>OX578273.1:51179020-51779020 GCA_951217065.1 Baccha elongata | reverse complement strand
TGAAATTTAAATGTATAAGTGATTTTACGCCAAGAAGCATCGTTTTAATATAGTTATAGGTGAATTTAGAGCGCCCGCATGGGGCCAATAAGTTAATTAAGTTAATATGTAAGCTAGTTGTTAAAGATTTTTTGTCTAGCATTAAGATAGATATAAGAAAATGAAAAATAAAAAACGAATACAAAAAAAAAAAAAAAACAAGTGTCGGACCATTACGCCGGAGGTCTGGGTTCAAGCCCAACTTCCAACTTCGATAAAATATAATGTTCTAATGTTATTTTCAGGGGCACTGCCTCTTGCGAGGAAGTGACAAATCCTCCAATCCCGTAGAACTAACAACACACACAAAAGGATTGGTTGAGAATTGTAAGTCAGTAGGCCGTGGTCCTTAGGAGCTGTCAGTGCCACTAAATTTACCCTTAATTTATTTCAGTTTAGTGAATTTATAAAATAATTTGCAATTTACAATTTGAGGGAAAGTTAATTGCAAGCATTAAGAACGCGCAAATTGAAACCTAATAGTATCAATTTTTTGTTCATCATTAAAATAGCTCTTATTGCCATTTTCAGATCGTAATTTACAACAAACATTTTGTAATTCACCACAACAGAGCATAATCAAATCTTTAACTATAGTGGCGGCTCCGAAATTGACAATTTTTAGTTGTAATTAAAAAAAAAAAAAAAAACAAAGTGCGGGGAATTGCGGAAACACAAAGATCATTTCTAGAGTTTTGATTCTCGGGTTGATACTTAGAATTCGCAAATTTTAAAAAAGATTTTGTAATTAAAAATCTCGAATAACAAAATCTCGCTTTTATTTAAATCTCGAAAAAAGAAATATCGCAAGTTCAAAACCTCGCTTTTTATAAACTCGCAATAACAAAATTATATTTGTATAAATCTCGCACACAAAAATATCGCAGTTTTCCAGCAAAATCCCGCAAACTAAAATCCCACTCTATTTGCGAGATTTCGTAACCAACACAAAATCTATAACTAGAGTTTAAATTTGAGCATATTTGTGGAGCTCTCATAATGCATGTGCGACTTCTCTTTGCGATTGATACAGTGAAATCATGTTGCAGATTAGCACAATAGGTAGCATGCTAGCTTCTCACACCGGACGTCCTCAATTCAATCCCGACTGGGGCCAATGTTAATCAAGTACGTAAAACATTGTTTATTTCAATATAATTAAAATAAAATTAAATGCAAAAATTACAACTAAATTGTTGCAAATATAGAAAAGCGGGTTTGTAATTTAAGACAAAAATATGGTAAATTGATCAAAAGACGTATAAATCTGCAACATATCTTTTAAGAAGATTGAACAAATTGCGACTGGGAATTTTAAAATCTCTCGTAAACAGTAGCAAATTGAGAAAACAAAACCAGAAAATAACAACAAAGTAAGTGCAAATTACAAAAATGTATTTTAAGCTCAAAACTTTCTAAATCTTAAATCTCTTCATAAACATTGCAATTTACAAAAAACTTAATTCAACATTTAAAAACAGTTACTGCAATTTGAAATTAATTGATGGCAATCGTTTTTTTTTTGCTCGCCTTTTGGATTTATACTTTTAAGTTGTATATCAAAGTTAAGTTGTAATTGTGAAATCGGAAGATGTTTTTCAGATTGCAATTGAGAAGTCGTAAATTAGTAATAAGAAGTCGAGGGTCTAAAACGAAATAAAAAGGCGTGAATTGCAGCAGTTTCATCGTAATATGCTCTAAAAATTCTCTCCGTGTATGTATGCGTATTTTTAAGGGGCAGCTATAGGAAAAAATGAGGTTTGGTGGAAAAGGTCGGAGGTCAATGAAATTTTCAGATGTTGTTTTGATGGGATGGTTAATTAACATTTTGCGAGATTAACAGGGAACCGATCTTGATTTCCAAATAAGTGCATGCTTAAATAATAATTAATATGACATCCCTATGTACTAAGACACTCTATGAATATGCCTTCAAGTTCAAGTCATACACAGGCCATAGTACATATAATAGAAGTCATCGATCGGGTCAAAGCTGTCCAGCAATTGGTACGCCCGTCTTTAATTCTTCAACCTTCAAACCGTTTAGTATTATCGCTAAATGGTTGCTAAAAAAAAGACTTTGAATTTAATATTTTGACGATTACGATGAGATCCAAACACGGTCAAAACCTTTGACTATGGAACAAACTGTAATTATACCAAACTAACATTTCTTCTGGACTTGACAAACACTCTCTTAAAAATTAAAAAGATATTGTAAATTAATGTTGGCTTAAATTAACCTTTTATAAAATTAAACGAACTGTCCCTTTGTATCCTTGATTTTCTAAAATTATCAGAAAATCAAAAATTTTTAGTAAACACCTTTTTATATCAACTGCAGTAATAAGTTTTAATCGAAAGTGAAAATGATGAAGTTCTTCTTTGCAAAAGAACAAACATTTTTTCATGAATTTAAATGCTTACATTATTAAAAGTAATTATTTGCACACAGTTTACATATCCATTGAATTCTGAATAGTCCATACATCAAATGTATAGGTAGGTATTCCAAATCACCAAAAGCAACAAAACAAAATAAATATTATTCATCTATAGAACACATATTTAGGAACTCCAATTTCATCCGATGGTTTACCTTTGAAAATTAACTATGCCAATCTTCATATACATATATGTATAGGTAATGTATATGATACCACTTTATGTTTGGCGTTAAAGGTGATTTGAGTATGGATATGGTGGTATAAAAGTATACTTACATAGTTTGAAAATTTCATCACCAAAGCCACATACCTCATTTCCTACCACAATTTTATTGTGAAACGCTAATTTGTTAACATTTTCACGAATTATTAGACTTTTTTTATATATAAAAATTGCTTCTGATATTGCTCTGGTATCGGTAAAGTTACCTAAATACAGACTGTCAGGAGTGGCGCGTGACCACAGAACAATTTCTGGTTTCCATTCACACAATAATTTTATTTGCACAAGCCATGTAATTCGTATCCATGACTTTTTGAATTCTAATTCTAAATTTTCATGGCATCCTTCCTATACCCTTTTAGCTCCTTCCCGATATTCTCTTGCAAAATCTACAACACCTCGAATGGTCACATCCTAATTCGGTCCGATAATCACGCTGTAAACCAACTTTAAACCGAAAAATGAGCATAGGCTCGTCGTCGTTGGCTGAAATTGTTGATCCAATTTAAATGCCCCCCAGATGCCACATTACAATTGTTGGCATCGAGCTACAAAGCTAACGCCTAAATTGCACATGAGTATTATGCATTTGAAATTTCCTATTTTCTGGATGTGGGTTAGGATGCAGTGATGTTATAATTGAAAGCTGCATCAGAAAAATGGTTTTCCTAAGAGTTGGTAAAAATTATAAATAAATTAAAAATATATCAATTTTTTTTAGATAACAACCAAATATTATATATTGAGGCGTCGAAAAAAGTGGGGTTCGACAATTCTGTCTATCTGTGTGTCTGTATCTACACGTACAACCTAAACGATTGGTCCTATTTTCTTTAAACTTGATAAAAAGTATTCTTTGAGTAATATCGCCTTACTTTTTTCATTTTTATTCTAGGTCTTGAAATATAAGCGTCACCCATAATTCCTAAATTTCTCGAAAAAAAATACGATCGATTTTGAAAAAAAATGATATAAGTGATTTGTTGCCAATGGTGATGGGTGATGACTCTCATCTAAAATGTTTGTCCGGAGAAGCTTATTAACGGTACCTGATATTATAGAACGGCACTTTTTTAATACCCAATATCTTTTAAATGGCTCATCCGATTTTGACGAAATACAATTTTCCATAAGTTCTCTTTTGGAAAAAAGTATTTTCTAACAAATAAGTTTTTTTAATTCCATTTTTCTTGAAAAAATAGGTACGATCAATTTTAATAAAATTTTATGTGAGTGATCCGTTGCTAATGGTGATGTCTTCCATTTAAAAATGTTTTTCCCCATAATCTTACTAACGATATAGGTATATATCTGGCATAAATTATTAATTTTTCGATACCGATTATCTTTTAAACTGTTCAGCCGATTTTGACGAAATCTTATATTCTAAAAGTTGTCTTAAGTCTTATTGATATTACAATAAAAAGAAAAAGAAATGTTTTATTTTCTAAAAAGTTAGTTTTTTAATTCCATTTTTCTCGAAAAAAAAAACTGGATATATCAGTCGTTAACACGAATGTAACTTGCCTCCAGAGCAAGTTCCTGTGACCCAGTCGTGCACTTTATTTTATATTAATGTACAAAGATCGAAAGAAAAAAGCAAATTTAAATATACTTATAAAACGTTAACATGCACCAGCATTGAAAATTTATTGAAATGTTGTTGTTGCAGAAATAGTTTAACGTTGATCGACTGCAGTGCAATTTTCTTCTCAACATTGAATCTTAGCGCCCGTGACATATTTTTTCAGAAAAGAAAATTGATCCAATAAGTATTTATGGGGCCTGTTCTAATTTTCGTGAGGAATTAAATTCGTAAACAAATAGATTTTCGCACTGATTTAAAATAGGTCTACTACATTTCGTACAAACAATGTTTTTATGAAGGAATTTGACTGTTAGTCCACTCCAGTCAATATATATGTACCTACTTTTACCTGAAAAAAAAAATCGGAACTTAATGAAACTTGCACAAGTTGTTCGTTGGTAAACTATAGTTTTTGACCTCGATGACTCTGTGCTAACTTGGTCGATAAACCCCAAATTTTTATGACTTTTTTCAGTTTTCGCTTATATTTCTCAAACTAAGTACATTTTGTGTACTTATATACCAGATATTAACGAAGATACAGCTGATTTATTTTTGGGGTGTTTTGACCGCTACAATAACAATAGGTGTGTAGAAAGGTACTCAGTAATTCTATATACATGGTTATTAATATAATTTGTAAAAAAACATACTAAAACTAGTAAGTTGGGTCAAGATGAGACAAAAATCGTAGAGAACGGGGGTTTTCCGCCTCTCTTAGCTGGAAGGGGAAATTTTCAAAAAAAAAAAAAAAAAATTAAAAAAAGAATAAAATATCATTTCGAAAAGACGGAAATGCCTACAATGACATGTTTTATCTTTTTGTAAAGCTTGAAATTTCTTCTGTTATTTTCTTTTCAAATAAAGTTGTTTTGGTATATAGTTTAATTTTCAAACTCAATTTTGAAATAAAAATTCAAACTATTATTGTTCAATTTTTTTTCTAAATTTAAATGTTCTTATTTGTTTTTAGTCAAAAATAGAAAACCGGATGCTGAAAAGTCTTGTACTTTATGAAAAAATCAAAAATAGTAAAAACCACCTCTTATAAGAAAACCCATTTTCTTAGTACCTACTCACCTTCACCTGAATGGACTTTTATGTAATTTAATGAATAGTAAAGGGTTATAGGCCAGTCGGAACCGAATTTAAATCGAACAAAATTCCTACAAGAGGTTTTAATGTTTTAATGGCTTTATTTGTTGTCCAATATGAATATCCTAAGTTTCTAAGTTTTCCACCTCCCCGGGTGTGAAAATTTTCCCCAAAAGGTAGAGTTCTTTTTGAAAAAATCCAAGGAATTCGACAACAGTTTGTAATAAATTGCTTACTACTTTTTTTGGCCTCCATAAATAAAACAATATTTTAATGATATATCCTTTAACATAATTAATAATTGTATGAATAGTATTGATGCCAAAAGTACTTGGTATTGAAACAAAAGTATCAAGTACGTACTTGAATTTGCTGTGAGGATACGGCAAAACGCATTTTCGTTAGAAAATTACTCCGATTGACAAAATATAATTTTCGAAAACTACTGCTAAACTTAAATAAAACTGTAGAAAAAATAAAAAAAGGTAATTTCTGAAAAAGTTTTTTTTATCAAAAACCGATAGTTCTAATTTACTCAAAAAAGTACGATAAATTTAGATAATATTTTATTTGATTTATTTCTGTCAATGGTTTTGTCTTTCAGGAGAATTTTTTTTTTCAGAATCAGCTTATTAACGGTATACCTGCCATAAAACCATTTTTTATTGCACCTACTATCTTCTGAACGGCTGCACCGATTTTCACTAAATTTAATATTCTTAAATTACTGCACAATCTCAATAATACTGCAAGCAAACAAAAATTATAGAAAGTAATTAGGTATTAAAAAAGTCAATTTCATCAATTTTGATAAAATTTCATATAATTAAATTTTTACCATCTACATACATAAATAAAAATGGAGTGTCTATTTGTAATGTCAAAATAACAGTATTTTACTACACGCATATAAAAGCATACGTAGCCCTTGTAACGAAACACACATTTTTAAAATGTTTGTCTGTCTGTCTGTTTGTCCTGGCTAATCTCGAGAACGGCTGGACTGATTTTGACGGGACTTACACTGGTAGATAGATAATGCTGCTTTTACATTTAAGCTATTTCATTTACTCCCTAAATGGCGCTCAGGTCGTTTTTTTTTTTATAGAAAAATCGTTTTTATGTCCGGTCAGAAACTATGCTTGACATATTTTGAAGGAACTTGCCACTTACAGATAGCTGGATGTTTTAGGGAGTGACTAAGGTTATTTTAATTACCCTCTAAATGGCACTGGGGCTCCCTAGGTGGCGTTAGGATATTCTTATAAATGAATCGACCAGAAAGTACTGGACCGATTTTTGCGGGACTTTCACTGATAAAAAGGTGTTAATGTAGGAAGTAACTTATGAAGTAAATTATCGCATAGATGGCTCTCGGGTAGCTCTTTTGAAAACTCGTATATATGAACTGAAAAGCTTTTGGCAAAATGTTGGACCAATAGGAATATAATTACTCTTTCAAAATCAATGTTTTCTCTCTTATTTTTTCTGCGGCAGCTACGCGCCGGATTACAGCTAGTCTTTCATGTAATCTTTTTTTATTCCACTATATTTTTTCTTAAAAGAGTTAGAAAAAAAAATATTTAAAAATATAAAATAGGTGTCTACTGAAAATTTTTGTTATGTCTAATGCCATTTTAAGATTTAACAACCCAATAAATTTATGTATAAAAGTTTTGGAGAAACTGAACATTAAATTACTGCTAAATCTGAATTATAAGCAAAAAAACATTGAAAACGTAATTTTTTTAAATGTTTTGTTTTCACAAAAACTGATCAATTTAAAAAAAAAAATTATATTATTTATTTTTTGTCGGCGTGGTGGTGATGTCTTTCATATAAATCTTTTTTTATTCAATACATTTGTTTTCAAAAGATTATTTAAATAAAAATTACAAATACAAATATTTTAAAATATAAAATACTAAAAACAAACTTATTTTTCTGTATAAAACACTGGTCAAATGAAATTCCTAGTAATCAACACGAATTGACTAACAAACGATCAAATTAAAATAAAAACAAAAAGAATTTTACGTACATAGGTATACTTTTGTATTTTATTTTATTTTGTTGAAATTGAATGCATTTCGAATCATATGTGGTTCATCTTCAGCAATACACTGATTGGGAAAGAAAAATGAGGAAATAAAGTTTACAAATCAAAACAATCGAAAGCTATACATTTAACAATAAGAGTGAAAGAGAACATTAAATTATGTTAAACAAGGGTAACACAATATTTCCATTATCACTGTTCATGATGTTGTTGTTGTTGTTGATATAAAGGCTTTTATAGGCGTCAAGTCGTAGGTGGTTTGTAATGCCACATTAAAATGGCTTTCGGTGAGGACGTGTGCAGCGACGAAGGATTTTCGGGTCTGTTGAACTAGCTTTATATGATTCGAGTGTTCGTTGAAACGGACACCAATGGTCTGGCCGATGTAAACAGCATTGCAGTCTCCACATTTAATTTCATATATCCCAGATTTATTAATTACTGTGGATTTGTCTTTGGTTGAACCTAACATGTTTTTTTTTTTGCTATTACTAGAATAAACGCATTCTTTATTTTCTTGCTTTATTTTTTTAACAAAAAACATTATTAATAGGTAAGCTAATACAAACAATTGAAAGTATGTATAAATCTTTTGTAACCCCACCCGATTTTTTTTTCTGTGTTTATAAAATGTTTATAACAACGCTGCACTGAACCAAAAAGGTACATGGAATTAATGAATATAATCATTCTATTAATGTATCGTTCATTATTATTTGTCCAATGATCCTGTTCATATAGATAATGAACGGCCGTTCATTAAAATCAATGAACGTTCATTAATTCGATGAACCATACATAATTTCATTCATAAAATTTCGAACTTGAAATTTCGAAGATATTTTAATGAATCTTTCATTAAAACAATGAACGCGTTCATAGAAACAATGAACAGTGTTCACTGATTTAATGAATACGTTCATAAAAAAAAAAAAAATTCTTTCATTAAATTAATGAACGGATTCATTGAATTAATGAACCGTTCTTAAAAATAAAAATATCCGTTCATAGAATTAATGAATGCCGTTCATAGAATTAATGAACGCCGTTCATAGAATCAATGAACGCCGTTCATAGAATTAATGAACGCCGTTCATAGAATTAATGAACGCCGTTCATAAAATAAATGAATGCCGTTCATAGAATTAATGAATGCCGTTCATAGAATTAATGAATGCCGTTCATAGAATTAATGAATGCCGTTCATAGAATTAATGAATGCCGTTCATAGAATTAATGAATGCCGTTCATAGAATTAATGAATGCCGTTCATAGAATTAATGAACGCCGTTCATAGAATCAATGAACGCCGTTCATAGAATTAATGAACGCCGTTCATAGAATAAATGAATGCCGTTCATAGAATTAATGAACGCCGTTCATAGAATTAATGAACGCCGTTCATAGAATTAATGAATGCCGTTCATAGAATTAATGAACGCCGTTCATAGAATTAATGAACGCCGTTCATAGAATTAATGAACGCCGTTCATAGATTTAATGAACGCCGTTCATAGATTTAATGAATGCCGTTCATAGAATTAATGAACGCCGTTCATAGAATTAATGAATGCCATTCATAGAATTAATGAACGCCGTTCATAGAATTAATGAATGCCGTTCATAGAATTAATGAACGCCGTTCATAGAATTAATGAATGCCGTTCATAGAATTAATGAACGCAGTTCATAGAATTAATGAACGCCGTTCATAGATTTAATGAATGCCGTTCATAGAATTAATGAACGCCGTTCATTAATTCTATGAACGGCGTTCATTAATTCTATGAACGGCGTTCATTAATTCTATGAACGGCGTTCATTAATTCTATGAACGGCGTTCATAAAAATAAGAAACCCGTTCATAAAATTAATGAACGCGTTTACGAACGCGTTCATTAATTTTATGAACACAGGCCTATGTTCCGTAACTCTTGCACCGTCATAAGTGCTCGAAAAACATTGTGAATTCGAATGAAATCAATTTTTTTGTACAAATTTCATTTTGATTCAAATTGTTCTTCGACAACTTATTTCGATGCAAGCGTTATAAAACGAAGGCACTGTTTTCAATAAATTTAGAAAGTAAAATTTCTTATAGTCTTATTCCTTGTCAAAGAATTTTTAATCTCCTGTCAAGAAATTAAAAAAATCAACTGACAAACAAAGAAGTCATGGAAGTTTAGCTTTCTAAATTTATTAGGTCGAGATCTGTGAAAAAGAAAGAAAAATTAATGTGAATCGTCGTTTTCAATTTTTACAAACCTGTTAACAGTACATTCATCTTCATTCATTTTTCATCTCTAACCTTCTCCTTTCTGAAATGTTCAAGGTTAAATTAAAGAAATATTTACATTTACATTAACTCTTTTATCTTTATTTGATACTCTTTTATTTTTTATTTGAATTTACATATAAGAATTGAAATTTTATGATCTCATGATCTCATCAAGCAAAACATAAATTTTTTTATTTGATTGATAAATCATAAAATTGATAAAATTGATAAAATTTAAGATATTAAATTATAAGGGTTAAATTAAATTATAAGGATTTAATTTTTTTTTTAAATAAATTAAGTGAAACAATCCATAAGAAGTGAAATTCAGTGAAGTTATGAGATCTCATCAAGCAAAACATACATTTTTTTATTTGATTGATAAATCATAAAATTGATAAAATTGATAAAATTTAAGATATTAAATTATAAGGGTTAAATTAAATTATAAGGATTTAATTTTTTTTTTAAATAAATTAAGTGAAACAATCCATAAGAAGTGAAATTCAGTGAAGTTATGAGATCTCATCAAGCAAAACATACATTTTTTCAGTCAGTTTTGGACACATTAGACTTCATTTTAGAGTAAAGTAATTATGCAATACGAAGAAAACGTATTGCGACTAATTACAATTTAAGTAAAGTTCTTACAATCTAGATAATTTTTGGAATATAGTAATAACATATGAATAATAACATACTTATTTCAAGAGTTTCCTTTTCATTTTGGTCAACTTTCGGCGAAGAGGATGAATTATTTACTTTTGTTCTTGAAGTGGATTTAATGTTACAAAACTTAGTGTAAATTTTACCCCTTTTACTTGTTCGATAATATTCCTGCAAAAGTTTAGAAATATCAAGTTAATATTGTTCGAACATAAATTATGTGTATATTTTGGATGCCAATAAAAACTTAGAAAATTTTTTTCAAAGATGAAAATGTTTTCCCCATAGAAAAATATTTTTCTTGGGACTTAGAAAATTTTCTAAGTCCCAAAAAAAATTTTTTTCATTGAAAAATTTTTTTTGGGACTTAGAAATTTTTTGATCCCAAAAAAAAAGTTAATTTCTTTTTCGGGACTTAGAATATTTTTCAATGAAAAAAATTATTTTTGGGACTTAGAAAATCTTCGATGCCAAAAAAAAAGTTAATTTTTTTTTGGGACTTTTTCAAATTTTTCAATGAAAAATATTTTTCTTGGAACTTAGAAAATTTTGGGACTATTTTGGGAATATTTTTCAATGAAAAAAAATTTTTTTTTGGGACTTAGAAAATTTTTGATGCAAAAAAAATTTTTCAATGAATTTTGGACTTAGAAAATTTTCGACGCCAAAAAAACAACTTTTTTTGTGACTTAGAATATTTTTCAATGAAAAAAATTTTTTTTGGGACTTAGAAAATTTTTGATGCAAAAAAAATTTTTCAATGAATTTTGGACTTAGAAAATTTTCGACGCCAAAATAACTTAACTTTTTTTGGGACTTAGAATATTTTTCAATGAAAAAAATTTTTTTTTTGGGACTTAGAAAATTTTTGATGGAAAAAAAATTTTTCAATGAATTTTGGACTTAGAGAATTTTCGACGCCAAAAAAACAACTTTTTTGTGACTTAGAATATTTTTCAATGAAAAAAATTTTTTTTGGGACTTAGAAAATTTTTGATGCAAAAAAAATTTTTCAATGAATTTTGGACTTAGAAAATTTTCGACGCCAAAAAAACTTAACTTTTTTTGGGACTTAGAATATTTTTCAATAAAAAAAATTTTTTTTGGTACTTAGAAAATTTTTGATGCAAAAAAAATTTTTCAATGAATTTTGGACTTAGAAAATTTTCGACGCCAAAAAAACTTAACTTTTTTTGGGACTTAGAATATTTTTCAATGAAAAAAATTTTTTTTTGGGACTTAGAAAATTTTTGATGCAAAAAAAATTTTTCAATGAATTTTGGACTTAGAAAATTTTCGACGCCAAAAAAACTTAACTTTTTTTGGGACTTAGAATATTTTTCAATAAAAAAAATTTTTTTTGGTACTTAGAAAATTTTTGATGCAAAAAAAATTTTTCAATGAATTTTGGACTTAGAAAATTTTCGACGCCAAAAAAACTTAACTTTTTTTGGGACTTAGAATATTTTTCAATGAAAAAAATTTTTTTTTGGGACTTAGAAAATTTTTGATGCAAAAAAAATTTTTCAATGAATTTTGGACTTAGAAAATTTTCGACGCCAAAAAAACTTAACTTTTTTTGGGACTTAGAATATTTTTCAATGAAAAAAATTTTTTTTTGGGACTTAGAAAATTTTTGATGCAAAAAAATTTTTTCAATGAATTTTGGACTTAGAAAATTTTCGACGCCAAAAAAACTTAACTTTTTTTGGGACTTAGAATATTTTTCAATGAAAAAAATTTTTTTTTTGGGACTTAGAAAATTTTTGATGGAAAAAAATTTTTTCAATGAATTTTGGACTTAGAGAATTTTCGACGCCAAAAAAACAACTTTTTTGTGACTTAGAATATTTTTCAATGAAAAAAATTTTTTTTTGGGACAGAAAATTTTTGATGCAAAAAAAATTTTTCAATGAATTTTGGACTTAGAAAATTTTCGACGCCAAAAAAACTTAACTTTTTTTGGGACTTAAAATATTTTTCAATGAAAAAATTTTTTTTTTGGGACTTAGAAAATTTTTGATGCAAAAAAAATTTTTCAATGAATTTTGGACTTATAAAATTTTTGACGCCAACAAAAACTTAACTTTTTTTGGGACTTAGAATATTTTTCAATGAAAAAAATTTTTTTTTGGGACTTAGAAAATTTTTGATGCAAAAAAAAAATTTTTCAATGAATTTTGGACTTAGAAAATTTTCGACGCCAAAAAAACTTAACTTTTTTTGGGACTTAGAATATTTTTCAGTGAAAAAAATTATTTTTGGGACTTAAATTTTTGATCCCAAAAAAAAGTTAATTTCTTTTTTGGGACTTAGAATATTTTTCAATGAAAAATATTTTTTTTGGGACTTAGATAATTTTCGATCCCAAAAAAATTATTTTTTTTTGACATTTGAAAAAAAAATTTCGCATAGAAACATATTAATTTTTGGGGATTTGGAAAATTTTTTAACCCAAAAAATGAAGCAAAATATAAAGATGTATAATTTTTACCAATTTTTCAGTCGGGAATCTTTCTAAAATCTCCTTTTCAATTTTGTAAGTTGAATGTAAATCCAAATGAAGGTTGTTCTGGTCAAAATAAATGGCTATTGCATTGATAAGTTGTTTCCTATGGTGTTCCTGAAATTTTTTCGACTTCTCATAGCTTTCAGCTAGTGCCAAAGTTTTGGGGTTGCTCTTCAAGAAGCTACGACGTTTTGTATCCAGATTTTGTTTGTTGTAGCACATAAAACGGTTCAATTACAACATTTTTTATTCAATTTTAAAAATTTAAACGCCATTTAGTTACAATGCGTGTCCTTCAAGTGTGTTTAAACCGTATTTATGATTTTGATAAAAATTAAAAAAAATCTTCTAATAAAAGTGATTTTAAAAATCAACATCTGCCTAAGAACTGATGAAATAGGTTTGTGATGAAAATTTTTTTAATCTGGATTTTAATTTCAAAATTACTTTAAAGAATAGTTAGTAGACTTGAATTCTGATTAGGAAACGCTTCACTCATTGAAATTGAGTAAAAAATATTGAAGCTACAACGTTTTGTATCCAGACTTTGTTCTTTGTCGCACATAAGACGCTTCAATTACAACATTTTTTATTCAATTTTAAAAATTTAAACGCTATTTAGTTACAATGCGTGTCCTTCAAGTGTGTTTAAACCGTATTTATGATTTTGATAAAAATTAAAAAAAATCTTCTAATAAAAGTGATTTTAAAAATCAACATCTGCCTAAGAACTGATGAAATAGGTTTGTGATGAAAATTTTTTTAATCTGGATTTTAATTTCAAAATTACTTTAAAGAATAGTTAGTAGACTTGAATTCTGATTAGGAAACGCTTCACTCATTGAAATTGAGTAAAAAATATTGAAGCTACAACGTTTTGTATCCAGACTTTGTTCTTTGTCGCACATTAGACGCTTCAATTACAACATTTTTTATTCAATTTTAAAAATTTAAACGCCATTTAGTTACAATGCGTGTCCTTCAAGTGTGTTTAAACCGTATTTATGATTCTGATAAAAATTAAAAAAAATCTTCTAATAAAAGTGATTTTAAAAATCAACATCTGCCTAGGAACTGATGAAATAGGTTTGTGATGAAAATTTTTTTAATCTGGATTTTAATTTCAAAATTACTTTAAAGAATAAATAGTAGACTTGAATTCTGATTAGGAAACGCTTCACTCATTGAAATTGAGTAAAAAATATTGAAGCTACAACGTTTTGTATCCAGACTTTGTTCTTTGTCGCACATAAGACGCTTCAATTACAACATTTTTTATTCAATTTTAAAAATTTAAACGCCATTTAGTTACAATGCGTGTCCTTCAAGTGTGTTTAAACCGTATTTATGATTCTGATAAAAATTAAAAAAAAATTTCTAATAAAAGTGATTTTAAAAATCAACATCTGCCTAAGAACTGATGAAATAGGTTTGTGATGAAATTTTTTTTAATCTGGATTTTAATTTCAAAATTACTTTAAAGAATAGTTAGTAGACTTGAATTCTGATAAGGAAACATAACAATCGGTGAAATCGAGTAAAAAATATAGAAGCTACGACGTTTTGTATCCAGATTTTGTTTGTTGTAGCACATAAAACGGTTCAATTACAACATTTTTTATTCAATTTTAAAAATTTAAACGCCATTTAGTTACAATGCGTGTCCTTCAAGTGTGTTTAAACCGTATTTATGATTCTGATAAAAATTAAAAAAAATCTTCTAATAAAAGTGATTTTAAAAATCAACATCTGCCTAAGAACTGATGAAATAGGTTTGTGATGAAAATTTTTTTAATCTGGATTTTAATTTCAAAATTACTTTAAAGAATAGTTAGTAGACTTGAATTCTGATTAGGAAACGCTTCACTCATTGAAATTGAGTAAAAAATATTGAAGCTACAACGTTTTGTATCCAGACTTTGTTCTTTGTCGCACATTAGACGCTTCAATTACAACATTTTTTATTCAATTTTAAAAATTTAAACGCCATTTAGTTACAATGCGTGTCCTTCAAGTGTGTTTAAACCGTATTTATGATTCTGATAAAAATTAAAAAAAATCTTCTAATAAAAGTGATTTTAAAAATCAACATCTGCCTAAGAACTGATGAAATAGGTTTGTGATGAAAATTTTTTTAATCTGGATTTTAATTTCAAAATTACTTTAAAGAATAGTTAGTAGACTTGAATTCTGATAAGGAAACACAACAATCGGTGAAATCGAGTAAAAAATATAGAATCTACGACGTTTTGTATCCAGATTTTGTTTGTTGTAGCACATAAAACGGTTCAATTACAACATTTTTTATTCAATTTTAAAAATTTAAACGCCATTTAGTTACAATGCGTGTCCTTCAAGTGTGTTTAAACCGTATTTATGATTCTGATAAAAATTAAAAAAAATCTTCTAATAAAAGTGATTTTAAAAATCAACATCTGCCTAAGAACTGATGAAATAGGTTTGTGATGAAAATTTTTTTAATCTGGATTTTAATTTCAAAATTACTTTAAAGAATAGTTAGTAGACTTGAATTCTGATAAGGAAACACAACAATCGGTGAAATCGAGTAAAAAATATAGAATCTACGACGTTTTGTATCCAGATTTTGTTTGTTGTAGCACATAAAACGGTTCAATTACAACATTTTTTATTCAATTTTAAAAATTTAAACGCCATTTAGTTACAATGCGTGTCCTTCAAGTGTGTTTAAACCGTATTTATGATTCTGATAAAAATTAAAAAAAATCTTCTAATAAAAGTGATTTTAAAAATCAACATCTGCCTAAGAACTGATGAAATAGGTTTGTGATGAAAATTTTTTTAATCTGGATTTTAATTTCAAAATTACTTTAAAGAATAGTTAGTAGACTTGAATTCTGATTAGGAAACGCTTCACTCATTGAAATTGAGTAAAAAATATTGAAGCTACAACGTTTTGTATCCAGACTTTGTTCTTTGTCGCACATTAGACGCTTCAATTACAACATTTTTTATTCAATTTTAAAAATTTAAACGCCATTTAGTTACAATGCGTGTCCTTCAAGTGTGTTTAAACCGTATTTATGATTCTGATAAAAATTAAAAAAAATCTTCTAATAAAAGTGATTTTAAAAATCAACATCTGCCTAAGAACTGATGAAATAGGTTTGTGATGAAAATTTTTTTAATCTGGATTTTAATTTCAAAATTACTTTAAAGAATAGTTAGTAGACTTGAATTCTGATAAGGAAACACAACAATCGGTGAAATCGAGTAAAAAATATAGAATCTACGACGTTTTGTATCCAGATTTTGTTTGTTGTAGCACATAAAACGGTTCAATTACAACATTTTTTATTCAATTTTAAAAATTTAAACGCCATTTAGTTACAATGCGTGTCCTTCAAGTGTGTTTAAACCGTATTTATGATTCTGATAAAAATTAAAAAAAATCTTCTAATAAAAGTGATTTTAAAAATCAACATCTGCCTAAGAACTGATGAAATAGGTTTGTGATGAAAATTTTTTTAATCTGGATTTTAATTTCAAAATTACTTTAAAGAATAGTTAGTAGACTTGAATTCTGATTAGGAAACGCTTCACTCATTGAAATTGAGTAAAAAATATTGAAGCTACAACGTTTTGTATCCAGACTTTGTTCTTTGTCGCACATAAGACGCTTCAATTACAACATTTTTTATTCAATTTTAAAAATTTAAACGCTATTTAGTTACAATGCGTGTCCTTCAAGTGTGTTTAAACCGTATTTATGATTTTGATAAAAATTAAAAAAAATCTTCTAATAAAAGTGATTTTAAAAATCAACATCTGCCTAAGAACTGATGAAATAGGTTTGTGATGAAAATTTTTTTAATCTGGATTTTAATTTCAAAATTACTTTAAAGAATAGTTAGTAGACTTGAATTCTGATTAGGAAACGCTTCACTCATTGAAATTGAGTAAAAAATATTGAAGCTACAACGTTTTGTATCCAGACTTTGTTCTTTGTCGCACATTAGACGCTTCAATTACAACATTTTTTATTCAATTTTAAAAATTTAAACGCCATTTAGTTACAATGCGTGTCCTTCAAGTGTGTTTAAACCGTATTTATGATTCTGATAAAAATTAAAAAAAATCTTCTAATAAAAGTGATTTTAAAAATCAACATCTGCCTAAGAACTGATGAAATAGGTTTGTGATGAAAATTTTTTTAATCTGGATTTTAATTTCAAAATTACTTTAAAGAATAGTTAGTAGACTTGAATTCTGATAAGGAAACACAACAATCGGTGAAATCGAGTAAAAAATATAGAATCTACGACGTTTTGTATCCAGATTTTGTTTGTTGTAGCACATAAAACGGTTCAATTACAACATTTTTTATTCAATTTTAAAAATTTAAACGCCATTTAGTTACAATGCGTGTCCTTCAAGTGTGTTTAAACCGTATTTATGATTCTGATAAAAATTAAAAAAAATCTTCTAATAAAAGTGATTTTAAAAATCAACATCTGCCTAAGAACTGATGAAATAGGTTTGTGATGAAAATTTTTTTAATCTGGATTTTAATTTCAAAATTACTTTAAAGAATAGTTAGTAGACTTGAATTCTGATTAGGAAACGCTTCACTCATTGAAATTGAGTAAAAAATATTGAAGCTACAACGTTTTGTATCCAGACTTTGTTCTTTGTCGCACATTAGACGCTTCAATTACAACATTTTTTATTCAATTTTAAAAATTTAAACGCCATTTAGTTACAATGCGTGTCCTTCAAGTGTGTTTAAACCGTATTTATGATTCTGATAAAAATTAAAAAAAATCTTCTAATAAAAGTGATTTTAAAAATCAACATCTGCCTAAGAACTGATGAAATAGGTTTGTGATGAAAATTTTTTTAATCTGGATTTTAATTTCAAAATTACTTTAAAGAATAGTTAGTAGACTTGAATTCTGATAAGGAAACACAACAATCGGTGAAATCGAGTAAAAAATATAGAATCTACGACGTTTTGTATCCAGATTTTGTTTGTTGTAGCACATAAAACGGTTCAATTACAACATTTTTTATTCAATTTTAAAAATTTAAACGCCATTTAGTTACAATGCGTGTCCTTCAAGTGTGTTTAAACCGTATTTATGATTCTGATAAAAATTAAAAAAAATCTTCTAATAAAAGTGATTTTAAAAATCAACATCTGCCTAAGAACTGATGAAATAGGTTTGTGATGAAAATTTTTTTAATCTGGATTTTAATTTCAAAATTACTTTAAAGAATAGTTAGTAGACTTGAATTCTGATAAGGAAACACAACAATTAAAAAAATGTTCATCACAAACCTATTTCTTCAGTTCTTCAGTTCAGCGGAGGCAGACATAATAATGTGGCGGCAGCGTGGTGGTTGCAACGTAGTTTAAGAAGAGCACTACATATATAAAAATATAGTAATACCTACAATTTACACATTCTAGGGATGAAAACATTTACCTTAAATTTTGGATGCAGAAAACGACGTGTTGGCAGCAGGCGACGGACGGGCGGCGGCAAATGGTTCTTCAGTTCAGCGGAGGCAGACAATTATGTGCCGGCAGCGTGGTGGTGGCAACGTGGTGTAAGAAGAGCACTACATATATATAAATGTATTAATACAATTATAACACATTTTAGTGATGAAAACATTTACCTTAAATTTTGGATGCAGAAAACGACGTGTTGGCAGCAGGCGACGGACGGGCGGCGGCAAATGGTTCTTCAGTTCAGCGGAGGCAGACAATAATGTGCCGGCAGCGTTGTGGTGGCAACGTGGTGTAAGAAGAGCACTACATATATATAAATGTATTAATACAATTATAACACATTTTAGGGATGAAAACACTTACCTTAAATTTTGGATGCAGGAAACGACGTGATGGCAGCAGGCGACGGGCGGGCGGCGGCAAATGGGATATCGAACAAATCTCCTATATTTATGATGAAAAACAAATTATTTATCAAAATAAATACATACTTTCAATAAATAAATAGTTTTAAATAATAAATACTACGTAATCTAATAAAATACTTACTTTTTATTTTTTCTTCAGCTCTCCGTTGTGTAGCTCCTCTTTTTCAGACATTCACTTATCACTTCACACTGTAACTGAATGGCTTGGTTTGGCTTGGGGACGTCGGCAACATGATTTAACGAAAGAAATTCTTTCGTTCAACGTTACTACGTTTATATGACCGGATCCAGTGATCGGATTCAATTCAATCTGAATCGAAATTTCGATGCAGGTATCGAGTGATTGAAATAATATGGGATCGAGATGTTTGTGTAAGTGCAATGTGTGAGCTAATAATAAATTATTATTTTGCAAGTATGGCGACACCAATTGAAATAAAATATTATGAAATTATTCACACAAACCCACATGCATAGCAAAACAAGTAAAAATATACCACAAACCGTCTGAAAACAAAACTGCACACACTCACACAAACCCCGATTCTTCAATTCCTCGATCTAGGTATACATGCATGTTTTCGATTCGATCCAGCTCGCAAGGTAGGATCGGATCGAGTAATCCTATTTCGATTCGATACGCGTTGATACAGACCTAAATCCTGATTTAATTCAGATTCAATTCTGCATATAAACGTAGTACGTATCAACAAGTAGTGTTCCCACTTTATTTTACGCGTTCTTTAAAATTTAAGGGTGATGATCAATATTCGATTTCGTTTCAACTGGAAGGCGATAAATTGGACTGTCAAAAAACATGTCATTCAAGAAAATAAAAGTAATGGGTATTACTGGGTCGCACAAACATGTTCTTCTATCTTGTTGTTAACACAAACAAATTTTTAATGATAAAAAAAGTTTTATTTTCTTTAGAAAAATATACTTATTAGAGACAAGCACCATAATAAGTTTTTCTAAATGTAAATTTCACCGGAAAAGTGATCCGGAAAGGTTAAATTTTAAATAAAATAAAAATGTTCACCGGAAATCAAGCCTTTTTTAATTATTTAACGACCAATCTTAATCCGTCCGTGTTTCAGCAATCACTTAACCGATTTGCACGGTTGACATGCTGTCGGATAGAGGAAATGTCGAACTAGGTCGTGGAGACTATATTTCTGTGCGGATGTCCACGATTTGGCTAAAAAACGAAACCAAAATTACACTTCCGAATCTGGAAAAAATAGGACAAAAAATAATTATTTTAAGTAAAATAAGAATTTTTATTGGAAATTAAGCTTTTTTAATGATTTAACGATCAATCTTAATCCGTCCGTATTTCAGCAATCACTGCACAGATTTGCACGGTTGACATGCTGTCGGATAGAGGAAATGTCGAACTAGGTCGTGGAGACTATATTTCTGTGCGGATGTCCACGATTTGGCCAAAAAACGACACCAAAGTTGCACATCAAAAAATCGAAAAAATAGGGGAAAATACAAATTATTTTCAATTTTATTTTCCAAAATACTTATAAAAAGGCAACTTCAAAGTTGGAAACTAGTTGAGCCATTACTCAAAATTACATTTCACAAGAATCCATTCACAGGTTTTCAAAATATTGGATTAACAAAAAAAAGATTTTTATCAACCTCATTGAGGCGATAAAATGAGTTTTGGTCCAATTTCCACCGTTTCTCAATAATTTATATCGATGCGATAGCTACAGAACATGGGCACAGAGCACAGTTAATACACAAAAGGAAATTTCAAAAATTGAATATTATATTGTAAAAATATTGACAATCACAGTAAAAAAAATCAATTTAAAATTAGCTTTCATGTTGAAAGCACAAACAACCGATAAAACGACACCAAAAAATAAGAACTAAAGGGGTTTTCACATTCAACAACATTTACATCTCCTTGTGTCGTTAACTACTGTTCACATTGATACGAACAGTTGTTCAACCGAGAAAAATGTTTGTGTGAGCAAGAAAACTTTTAAAATGAGAACGAAAAACAACACAAAACTACTTATTACGTACAAACAAAAAAAAAATACAATAGGTAATAAGCCCCGTCTTATTTGATTCCCCAACTCGGTTAAAAAAAAATGATATTTCGACACCTGTCAAATGTGGTCTCAAACATTTTATTCTCATACTCATAAAAAGGGTTATTTTGAAACCTGCAAACTGAATAAAATTATTACTTTACTAAAAAGTTAAATGATATGAAAATCTTGTTCATAATTTGATACACTTTTTAAAAGTGTGATCACTGCAACACGCAAGTTGCCCTTCGTTAAGTTTTGATTAACTATGAATTGAATTAATGAACGGTTCATTAAATCACCACGTTCATTAACACGAACATTAAATCTATGAACACGTTCATTAAATTCATGAACACGCTCACTTCGACAATAAATGTATTCGTTAAATATGAATCTTAACGAATAATTGAAATAATGAATGGTTCATTAAAATAATGAATGGTTTATTAAGTTTTGGCGCCTTTTTAAAAAGAAGAAAAAAAGATTTATTTTATTTTCGTCATATCTTTTCTATTTTTGCTTTTTTTGAAAAATTGTCGGATATAAAAGTTGTAGATTTTTTAATTTCCGATAGAATATGCCAAATAAATTTTTTTGATTTTCGCTTTTGTTTAGAAGTAATAGCGACTTTTGTAAAATAAAACATCTCGCAAACAAAAAGACATGAAATTTTTTCTTTTTTCGTCATATCTTTTCTATTTTTGCTTTTTTTGAAAAACTGTCGGATATAAAAGTTGTTGATTTTTTAATTTCCGATAGAATATGCTAAATAAATTTGTTTGATTTTCGCTTTTGTTTAGAAGTAATAGCGACTTTTGTAAAATAAAACATCTCGCAAACAAAAAGACATGAATTTTTTTCTTTTTTCGTCATATCTTTTCTATTTTTGCTTTTTTTGAAAAATAGTCGGATATAAAAGTTGTTGATTTTTCAATTTCCGACAGAATATATGCTAAATAAGTTTTTTTGATTTTCGCTTTTGTTTAGAAGTAATAGCGACTTTTGTAAAATAAAACATCTCGCAAACAAAAAGACATGAAATTTATTCTTTTTTCGTCATATCTTTTCTATTTTTGCTTTTTTTGAAAAATTGTCGGATATAAAAGTTGTTGATTTTTTAATTTCCGATAGAATATGCTAAATAAATTTTTTTGATTTTCGCTTTTGTTTAGAAGCAATAGCGACTTTTGTAAAATAAAACATCTCGCAAACAAAAAGACATGAAATTTATTCTTTTTTCGTCATATCTTTTCTATTTTTGCTTTTTTTGAAAAATTGTCGGATATAAAAGTTGTAGATTTTTTAATTTCCGATAGAATATGCCAAATAAATTTTTTTGATTTTCGCTTTTGTTTAGAAGTAATAGCGACTTTTGTAAAATAAAACATCTCGCAAACAAAAAGACATGAAATTTTTTCTTTTTTCGTCATATCTTTTCTATTTTTGCTTTTTTTGAAAAACTGTCGGATATAAAAGTTGTTGATTTTTTAATTTCCGATAGAATATGCTAAATAAATTTGTTTGATTTTCGCTTTTGTTTAGAAGTAATAGCGACTTTTGTAAAATAAAACATCTCGCAAACAAAAAGACATGAAATTTTTTCTTTTTTCGTCATATCTTTTCTATTTTTGCTTTTTTTGAAAAATAGTCGGATATAAAAGTTGTTGATTTTTCAATTTCCGACAGAATATATGCTAAATAAGTTTTTTTGATTTTCGCTTTTGTTTAGAAGTAATAGCGACTTTTGTAAAATAAAACATCTCGCAAACAAAAAGACATGAAATTTATTCTTTTTTCGTCATATCTTTTCTATTTTTGCTTTTTTTGAAAAATTGTCGGATATAAAAGTTGTAGATTTTTTAATTTCCGACAGAATATGCTAAATAAGTTTTTTTGATTTTCGCTTTTGTTTAGAAGTAATAGCGACTTTTGTAAAATAAAACATCTCGCAAACAAAAAGACATGAAATTTATTCTTTTTTCGTCATATCTTTTCTATTTTTGCTTTTTTTGAAAAATTGTCGGATATAAAAGTTGTTGATTTTTTAATTTCCGATAGAATATGCTAAATAAATTTTTTTGATTTTCGCTTTTGTTTAGAAGTAATAGCGACTTTTGTAAAATAAAACATCTCGCAAACAAAAAGACATGAAATTTTTTCTTTTTTCGTCATATCTTTTCTATTTTTGCTTTTTTTGAAAAATAGTCGGATATAAAAGTTGTTGATTTTTCAATTTCCGACAGAATATATGCTAAATAAGTTTTTTTGATTTTCGCTTTTGTTTAGAAGTAATAGCGACTTTTGTAAAATAAAACATCTCGCAAACAAAAAGACATGAAATTTATTCTTTTTTCGTCATATCTTTTCTATTTTTGCTTTTTTTGAAAAATTGTCGGATATAAAAGTTGTAGATTTTTTAGTTTCCGACAGAATATACTAAATAAGTTTTTTTTGATTTTCGCTTCTGTTTAGAAGTAATAGCGACTTTTGTAAAATAAAACATCTCACAAACATTGAATTAGTGAATGTGTATTGATTCTAATGGATGGCGTTCATTGTTTTAACGAACAGATTCATAGAAAACTATGAATCTTTCACTTAAAAGTGTATCGGATACTTATTTACGTTCATTGAATTAATGAATGGTTCATTGATTTTAATGAATGGCGTTCATTGTTTTAACGAACAGGTTCATTGAATCTTTCATCAAAAAGTGTACCGGATATTTATGAACGGCTGTTCATTGAATTAATGAATGGTTCATTGATTTTAATGAATGGCGTTCATTGTTTTAACGAACAGGTTCATTGAATCTTTCATCAAAAAGTGTATCGGATATTTATGAACGGCTGTTCATTGAATTAATGAATGGTTCATTGATTTTAATGAATGGCGTTCATTGTTTTAACGAACAGGTTCATTCAATCTTTTATCAAAAAGTGTATCGGATATTTATGAACGGCTGTTCATTGAATTAATGAATGGTTCATTGATTTTTAATGAATGGCGTTCATAGTTTTAATGAACAGGTTCATTGAATCTTTCATCAAAAAGTGTATCAGATATTTATGAACTGCTGTTCATTGAATTAATGAACGGTTCATTGATTTTTAATGAATGGCGTTCATAGTTTTAATGAACAGGTTCATTCAATCTTTTATCAAAAAGTGTATCGGATATTTATGAACGGCTGTTCATTGAATTAATGAATGGTTCATTGATTTTAATGAATGGCGTTCATTGTTTTAACGAACAGGTTCATTCAATCTTTCATCAAAGAGTGTCGGATATTTATGAACGGCTGTTTATTGAATTAATGAATGGTTCATTGACTTTTAATGAATGGCGTTCATAGTTTTAATGAACAGGTTCATTGAATCTTTCATCAAAAAGTGTATCAGATATTTATAAACTGCTGTTCATTGAATTAATGAATGGTTCATTGATTTTTAATGAATGGCGTTCATAGTTTTAATGAACAGGTTCATTGAATCTTTCATCAAAAAGTGTATCGGATATTTATGAACGGCTGTTCATTGAATTAATGAATGGTTCATTGATTTTTAATGAATGGCGTTCATAGTTTTAACGAACAGGTTCATTGAATCTTTCATCAAAAAGTGTCGGATATTTATGAACGGCTGTTCATTGAATTAATGAATGGTTCATTGATTTTAATGAATGGCGTTCATAGTTTTAACGAACAGGTTCATTGAATCTTTCATCAAAAAGTGTATCGGATATTTATGAACTGCTGTTCATTGAATTAATGAATGGTTCATTGATTTTAATGAATGGAGTTCATTGTTTCAACGAACAGGTTCATTGAATCTTTCATCAAAAAGTGTATCGGATATTTATGAACGGCTGTTCATTGAATTAATGAATGGTTCATTGATTTTTAATGAATGGCGTTCATAGTTTTAACGAACAGGTTCATTGAATCTTTCATCAAAAAGTGTATCGGATATTTATGAACTGCTGTTCATTGAATTAATGAATGGTTCATTGATTTTAATGAATGGCGTTCATAGTTTTAACGAACAGGTTCATTGAATCTTTCATCAAAACGTGTATCGGATATTTATGAACGGCTGTTCATTGAATTAATGAATGGTTCATTGATTTTAATGATTAGCGTTCATTGTTTTAACGAACAGGTTCATTGAATCTTTCATCAAAAAGTGTATCGGATATTTATGAACGGTTGTTCATTGAATTTATGAATGGTTCATTGATTTTAATGAATGGCGTTCATTGTTTTAACGAACAGGTTCATTGGGATAGTGAACAGATTCATAAAATTTTTTTATGAACGGCTGTTCATTGATTTAATGAACGTTCATTGATTTTAATGAATGGTATTCATTGTCTTAATGTACAGGTTCATTAATTCAATGAATAGCCGTTCATAAAAAAAAATTTGGACAAAAACAGATTTTAATGAACGAGATTAATGAACGTTCATAGGTTCATAATTTTATTTTTAATGAATAATTCATTGAATTAGGGTATGGTGCATTAATTCCGTGAACCGTACATTAATTTCAAGTTAATGATCGCCGTTCATAAATTTTATGTACAATTTTTGGTTCAGTGTGGTTATGTAGGCAATTAAGTAGTGTGAGGCGTACGTTTGAATGCGTAAAACCCACAATTTTCGCACCGTCAGTTGGCCGTAATGAAACCGGGAACCGGCTGCTGCAGCCGTATATGTAGAGTTGTAGTGGCCTAGTGTCATACCGCTATGCAGAATGATGTGTCTGTGTGAAAATGCAGAAAATGCAATTGTTACACAGATGGAAAATATCACATATATATGAAATCGGAACAACTATAGCTAGATGGAGTGGCTAATAAATACATTTCAGTTTGGGGCTTTAGTTGTGTGTCCTTGCAGTTATTTCGGCTTGAATGCTTTATTTCAGACAAATCCTGACGTTTCGTTACACATCGAACCCCTTCTCCTTCACATATATTCACATCAGTTTTGTTTAAATATGGGTCCAGAGGGAGAAGGTTAGTTGATGCGTTGTTCGTTGGCCAAGAACCCTGATGCCGTTCGCTTTAATTACATTTTCAAATGCATCTGCTATTTCCTCTGGGATTTCATTGAAAAGTGACCAAAGTGATGCCCTCAGATGATGGGGATTTCTCGTCGGAATTGATGTATAGCTAATGAATGGCCTGCAGTGGTGACAGGAAAGACTAAAAGAGCATTTTATTTAAACTCTGTAAAGAGATTTAGCTGATTGGTGGTTTGGTTTAGGAGTGTCCAAACGAACAATAAACTCCAAATGCTTAAAGGTTCAATTCATTTGTTAGTATAGGTTAATCGAAATCATCAACCGAAATTAGTAATCGAAATTTTTGAAACAATAAAAGAGTTCCTCGGCTTCAAATACTCGTTATAACAATATAAGGGATATGTATAAAAATAAGTAAAATGTTTTGAATATAAAGTCGTTGACGATAAGAGTGCGCATTTTCGACTTTGAGCTGTAATTCAAGAAAAATTAAAGCTGTATATTTTGTTTACAAAAATATTACCAAAATATTGTGTTCTTCATTTACTTTATGTTTTTTTTGTTAATAAAACCAAAGAAAGTCAGATTGCGCATTCTTGCTTCGAAATCAGAGTAAGGATAGGCGTGCGCTCACATACTGAAACTACCCATTCATCGATTGGAGCAACTTCCCAGTTTGTATTTTGACACAAACTTGACGAACACCCGAAACCAGTTTTGTATTTTATGTTACACAGAATTGTATCTTACTGCGCCGGCAACAAACCAAATCGTTGAATAATTTTCTTGAAGTCATAAAATAACGGTACTTATCATATAAACATAGTTCGCAATTTCTCGAAAAAAATACGATCGACATTGATAAAATTTTATACGAGTGATTAGTTACCAATAATGATGTCTTTCATATTAAAAACTATATATACAACATTCCAATACAAGACAGTCGTGAAGAAGAACCAGAAGAGGGTTCTAAAATTTGTTGCTTAAAAAAAATCCATAGAAACAATATTAAACAACATCTTAGTGATATTTTTCAGAACTCGTAATACAAACGAAATTTCTTTGCTTATGTTGTTAAGCAATATTACATTCAAGAAAACACCATTAAAATATTAAACACAAGATGTCGCCTGGGTTCCATTAAAGCACTTATGATGGATTAATTTTTTCTACGGTGTCCGTGTGATAAAAAAAAAACACACTCACAAAAATAAAGAAAATAAATTGCTCCTCAAGTAGTATATAAGGATATCCTTGCTGCAGAAAATATAACAACTGGCCACTACGTGAGTTTTAATGTTCGCAAAGTCTTTTAATCACGTTTATCCCATAAGATACGGATATACTATATGAACCCTATGATACCCAGATGCCTGAAATTTTGTTCTATGTCTCCCCAAAGGCCACTTAATCTTCCATTGTCTAGTATAGCAAGCTCCTTGAGTCCTACAGGCTCTTGTTCTTGTTCTTGTGATGTAGAGAGAGGTAAGTTCATATATATATAGCGGCGACAAGACAACGAAACGAACACTATGTTATATCTATTTATACTATAGTATACACGTTTCATGTTTTTAAGGATATTTACGATCGGATGGGTTCACTTTTAATAAATATTTTAGTTGCCATGCTCTGCGAATATAGATTCAGGAACAAAACTGTTCTCGCGTAACGTCACATAGTCTGATTGATGATAGTTGAAATAAGAGTTATTTTGGTGTTGTTGTTGTTTTCATTTTTATTTATTTATTTATTTTTTTTTTTCATATAAAATGTTGTTGATGTGTAATAACAATTAATTTTATTTTTAGTCAAATGCTTACATTTTGTAAATTTATATATTCTATGGTGTTCAATATACTGGGTCGTCTTGCAGTTTAGCTGGTGTATATATAGTGTGTAATTTATAGATACTTTTGCGTAAGTAATATAAAGGTACGCGACGACTGGGTCGCTCATTCTAACCCAGTAGTTTGGAATATTATGGTGAATAATTAATTTTGATTCGCCATAAAGAAAAACTTATTTTGCAGGAAATGCCCTATCAAGTCCGATATACCGAATCCATGTTAATTTAACCCACCAGCAACTTCTATAAAAACAGCTATAGGCACGTTTTATTGTTAACTTAAGGTTATGTATTAGGCTCATTGCTTATACACATGCACCAATAAAACAATAGATTCATTTTTATACCCACTGTAAGTTTCAATTTCAATGTTTTATTTCGCAAAATTACACCACATAACCCAAAATCAAATGCAATTTTAAATAAATAAAAGGCACGACTGATGGGTCGCACAAATTTGTTTCTTTGACAAGTTACTTTCAAGTTGACGATTGGAAAATTAATTAAAATAGTTTATTTGGAAAATATATTTTCATTTTGAAACTAGTTTTTTTTCACATAATTCTTTCAAAACAATTTATGAAATAAGAAAACATTTATATGAAACACATCACCTCCTTCCGTCGGCAACAAATCAATTAGATAAAATTTTATCAAAATTTATCGTAGAAAAATAGAATTATCAGTTTTTCGAAAAAAAAATCTGTTTTAAATTTTTTTTTTTAAATTTGTTTTTGCAGTTTTATTCAAGTTTAGCAGTAGTCTTAGGCCCAGTTTTTTAGTGCGAGATTAATCGAGGGTTAGATTAACCCCGAGTTAACTGTGATGGAAACAGGGGTTTTAGTTAGTTTTGAGATCCGGAGTTAGCTCAAAATTAATCCAGCTTTATTGGTGAGTTAATTTTGAGTGAATTCGGGATCTCAAACTGACTTAAAAACGTGTTTCCATCAGCGTTAACTCGAGGTTAATTTAACCTTGGAATAATCTCGCACTGAAAAACAGGGCCTTAGAATATCAAACTTCGTCTTAATTGCAGCTATCGTTCAGAAGAGAGTCAATGTAATAAAAAACTATTAAATATAGCTATGACTGGTGAATATAGTTAAAAAGCATATTATAAAAAATAAAATGCACGACTGGGTCGCAAGAACTTGCTCTTGTAGCAAGTTGGAAAAATTAAATTTACTACTGATTTATGTTGAAGGGTGGAAAAGTGTCTTAAATATGAAATAAAGTTGTATGGTAGCTATCATTAAATGGCTGTTTAGGCAAAAAATTTAAATATAAGCTAAATGCTTACATTAAGTACTGTACCAAATTTAAATGAAATCGGTTCAGCCGTTATCAATTTATGGCCACATTTGTGAAAAACTGTTAACATCAAATCTCTGTTAGGTATGTGCATTTTAAGCGAAAAACCTGAATTGCAGTTATATAAGGACTACTAAAAATATCACGTACACCAAGTTTCATCAAAATCGTTAGAGCCGATTTCGAGAAAATTGGGAGAAATTAAACCGTTATATGGGGTACCCGTTATAGCACGGCTAAGACAAAAATTCGAATTTCTCCTCTAGGGAATCACCAAAAAGTACCACACACGAAGTTTGAAGAAAATCCGTCCAATCGTTTAGGCTGTAGATCGGGGCACAGACAACCGCAAAAAAATGTTTTTTTTTTTACTTGCGATTATAGGTATGTTTTTTTTAGAGGTATAGAACTTTAAATTGCAATAAAACAACGATGGAATATTCGATTGACTTGATTTTTTATTTATTCGAAAGATAATCTTGTGGCATTACATTTCAAATACGAGTTTTGGCATATGACTGCCACGGTTGACTCGGATGTAGTCTAATCTGGACGTCCAATTTTCTATGACTTTTTCGAACATTTGTGGCCGTATATCGGCAATAACACGGCGAATGTTGTCTTCCAAATGGTCAAGCGTTTGTGGCTTATCCTCATAGACCAATGACTTTACATAACCCCATAGAAAATAGTCTAGCGGTGTTAAATCACAAGATCTTCGAGGCCAACTCACAGGTCCAAAACGTGAAATTAGGCGGTCACCAAACATGTCTTTTAATAAATCGATTGTGGCACGAGCTGTGTGACATGTTGCGCCGTCTTGTTGGAACCACAGCTACTTGAGATCATGATTGTTCAAGTCAGGATTGAAAAAGTTAGTAATCATGGCTCTATACCGATCACCATTGACTGTAACGTTGTGGCCATCATCGTTTTTGAAGAAGTACATACCAATAATTCCACCAGCCCATAAAGCGCAACAAACAGTCAGTTTTTCTGGATGTAACGGTGTTTCGACATACACATGAGGATTAGCTTCACTCCAAATTCGGCAGTTTTGTTTGTTGACGTATCCATTCAACCAGAAGTGCGCTTCATCGCTAAACATCGCTAATGGATGTAGTGCGCGATACGTATTCCGCACAGAACCATTATTTTCGAAATAAAATAGCACAATTTGCAAGCGTTGTTCAGGCGTGAGTCTATTCATGATGAATTGCCAAACCAAACTGAGAATAAATCACTTGACAGCTGTTTAATTGGTCTCCGTCCTGAAAAGTAATGCCAACTTAAAGTTCTATACCTCGAAAAAAAACACCCGTTTATAAAGCAAGTTATGCATTCGTAAAAAAAAAAGTTTCGAGATAACAATCAAACATGACATTACGATGATAGAGAAGACGAAAAAAGTAGGTCCGATAATTCTGTCTGTCTGTCTGTTTGTCTGTATGTCTGTCTGTCTGTCTGACTGTCTGTCTGTCTGAATGTATCGACACCTGCAGACTAAACGGTTTGGGGTGATTTTCTTCAAACTTGGCACAAACTATTCTTTGTGAAATATCCTTGGACGTTTTTTTTATTTTTGACCAACTTTTAAAAATAACTGTACCTACCATATAAGAGTAACCGATAATTCCGAATATCTTTTGAACGGCTCCACCGTTTTAACCGAAATTTTATATTCAAAAACTACTGCTAAACAGAAATGAAACTGCACAAAAATTTGATTAAAAGTAATTTTTAAAAAAGTTTTTTTTTTGGTCAAAAACGATAATTCCAATTTTTTAAAAAAAAATACGATCAATTTTGATAAAATTTTTAATGAGTGATTTTTTGTTAATGGCGATGTCCACCGATTTAACCGAAATTTAATATTCAAAAACTATACTGCTAAACAGAACCTGCAAAAAACATTTAAAAGAAGTAATTTTTGAAAAAAAAACCGATAATTTTCTCGAAAAAAATACTATGAACTTTGATAAAATTTCAAATAATTATATTTTTACCGAAAACTATATCTATCATATAAACTTTTTTTTATTCCATACATTTGTTTATAAAAGATTTTCTTAAAAGACAAATATTTCAAAATATAAAATACTGACAATCTTTTCTTTATAAAAAAAGTTCCAGTCGTAAACACGAAAGTAACTGTCACCAAGAACAAGTTTGTGCGAACCAGTCGTGCCCTTTATTTAATCGAGATTACTCGTCTATTATTATTGTGTATTAACCGATAACTTTTCTGCGTGTACCTATAATCGCAAGTAAAAATATTGTGAATAACAACTATAGCTATTGAAAATAAGATGGCATGCCAATTTTTGTATTTAATATTTTCCTTAAGTTTTAAATCGATTGCGGGCACAGACCAAAAACTGATCCCCTTAGCTTAACAGTCACTACCACTATATCACAAAAAAATTAGGTCAAACGAGTTATGGTATCAAAACGGCGCTTTTCTGCGCTAATTGTGTTTCTTCGGAACAATTGTTCTGCGAAACCGCCATCTTACCTACCTACCTAAGTTTTAATTAATTTTTCTCAAAACATGTATACCTACCTAATTTTTTTTTAAAAAATTATTTTTTTAAAACCTGTTCGCAGAATTTTTAAAATAATTTTTCCCTTATTTCATATTTACTAAAGATAATTTTGTTTGCATACTTTGAGCTCTCAGGTATTTTGCCTGTCTATAATATATAATTTAAACCTAAACACACACTTAATCTACATTCAAAGTGTGCAGTATTCATTTCTGTTTTTATATTTAATTGAAAATGTAACATTCAGAGTCAATATTCTGCGAAGTGACTAAGCGTTAAATTTTACAAAAAAAAATCAAAAAATTAAATTACTCATTCTATATTCATGAACAAAATATCCATACTCTTACTGTGTATTTTGTGAATATGCTGGCTGTGTGGTGTATGGGGATTTATTAAATGCATATCAGCATTTTATTAAGAAAAGTTGGAAATGCAATAGCCAACTCTGCTATGTTGTCTAAATGCGTATAATTTATGGATTTTTTAATAATTAATCTAAATTCACTTATAAAATTTAAAGTTAGTAAGAAAGTAATTCATTACTAAAATAGCCAAAGTTATTAAGTACTCCAAATTTATTTTGTTCTGAGAAAAGACTTTTTTTTTATATTACCATTGATTATGGAATTCCATTTTGCATATGTAAACAAACATTTATTTTTCTATACTAACATGGTTCAGTTCCTAGAAATTTTTAAAATACATTATTCAATATGGGAAATGTATCTTATTTTTAAACAAAACATCTTTTGGAGAAGGAATAACAATAAAAATAGAAAAATGCAGGGGTGAACGATATCTAGGGTATGACTTAAAAATTTTGAAATATATATGTAGGGTAGGTCATGAATACGTTCTCATTCCATCAAATTGAAGAAACTTTTATTTATATGTATTTCTGTTGTTAGATGAACTTTCTGCACTTTGCTTCTTGCGATTTCTTATTCAGATGATTCTTGTATTGAATTATTCATAAGTAAAATCGAGAGAAGACAATGAACAAAATGTAGCATCAGAACTTAAAGAAACAATGTTCTCTGATGGTCGCAGATGGTATATGAGAAACTGTTCGTGGTATTTTGTCATATCTGTGTTTTTTATTATGAAGGACATTTTTCAAACGTTTGATGGTACACCGATGCTATAGGCTATATAGTTTTTACATTAAACATAAATACTCAAACTTTTCCTTAAACTCAGCTTACATAACTTTTTTGACAAAGATCTATGATCTATCCCATCAAGATCACGGTTGCAATTAATTTAATTAGAGCGTGTTGTTTTAGTTTCGCCTCATGCGGCCAGGCTAAGGTTATAACAAAGAACCTTATCATCTGACGAGCCCACAAGCGGTTTAAGTTCCATTTCTGTTAATTATGCCTTATTAACATCACCTTCTTTAAATTTCTCGAGAACAATTGAAAAATTTTCTCCCTTAGGAATTAAATAAGATTCGAAAAATATACCCTTTGTTTATATTAATTTTTGCATTGCTCTCTTTCGAGAGATTCTTTCAGCGAGAAAAACTTTCTCTTAATAAGAGTAAAAAAGAAACGAGAAGATCTTGTTGTAATCTTCAAAGTTTTATTTTATAGGTACACGTTTTTATTCTTGCTGCTATATTAAATGTTTTTTTTTTTTTAAATATATGTATTGGGTGTTTTGAGACCAATATTTTCACGACTATAAGTGGTTTGAAACAAATACGACAGCTGTGCGATATCAGGAATAGTTATACTTCTCATGCCACCTGTACAAACAAAGATTTTGTCCAATATTTGCCTACACACAGTCATGTTTACTTTTACAATGACTGTGTAAAGGCAAATATAAAAGAAAAACGAATAAGATTAGTCGACAGCAGGGGTGAAGATCATGAATTAAATGCAAGTCTTGCAGTTCATGGTCACGGCTTTTGTAAGTTATAGTAGCTTAAAAAATAATTTTTTTTAATTAAGTTCCAAGACGTAAGTGTGGCAGTGTTTCTGACAGACATTTTAAAAATTGACAAACATAACTATTTTCTTTATTTTTGGCACAACCGCAAATACTTTTTGCTACAATATGTAGGAAAACCATCTCTCGATGTCATAACATAACAAATATAAAGGTCCAAGACGGTTTAGGCGTGGCGTTCACCTTACAAAAATGTTAGAAATTGTCAAAAAATCGATTTTCAAATAATTGGTAGGTATAGGTTACCGAATAGGTTTCACCATAATATTGAGAATACCAAAATGCCAGACTATTTAATTGAATTTTCCTAAAAATTTAAAATGTTCTTGCAGGGTCTTGCAGGGATTTGGTTTTTAAGGAAAAACGATTTTTCAAAAAGTCTTTTTTTTTTTAATGTTTGGTTGTAATTTTCATCAGGCAAAGCTTTTAGTATTATAAATTTTGTCAAAATCGGTGTTAGCTTTTAAGAAACAGTCCATTTAAATCAATACGGTACTATGGGCACTATGGCAGACACTGTTACTGTTAATAAGCTTTTTTACGAAAAAATGATTTCTATGAAAAAAAGTCAACATTGCCAAATCACTCATATAAAATTTTATCAAAATCAATCGTATTTTTTTTTTTTTGAGAAAAATTAAATCACCTGTAAGCCTTATAAGGCAGGTACAGTAATTTTCAGATCCATTATTTAAATAAAAATTACCCCTGGGCATAGTTCTCTAAAAATAAAAATAAAAATAATTCTAACCATTTAGGCTTTATGTATAGGTGGCGACTGTCGATTCATCCACACTGACAGACATACTGACAGAATTGCCGAACCTACTTTTTTCGTATTCTCTATATCATCGTAGTGTAATGTTTGATTGTTATATCAATAAATTTCTTTTTTAATTCATAACTTTTTACAGAACACAAATATAACCGCAACTAAAAAGAAGTCCACCCAAGAAACAAAATTGTAAAATCAATTCCTCCCGATATATAAGGGGCAGGGGAAATTTTACAAAAAGTGCCTGAAATTATTTTGAAATTTTTTTCAAAAACCATTTTTTTAGTTACAAAAAATATTAATTCACCAATGAACTGTTAATATTCAACAAAATAGTAGACATAATATTTAGTGTTCTCTTTATAAAATATTTTTAGTATAGTCATATTTGCCTTGCAACGAAATCACAAATTGGTATAATATTTAAACTATATAATATTTAAACTATTATTTAAATATTTAAATATTTAAACGTGTACAAAATTGTGTCTTTTGGTGGGAAAAATACAACTGTTTATTTTGCTAATATCAAAATTTATTTACAATTTAATAAGAGTTTTATGTTTAAATTAATTTTTACTACTATAGCTCCTTTTTTTACTTGCTCTATATAGGTACTATAAACCAAGTCTTGGATTCGTGCAAAAAATAAAGTTTTGAGATAACAATACGATGATAGCGAAGTCGAAAAAACTGGGTTTGAAAAATCTGACTGCCTGTCTTTGAGTAATATCCACGTACATTTTTTTTATTTTTATCCTAGGTAGTGAAATAACGGTACCTACCTACCATAATAAAGGTCACTCCAAATTTCTCGAAAAAAATACGATCGATTTTGGTAAAATTTTACATGAGTGATTTGTTCAATTAAACATTTTTTTCCGGAGAAACTCATATTAACGGTACCTGCCATACAACGGTACTTTTTCGATAACGATTTGGAACGGCTGAACCGATTTCGACGAAATTTTATATTCTGAAATAACTCTTAATTGTAAATAATTTTGCAATAAAAAATTTTGGTAAAAAGTTTTTTCTAAAAAGTTAGTTTTTTGAATTCCATTTTTCTCGAAAAAAACTGATCAATTTTTTATGGCCAGTGATGATGATTTTTACTTTTTTTTCTGGAGTAGCTTATTAACGGTACCTGCCGTAGAACGGTATTTTTTCGATACCGATTATCTCTTAAACAGCTTAACCTATTTTGACGAAATTTAATATTCAAAAACGCTGCCTTGTTTTTATTAATACTGCATTAAAAAATTTAGAAAAAAATATTTTTAAAAAATAATTTATTTTTATTTCATTTTTTTGGAAGAAAACACGATCAATTTAATGAAATTTTATGTGAGTGCTTTGTTGTTGACGACGAAAAATTACTTGCCACAAAAGCAAGTTTGTGCGACCCAGTCATGCCTTTTATTTTAATAGTATTCCAATTCCAACTTGTTGATGAGCTGTAAATTTGCAAACTACATCAACGTTTGAAATGATATTTTTGACATTAGCTTGAAATGATATTTTTGACATAGCGTGTAATATATAAAATATTTCAAATAGACCAAATGGTCTTTACTTTTGTTCGTTTTACATATAATTAAATCCACCGCAGCTGAGGCATTGAAAGCACTTCAGACGACGCGACTTCATTATTCAAACTGACAACACTTGACTAAATGAAACTGTGCCGTGTGGAGACACGAGAGAGTTCAAGTCATCTTGTGCAATATGATTGTGCAAGTGAACTATTCAAGTTCGCAGTTTACGTGTGTACCCGGCTTAAACGTTCACCTTCGTATAATGGTAATAAATTACTTTAGGGAGGCAGTTCCTATAATTGATTGGCTAAATGACCAATAAAAAAACACTTCCTAATTATAATCCTCTTTTAATAATAAAACCAATTATTGGTAGGTGTTAGGTCTTAAAACATCAATACTAATATTTCTTATTCGTTTATTATTGTATGCAACATTTAGTTTAACCTCAATGGCACTAAGAGATAGTCGTACTCTATTCCGGACATTATTGTTTCTCAAAATAATGTACTTCTATGGGCATATATTCGGAATGTTTACGTTTACATTTACTAACCGGTTTCGAGTTGAAATTTCTCATAAAATGATTTTTTGGTCAATTGCTCATAAGTTGCTTACATTATTTGCTTTTACACGTATTATGATACAAATATGGAATTTCAACCAGCTTCCTGCTATTTTTTACTTTAAACTAAAAATAACCATTTTCATTCAATATGTGGCTTTTGTAACATTTACAATAACGTTCGTTACATTCCAGTTAAGTCGTCATCAAGAATTTGTTAGGCTTTTCAACCAAACGACTAAAATATTTGCTGAGTTTTTTAAGCTATCATCAGGGGATATGAACATTTTCGGACCGGAATTTTATTATATAGTTTTCATTCGAACTGCAATTAATGTATTTGCATTAATACAAATGTTTCCGAATTTATCAGATATTTTGGCGATGGATATGTTTTTTCTCATTGAATTCTTTATTGGTTTCATTGGTAATATCACTGTCATCGTGGCAGATGATTTTCTGTATCTCGGATACTCGGCTATTTCCGGAATGTGTTATAATTTTGGAAACCATATTTTCGCATTTACCAAGCGCATTCAAATATCAGTCAAACAAAAACAACTGACAAAATTTCAGCGGATGCAATTTTTGTGTGATTTATCTGATGAGCTAGACAAATATGCGGAACTGTATTCCAAATGTTTTCGAATCATTCATGATTTTCATACCATGTTTCAAATAAATGTTCTTATTATGTTTTGCGTGAGGATAATAACAGTATTTTCAACTATTCATCAGTCTTTTCTTATTTGCATTCTTACGGGAAAAGTTGAATGGAAACTTTTGGCTGTATCCCTGATTGATGTCATAAATCTTATTTGTCTTGTTATGGTTATGGATTTGGCAAAGCGCAGATCAAATATTCCATACCAGATTAATTGGGAAAACCTTTATTCTGATGTTGATAGTCGGTGGGATCGCAGTGTAAGTAAATTTAACAACTAAAAAGAACAAGAAATAAAAACATGTAATTATGAAAAAAAAAATTTCTTTTAGGTTGAACAATTTCATCGGCAGCTGTTATTAAAAAACATAAAATTTGATATTTACGGTTTATTTGAAATTGATTGTGGAATGTGTATTAAAGTTTTTTCACTTATCCTAACGTTTTTTACATTGTTAGTAGGTAAATAGTTTTACAATTTGTATAATTAAAGTGTCATATTTGAATCTTTTTTGCTCTTAATAAAACAATATTTTCAAATTGACTGTGATGGAGAAGAAGAAGAAGAAGAAGAAGAAGAAGAAGAAGAAGAAGAAGAAGAAGAAGAAGAAGAAGAAGAAGAAGAAGAAGAAGAAGAAGAAGAAGAAGAAGAAGAAGAAGAAGAAGAAGAAGAAGAAGAAGAAGAAGAAGAAGAAGAAGAAGAAGAAGAAGAAGAAGAAGAAGAAGAAGAAGAAGAAGAAGAAGAAGAAGAAGAAGAAGAAGAAGAAGAAGAAGAAGAAGAAGAAGAAGAAGAAGAAGAAGAAGAAGAAGAAGAAGAAGAAGAAGAAGAAGAAGAAGAAGAAGAAGAAGAAGAAGAAGAAGAAGAAGAAGAAGAAGAATAAGAAGAAGAATTACAAGAAGAAGAAGAAGAATATGATAAAGAAGAAGTTGCATCAGTGCCCTTAAAGAAGCTGATATAAAAACTTTTAGTTGCACTAGATGTTTTAAAAATCCACTCGTATAAAAGTCCGATTTTATTTCATAATAATATTTTTTTAAACTACATACGTATTCCTTGTTGCTAAAAACAGAGAAGTTGACTCGGTTAAATTTTTTTTAAATAACTACCCAATAAGGTTCTCTTAATCGAAAACTTTTTTATATTAATCTTGTTTATATTAACTAAGCACATTTCTCATCTAGTTAAGTATCAAATAACCTTTTTATTTAATTAATGTTAAACTTAAGTTGTTTTATTATATTGAGTAATACGTAGTTTAATTTATACTATTAGACTTATTGAATTTTACTACACTCCTAGTTCTAAAGATTCTACTCGCCTGATGTAAACGAGTAATATTCACACACTCATTGTTTAATTTTATTGAGTGATATTTCCAAAGTTTCTAAAGCCTACTAAATAGTTTCAGTGAACCGAGTAGTTAGTAAATTTAAATGATTGATACTGCTGTCTGTTTGACCTGTATCTATAATAGGTTATTACCACTCATTAACATTTAACATGAAATTTTTTCCAGACACTTGTATTTATGTAACATGGCGTCTTCTAGACTTGTGAAACAAAACTAGGTATTTCATTTTGAATTTAACTGGGTTTGTTTTCAGATGCTATATTAGCAGTCTCATTTATTTAATTTTTTCGAGTTTTACGATTTCTATCCTGTTTCCACCTAACCAAGACGCTCGTTGTTTTTGTCGAACCTTGTAAGAAATTAAGATACAATAATTAGGATTTGCAACATAAATAGCTTCATTAAAAAAAGAATTTTAAGAATTTTTTGCTGAACACACCTTAAAAGTGACAGATCGTCCAGAAAACAAAGCAAACACACCTTTGCATCTTTCGCAAAATGTCATCAACGGGAATGTCAATAAATGAAAACAAAGTTATATTTAATTTTTTAAAAGAAGTCGAGCAATAATAAATATTGGAACAAATAATTAACATATTCGATTAAAACGATTAAATCAATCTAAATATAATTAACATCTTAACCAAATAAATGTGTGTGTTTCAACTTCCGGGTAAACATAAAAATAAATACAAAAATCGTAGCTACAAGTCAGTACCAAGCAAATGTGTCTGTTTGTGGTTAGTGTTGAAAAATAGAATCATTTCACAAATTATAATAAAGGATCAGTTCGATCAGTTTTATTTAGATGATTTTCTTTTAAACAAAATTTCGGAATCATCAGAAAAAATTTTTTTCAATTGGGCAATTTTTTGCCGGTTCTGCTACTTCAATGTTTCCCATCAAGAAGAGAACTGTACACTTTTCAAATCGTCTTAAATAAAATTCATCGTTGCTTCGTTCAGACTGGTTCAGACTTAGATTTATATTATTTGGGCTTCCCAAAAAGCTCAAAATCATCAAGCAAATCCTCCTCCGAAAACATTTTGTAAAATAATTTTTGAGATTGACAGAATTCATAAAGCAAGTGTGACACTAACAAAATTAAAATAGGGTTTTCATGATTTTAATTTTGATGCAAGTCTTTAAAGATAAAGTGTAGTTTAACTTGTCTAAAATTGCCAAAAATGAAATTTTAGCCTAGTGTCAAATTAAATTTGCTTTAGTTTCGAGTTAACTTGACTATAGTTTTCCGCCAATGTTTTTATCTGTATACATATATACATATATTATACGCGTGGAAAATTCATGTTACCGTGAAGTAAAGTTGAGCCTATTCTTAGGCTTAATTTTATTAAAATTAAGTATTCACTCTCTGTAATTTTATAAAAAAAAATATAAAATATAACACTGATTAATATTAGTTGTTCGTGTTCACCTGCTACTCCTGCTACGTAGTTCAACCATAAACTTATATAAGAAATACTATGAAAATATATATACTGTTCTAAAAATTAACATAAAACTTGATAGACAAACAGATCTGACTTTGATTATAATGTAAGTGTAGTGATCCACATGCATTTACACTAACCAAAAATATCTACCAAAGATTAAGGGTATATGAACACCAGTAGATATAAGCAACCCCACACACTATATTTCAATCAATCACTCTCTAATCTAGAAACTTTTCGATATTAAAATACCTTAATTCGCTTTAACATCCTGTGTTCATCGACCTTGTCTATCAACCTCAAAAACACAACTTCATTTTGTTTAACCCTTTTCTGCCCATTTTATCATTAATTAGAACAGCAGTCTGTTTCAATGATGTTTTCTTTGCCCAATGTTCTATCTCTGTATATATGTATGCGCAACCCTCCCACCATAAAGACACTTTGGAGAAATATTATCATCAAAGTTAATGCCTATATGGGCATAATCAATTTTAACAAAGTCCTGTCAACACCTTTGGTATACATCAAAGGACCAAGAACCAATTTCAGTCCTTAATAAAATCACCACATCAAAAATTTAAAATGTCATCTTTATTGAAAGAGGGTTGCTTTTTCACTTTGATTCTTGTGCTTTGCCTTGCTTCGTTGCCGTCGTAGTATAGTAGTCGTTTTGATTGGAACACTGCCGGACAGCAAACAGCACCGAATGCCACATCATTTAGTCAAAAGTCAACAGACGTTTGGCATAATATTGAAAGGACTTCTTTATCCTGCAAGTAAATAGGAAAGCATTGGTTGGCAAACCGAAAGGGAACTATAAATTGAATGCAAAGGAGACTTACAAGGTTAGGCAGGTTTTATGGTGCGAATGGGGTTATTCTGGTATGAAGGGGTTGGTATGATGATGACTTTCTTAAAATTCTCTTTGGCATATAAGTGTATAAATACTGCTGATTAGGAAGCTATTTTTATGTTGTTAAAATATTTTACGAGCATGAATGCGGGATTTCATTACACTGCAAGAGGAACATGCAAAGTGTCTAGAATCGCATTTCATTGGATTATTTTGTGAAATTTACCAGGGCTGCATTTGACATGCCTATCCCTATATACTATTTTGTTATTTTTGTTTAAACCTTACTTTCACTTGCAATCTCCTAACGGGGCTCTCTAAGATGATTCATAGAAATGGTAACTAATCTGATTTACAATTTCACAGTACGAGAACAAATAGTAGTACCCATAGCAATTATCGATCAGAAGTAAGTATATATATGGATTTCAATAGATATCAAAGTAAAGCAGTTAATTAGTCGATATCTTTTAGTAGCAAGTTGAAATTGAAGGCCAGCTTTTGTACGTTGGCTTATTTCGCTTTCCGAAAATATAATAAAGCCTATTTTCAATGGTTTGCTTTATTTCGCTTTACAAAAGTGAAACTATTATTATTAATATATTTTTGCGCTTTCCATTGATGTATTTCTGTCTATTGGAATACACAGTCCAGTGAAATATGACCAAATCTTAAAATTTTATTCAGGGGTGATTCTACAAACGATGGAATTTTCGATGTCCCCGACAACAATTTGAAACCATTGCATTAATTCACTCTAATTTTTTTTTATAAATATAAATCTGATCAAAATCTATATGCGCAGTTAATCAATCATCAAAAAATCATTGCCGTTCTTCTATTTCAGTTCGAACACTAAAAAAAACCTATCGTTGTAATCTCAAATAACACAGAATTGTTATAAAGTAGATATATATTATTTAGAAATTCATTTTATTGCTAAAAGAGTCACTAATCATTGTCCTTCCTTCGCATTTCTAATCAGAATCCTGAAAGATTGAAAATATCGATAACTTCTTTATATAGAAATAAGTCCCATCTCAAGGAATATCAACTATCGAGTCTCGTTGCAAGGAAATTGGGTTTACATCTCGCGTCTGTTTGTTATGTCACTTTTTAAAAAATACGTTTGTGCGGGAGGTCATGGATTAACCGTTATATTTATCAGTCCCCTGGTGAGTACTTACATATAGTTTTTGTATACAAAGTAGAAATATTTAGTTAATATTGTATTAAAGGCTAAGTAATTTTCATAAAATGATGCTTTTTAACGGGTTTTGCTGAGGTTTTTGCTATGCAATCTTAAATCAATGATCCAACATATTGTTTAAACGGCGATATTGAAACTATAAAAACCTATTTTAAAAGCACTTTCAAAGTCAATTAGGTAGAAGATAATGTTATCTTATCGCATGTTAAATCATGCTGACATCGATCAGTGAATTTGGCCATATAAATAAAAAGTCATATTTTTATTTGAATAAATGATAATTCATAAGATATAATTGTTTTTATCAGTCCCCTGGTAACAAAATCTCAGTCCCCTGACTACCTTTTTTTTTAAAAAAATTGTCATAAAAATGTTATTTTTTTGACTGGTCGCTTTCAATAATGTTAAAGGACATTCTAACATATAACAAGAACTAATTTGTACGCCTTAACCCTCTACCGCATGAATTATGAAGGAAATAAAAAAAAAATATTTTAATGTTTATTTACCTTTATTTATGGGTTTATATTTTATGGGTTTTACATACATAAACCATTTATTGGTTTTTATGCACTGACCCGATTTTCGGTTGAAAAATTACTGGCCATATATGTTTTAGTATACATTTGTGCAATAATTTGATTTTTTTTGTTTATTCATGGAATTGAATCAAACAGTTTCTATTATCGTTTTAGCACAAGAAGACTTTACATATTCGGCACCTTGTATAATGTTTTGAGTTGACAAACTTGGCATTTTTGACGATTTTTATGCCAAATCAGGCATATGGCCAACGCTATCAGTTCTCAATAAATTTCAAGGGAAATTCTGATTTCCATCTCTCATTGCTCTGAGTGTTTTTAGATGAGGATGAGGAGACCTCTGACATCTCTGCTTTGTTGAGCACTAACATTTGAAGGACGTCCTCTTTTTCGTGACACTTTATTTAATTGCTTCATTTCGTGTTTACTTATATATTGGCTGGTTTGTTTATATTATCTTATCAACTTTTAGATTTGATCATTAAAAAGTAGAAATTAAAAAAATCTGCAGGTGATTTTAATTTTTCATTAAACTATCCGGTAGTTGTGTTACTCCTGTGAACTTAAAATTATTTCCATCGAATTGATCTAAATGTTTTGTTTTCCATAATTGACTTAAGCAGGCTTAATTTTTTTGGACGTTGTTTTTGTGGTCTTGGGAAAATCAGATTCATCATTGGATAAATCGCTCTCTGTTTCTGTTCTGGGATTTCAATTGACCTTCTTCGATTTTGAACTCTCTATCATCAGAATCTGAAGCGAGATCGTCATCACTTCGACAGCTATCACCAGTATGGCATTGACATAGTTACTGTTTCCATAAAAATGTCTGCTATTCATTCTATAGCCAAGAAAAAAATTCATGCAAAAGAGTGTCAATAGTTCAGCCATGCATAAAAGACCATATATGGTCTTGTAAAAAAGAAGTGTAAAAGCCTCTAATGTATAAAAGATAATCCCAAAATAAGCAAGTGCAAGTGTAGTGAATCAAGCAATAAAATCGCGCAATTTTCTCTTGATGGGGATGTTGTTGCTTGATTCACACATATTTACACGTTTAGTCGAAACGAGAAACTAACAGCCCATCGAGGTATCCGAACTCAAATTGCAATCGAGGTATCCCTTTCGGAACAGAATAAATTAAGCATATAAACATTTGACATTTTCCATCAAATGCTTCATTCACATACAGTGTGAAAAATATTCTGATAATTTAAAAACAAAATTATTAACAATGAAGTTAGAATTGTATAATGTACATCAAAACAATTTAAAACAATTTAAAAAGATTGTTTTTAATTTTTTATAACATGAACATGCATACAATTATTTTCAATCGAATCAGCAACAACTTTTTAAAATTTTTTTTTTATTGAATGTTCCAGAATTTGCTATCGGAGAACTTCTTAAAATATTTTCCGTGTAGCTATCAAAAATAAAATGATCAACGCTTCGCATCGCACATCAATAGTATGCGTTTAATTCTATCGTAAGTTTCTCCGATGTGTGTGTCAGAAAACAGAAACATTCTCCGATTTTGTACGAATCGGACAAAATTTACATCCAAACGGATACCTCGATTAGGCTGTAAATCTGAATGAATCTGTAACACAAACTGAACTAAAATGTGTCAAATAATAACTATAATTTATTAACTGCATCATCCTAAGTTATACAAATTAAAGGACACGACTGCATCGCACAAACATGCTCTGTTGGCAAATGACATGTTTGATTATTATCTCAAAACTTTTTCTCATAACTTGCCTTATAGTACCTATAAAACCACGTTAAAACTTGTTGGGGATTTATTGAGATTTTGGAGATTGTGGAGATTTCGACCAAAAATTTTTTTTATTGGGGATTTTGTTCATTGGGGTTTTCTCCCTATTGGGATTTTGTCCTTCAGGATAATATGTCTTTGGGGATTTTGTCTAATGGAGATTTTTTTTTTTGGATTAATGGGTGATTTCCATAAAAGACCATATATGGTTTTCTTTAAAAAGTCAAAAAAAAAAAAAAAAAAAAATGGAAATAATTATAATTAAAAATATTATTTAAAGCTCACAACTATAAAAAGGAACAATTAAGACAAAAGAAATTTCGTTATTATTATATGAGTACCAAAGTATATTAGGAAATCATCTTTTTGGATTTTGGCCTAACGTTACTTTCAGAAAGCTATAAATTTGATCGTTTTGGTTCCATTGAGGTTTCAAGGAGCGAAATCGACCCAATAAGGTGTTTTTTTTTCCTATGTACAATTACTGATTCTGACAACTTATTTAAATTAAGCGAGCAACTTATTGGTGGGCAGGAAAAAGGATCAAGAACGGAGCGAAACAAATTTCAACCAAGGAAGGATCAATTTGTGGTGTGAAAACTAAAAAAAAATTCGAGTGAATTTTTAATTTTCACACCAAAAAGACATGCCGTTTTATTAAGTTTTTCCAACGAACGCGCTTAGTTTGGATTCTATTAGCGGAGCCCCATTTAAACTTATTGTTTGTATATTTTAATGAATGAATGCGACCCTGTCAAATGAAGTTGTTGATGGAATCGGATAAATGTCATTTAAGGTGTATGCGCGCCTTATAGAAAAGTGGGTGGCAAGCATTTTCATGGGAAATCCAATGAAAGGTTTTTCTGCTCTATTTGGAAGTTTAACGATATAACCTTCAGATCCAAACAGTTGAGCCGAAACGAATTCAATCAATTTACATGTCTCATGGGAAAAGATATTATGTATCTAAAAGTGCAAACGTCTATGACGATAACGACTGATGGCGCACTGGGTGTCAAAATCGAAAGGACTACATATACCTATATATAAAAAGAACGAAGGACCATTCTACAAGAAGAAACGAAGACGAGGAAGTAGAAGTACTTTTCTTCTTATTGACACTGAGAATTGAGGAATTTTCTTTTTGATCGTTCATGTGAGAAAATGCTTTTGGATGATTAGGAGTGGAAATGTATATTCCCTTTTATTTGCTGTTACTGGCAGAAAACACATTTCCAATGTTTGCAGCTTTCACTTTTAAGTTTATGTTGGTTATAGAAATGTAAATAGAAAAACGAGCTAAGGACAGGTGCGGCAAAAGATAAAAACGAAGTAAGGACCTATATAGAAGGTATGGCGATTTTTTTTTATAGAATTCAATTGAAGTGTTGAATAATGGCAGTTTTATTGGAATACTAAAGAGGCAGGTAAAGGTATAAGAAAGTATACTCTTTTCTTTCATCTTTACGTACGCAAATCATAAATTTCATGGAAGTAAAAGTAAAATTCATACCTATACAAACCTAAGTGGAGATATGCAGAAAAAAGGACGAAAATAAATGAAGCAAGCAGTTAAAACATATTTTTCAAAGCAAATTGTAAATATTTTCCTATTTATTTTATAAATTCCTTTTTATATGACTGGACAGCAGAGGTACGTGTTTCAAGTGAAGTACGCTTTCATCTACCACTTTATGAAAATTTTTTTTTTTTTTTTTTAATTTTAATATTTTCTGACTGACATTTTGTAAAAAATTACTGATTATAAAATTTCAGAGAAAACCGTATTTTTTCAATTTATTTTTATAGAAACTAAAGTAGGACTCTTCACCAGATATGAGGTGTATAATATTCAGAGTGCACATTCATGTTTAAATTGGTTAACTGTTTGAATAGTTTCATAAAAGTTAAGTAATATGAAGAAGGTGAACAGATTGAGAGTCAGTTTATATAACGGTATTTAATTTTTTTTAGCTATTTAAGATTCAAAAATTGAGGTCAACAGAGATAAAACACCCTCAGATTAATTTGAGAATAATAAAACTATGCGTGAAGCAGTGCATCACATTGAACTGACCCCTATGCATTTCTTTTAAATTAATTTATTGTATTTTGAAGTTTCAAATCATTTAAATAAGTACATATTTACATTTAACTACAAAATATTTGAGCCAACCGATATTCGCTCACAGCCAACCAAATTTGCCACAACTTTTTTTGTGTTGTACTTTTACGAGTATAGATTTCAAAAAGATGTTATCTTACGAACTCCTTAGTAAGAAAATTAAACAATTATTTTATTTATGTACAAAGCAACACAAATTCTCAATAATAACAATAATAAAACCCATATACAGGGTGATTGGTATAAGATGCACCAAAAAGCTTGAGCGTGTAGGTGGGGTTAAGAGAAGAAAAAAATCGTATGGGAGGGGGTCTATTTCCCCTCGTTTAGGCGGGAGGGGCAATTTTCTAAAAAATTGACTTAAATCAGAAAAAAAATTATTTAAAAACAACGGTGAATGATACAAAGACTTGTTATATCTTTTTAAAAAGCCAGAAAACAACTCTTTTATTTTGTTTTTAAATTAAGTTGTTGAAGTGAACAGTTTTAAAAAAATTAATTTTCAAACTCAAAATTTGGAAAAAAAACAATTAAAAAAAAAAATTTTAAACTATTTTTTTTTCAAAATTTTATTAACTATTATTTTTATTTTCCAAATTCAATGCTCTTATTAATTTTTAATCAAAAACAGAAAACCGAATGCTAAAATGTATCTTAGTTTTTGAGAAATTAAGAAAAACATGAAGTATTTTTTTTTCCAAGAAAAACACTTTTATTTTTGGTTTTAACAAATTTGACCTGCTCAGGTCAATTATTAATTAGGGAATTGTCCCTTTTTTATTTTTTATTACATACCATCCGATTTTAATCAAATAATAAAAAAAAAAAACGAATTAACTTTTGACTTTACTTACTAGTTTTACTTTTATATTTTTTAATTTCTCAAAAACTAAGATACATTTTACCATCCGGTTTCCTGTTTTTGACTAAGAATTAATAAGAGCATTAAATTTTGAAAATAAAAATAATAGTTAAGTACATAAAATTTTGAAAAAAATGTAGTTTAAAATTTTTTTTTCAAAATTTTGAGTTTGAAAATTAATTTTTTTAAAACTGTTCACTTAAATAACTTAATTTAAATAAAAGGTAGTTTTCTGGCTTTCAAAAAACATATAACAACGCTTTGTATCATTCACCGTTGTTTTTAAATAATTTTTTTTCTGATTTAAGTCAATTTTTTAGAAAATTGCCCCTCCCGCCTAAACGGGGGGAAATAGTACACCCTGTATATATATTGAAACTTCTTTCAATGATTAATTGCCTTTCTTTTAAACAAGTTTGCCAATTGTATCACAGTTCACAGTGCTTTAAGGTTAATGTCAACGTGAAATATTCTACTGGGCTAGTACTATAGACGTAAGTTCTGGCACATGTTTCTGTGTTGATGTCACGTATTGGGTAAGCTTCTGACCACCTCGAATATCTGTCGACAATGTCAACATGTGCTTGTACTCATCTGAAGGAAGGAGTGGTCCAACAATATTTTACTCGAGACTTTATGTGTCTTTGCATTTTTTCTTTCTGACACGTTGAACATGCTTTTGCCAATGAGTTAATATTGTAGTTCATTTTAGTTCAAAAATACATCTTGGTATTTTTTTTTTCTTGTTCCACTAACTCCAGGGTGTGCAATATTATGAATTCTTTCGAAATTTGTTTTTTTAAATGTTTCATAAGCAAATGTTTTAGCTAACAAATTGTTTTCGTTAGTTTTTTTTTTCAAAAAGTACAAGATATTTAGGCATCTGCTGTTTTTTTTGTTTTTGACTAAAAATTAACAGAAGCATTGAAATTTAAAAACGAAAATTATATTTAATTACGCATAAAATTAAAAAAAAAATATATAAATTTTTTTTTTCAAAATTTTTAAAATTTATTTTTCTAAAACTGTTTGATAGATAGATATTTATTTAAATTATTTCAATTTTGTTTACATTGTTTACTTCTTATTTGAATAAATTAGAGAATGGCATTGCTGCCGTCTGCTGTTTGATAAAAAAAACTTTATTATAAAAGAAAACAAAAGTAGAAATTTCTGGCCTTACAAAAAGGTATAACATGTCATTATTGGCGTTCCGGTCTTTTTGAAATGATGTTTTTATTTTTTTTGGTCTTTTTTTTTGTTGAAAATTACACTTTCCGGTTAATCAGGGGAGAATAAACCCCCGTATATTATGATTTTATTCTCCTCTTGACCAAACCTACTAGCTTTACTTTGTTTTTATTTTTAATTTATGTTAATAGTAAAATATATAGAAATAGTGTAGATAGATAGTACAAACCTATATTTTTACTGTATGGGTCAAAAAAGCCAAAAATAGATCAGCTTTATCTGCGTCAACATTGGGCTTACAGATCTGGTTAACTTACCAAATTTAAGGAAATTTAATGGTCTTTAACTTTGTTATGCAATATAGTACACAAAATGTGCTTAGTTTAAGAAATATAAGCGAAGAACTGAAAAAATCGGAAAAACGATGGGTTTTTCGCCCTTCCCTAAGTAAGCACAGGTCCCTCGAGGTCAAGAAACTAGAGGGGTCTTCCTAGTTTATCCCCCAACAATCTGTACAAGTTTCATTAAGTTCGCAATTTTTTCCAAGTAAAAGTACATATCGACTGGACTAATTCAATTCTTTATTACTGAATACCTATTTTGGACTATAGGTCAGTTTTTAATAAAATGTGTTCTATTACAAATGCAACGTTTTGGCTATGTTAATAGTCTTCTTCAGGCCTTAAATGTAAAAAAATTATTTGATAAATTAATCAAATAAAATATAAAAATACAAAAAACAGAAATACATATAAAATGCTTACAAATATGTTAATAAATAATACTAGAAACAATAATCGTTTGTTTGTTTTTAAAAATTGTTGTCGTTATTTTTTCATTTTATGAATCTTGAAAATTATTATATTTCTTAACATGATTGTAAGTGTAAATATAGAATTTTATTTAATTAATTTACTAAATAGTTTTTTAAATATAAGGCCTGAAGAAGACAAAACAAATATTGTTGAAAACTGACCTATAGCTCAAAATAGGTATTCAATAATTGTATATCAAAAGGTCATACGAAGAAGGAAACTTAATTCTCTATTACTGGGAAAAGCACTGTTTTTTGTAATTTGTTTCCTTATAGATTCCTGTAACTCGAAAACAGTTGAGAATTAGAGAAAAGTATGATCTCAGCAAAAATTGAAAATTTTAATGAGTTTAATAAATTCCTATACCTTCAAAGTATTTCCCTAGGACGGACCATTTCCGTGATATATGCGTATAAGTCCCAAAAAGTGGAACCTAATACCCCTCCCCCTCCTCCGGCTCTCCACCTAGACGTCAGGACTTTTAGTATATGTATATACTTTAACCAGCCTGAACAATATTTTGAAGGAATGGCTTTAGGTCACTGCTCATGCACTTTACAGTTCTACACCCACTTATAAGCAATGATATATTTTTGTTCGTCTCTTTAAGAATTTTTTTTTAGCAAAACTATTCAACAACCGTTGATAATTTATATTTGTCGTCGGCTACCGAACTACTTTTTCTGCGATAAATAATTATAATCTAAGGTGGCAACCGTGCCTTGCTTACTAATCGTAATAAATTATTTTCCCCTGAACTGCTTTTGCTTTTCTGCTACTATAAAATTATACCTACTGCTTTTTACTTGTTTGGTTTTCTTCTTACTCGCATTATTTCATAAAACGCAGTCGACTTACGATCGTGTACCAGTTAACATCTGAATATCTTATATAAATAACATACTTACGTAAATAGTTTGTCTGTGTTTTAAATTAATAAAAATATAAATTCACAATGGCTCGTCGGGCGGTAAGTTAAGACATTTTATATAATATGACTATATACCTACTTCAACATATTTTTATCATATAGCATAGCTTATTTAGATACAAACTGATGACAACTGGTTTGTGACGTTCAACTACAAATCTGCTCTCTTTATTGGTTTTTGTTGATTTGCTTTTATTTTCTTTTATTTTTTTAATAAATTTGCCGGCCGCATTGTAAACATTTCGTTGGAAATTGTTTATACTTATGAGTTATGATAAAAATTAAATTTATATATGTAATTTGTTTAAGTGCAAATGAATATAGATACATCTACATATATTGAAATATTTTCAGCTTTCGTGATCATTTCATTTAATCCATTAGATATTTTGTAACTTTTCAAGTCATGTGGAACTGGAAAGTAATAAAAGTGTATTATTATTTATTATTCATACCTTGACTGCCAGTGTAATTATAAAACCTTTTTTTTATTACAATGTCGATTTTTTTTTTATATTTGGAAGAATCAACATCATTGAATAAGTACGACGTTGTGTTGTACCGATGTTGATAACCATACATGCTATATAAATTCAAATTCTTACATTCGTCACTCAATGAATCATATTAATGAGAAAGTGCTTCTTGAGTGTGTAGATTGAACACAAAAAACACTTTTAAATTAAAAAAATGTAGAGCCAAACAAATTGAGATTGAATGATCTACTTGACCGTGAATGGATTTGTTAAGGTTAATTCAATAGAGAGCAACAGTTTTTTTTTATGGATATTAACTTTAACTTAAAATTCTATTATCCATTTGCAACGAGAGTGAAATGAGTCTAATTTAGGACAGAAAAATTTATACCTATAGTAATTTAAAATATGAGTAAACCAGACAGTCCACACATTTAAAACTATCTACAATTAGTTAATTAAGTACTGAATTTAAATGAAAGATTAATTAATTTTAATTAAACACCTACCTACCTCAAAAGACCATTAAAGTCGGACGTTAAGGCTTTTGTCAGAATATTTCATTCAATCATTTGGGTTGGGTTGTTGGGTACCTATTTTGTTTTATTACTTTATATTCAATTTAGCTTTTGGACACTAGAATAGTTATTAATTGTTACTTTGCAATACAAAATATCGCGTGAAATACTTTTTTTTTATTTTTTTTTTTAAGAATAATTATTTAAATATTCTTGACCATGGATTTGTAAAGCTCACAAGGACTATAGGTAGTCCACAATAACATCATTCGTATCATCTTCTGTCACTACGCGGTATTCTCGTTGTACCGAGCACTTCGGAATTTTTGGTGCCTCTTCTGCAACGTTTTGTTCCAATGTGTTCGGGGTTAAACGCCTAATTGTAACTGTTTTAAGATTTTGCGTTAAAAGCAAAATCACTGAATCAGAAAAAAATTTTTATTATCATTCATTATTGTCATGATATTGTAATGTTTTTGATTTAAATTGCATGAGGAGTTTCTTTAAAATTAAATATAAGCTTTATGTGAATTTCACGGAGCTACAACCTAAATGCGTTCGACGGATTTTTTTCAAACTTCGTCTATTGCAATTTTTGTCAATTCCCTAGAGGACAAATTTGAATTTTCGTTATATTTCGGCTATAACGGGTACCTGTCACACACAAAGGTTTTATTATTTTCCAAATTTTCTCGAAAACGGCTTTATAGATTTTGATAAAACTTGATGTACGTTATAAAAGCAGTAATTTTAATAAAACTATGCATTTAAGGTTATTGGCTAAAAATGCACACAACGGAGTTAACGGTTTTTACAAATTTAGCCATAACTTGGTAACGCCTGAGCCGATTTCTTTTAAATTTGGTATAGATTTTATGCAGTTTGACATTTTACACAAGATGTCATTTTAATATAATATCTACTGGAAAAATATTTGAAACATTGTTTCTGTTTTCTCACAAAATGTCAATTAGCTATGTTGAAATTTTTTTTTTATTATATATGTACATATCTTTACCTCATTATTCTGTTATAGAATTTGAATAGCAACAAACGATTTAGATTTAATTAATATATTCAAGTTCACAAAAATAAGTTTCTAAAGCGCCGCATTGTCAAACATAAATGATTTATAATTTATAATTTAAAACAATGCTTTTTTACCGCCGCCGCGACGGTATTGCATCAAGGAAGAAGGGTAGTTTTTATAATTATAGATCCGTGCATCAAGATCAAGACTCTCAAAAAGTCTGATTCGTGCATGTAGTATTGATAAACAAAATTTAATGGAGTTTTCATTAATTTTGTTCACCATTGTATTTAATTTGTTAAAGTCTTTTGATGTTGAGGTTGACCCTCAAACATAGCATAGGTATAGTCCGGCTTCAATGAACATAGAAATAACTTTTATAGAATGGACATTTATTCTTTTTTCTCTGTAAGGCTGTCAGAATATGATTCTTTCTGCTTTTGCGATCTTACAGAGGATTTACGGATTTTTCTGAAGACTTTTGAAGCAACACAATCTACATCTGTTTCATCTGAGTTGCAAAAACTAGTTACTCAGTTTGAAGTTTTTCTCGGATAATTTCAGTTACTCTTCTTTTCGTTCTTTCACTAAATTGTTCAAATGGGTTTCAGTGCGACCTGCTGATCTGACAGTATCTAAGTATGCTATTACACCTGACACCATGATTCTGAAGTCATGACTCTTTTTCAAATTACGTTTGAGCAAAAGAACGATGGTCCTTTCGATTTTTTTCTCTTTTGTTCTAACGTGTTTTGAAAAGAGTCGACTCTGGAATCATGGTGTGTTATACCACTCTAATAATTGGAAGTGTGAAAGTACCTTCAAACTGTTTTATTTCTCTCTTAAAAAATTTCCTTTTTTCTACTATAGAGGCTAACCATCCTTGCTTCAAATCGAAAACAAATTTAACTACATTTGGCTTACAACTTTGAAGGTTTTCGTTTGCGCAAAAAATATCTAACTAATATTTCTTTAAATAATTTAATTTTTGGTTAAAATCAAAACCTCGCCACATTTGTATGTACTGTGGTCACACATTTCTATATATTTTTCAGTGATTTTTTTTCTACGTAATCCTTACTAACAATGCTATTGAATGCAATCTCGAAGTTAACTTTTTAAAGAAATTTTGTAAGCAAACTTTAACACTTCATATTTTTTTGAAAATTTAGCACACTTCCCACAGAAAGTTGTTTAAAAAATAGGTTCGTTTTATCAAGTTTTCAAAAAAGTTCAACACTTGCTACTTGCTACTTCCATACTCATGTTACCAACATTTAAACCATTTTCGAGCAAGTATTTTTTTTTTTTAATAGGATCGTATTATACCTTATTGATGTAGAAGTCCAGTAAGTTATTCCTTCAAAATATTGTTCAGGCTGCTTAAGTATAGTTAACATACTAAAAGTGCTGATCCCTGGGAGGTGATCCGGAAGAAGGCAAGGAGTATAAAGCCCCCAAAAATTCTAGCGATTTTTTTATTTAAGAATGAACAAAAGCCCATAAAATTTTGTACAATTTTTATTATGATCACTTTTTTTAAAATATCAACCGTTTCCGGTATACACGCATCGCAAGGGAGAAAAATTACAAAATCCAGTGTTTTCCCTATATTTTTCATCAACCATTCCATCATATCGTCGAAACTAAACTGTTTATCTGACAAAAAAAAAAAAAAAACACCACAAGTTCAAAAATATTTTTAAAATGTCAATATACTCGCAATAGAACTCTACATTAAAAAAAAACAGATTTATATCAGGCAACTACTTGAAATCACTTACAGAAGAACACGAACACGATGTAGAAGGAAACAAAAAACTGCAACGCGTTGACCCATGTATATATATGATACGCTATAGCACTTTTGCTTCTTAATTTTGCTTTTTAGAAAATTGAATTTTGGCCAGCTTTTGGATGCAATTACTCCTATGTGCGCTCTGTGTGACTTGAATATGTATTGCTTTATATTATTACAAAGTAAGCGGTTAAAACGTCGCCGCCTTAAATTGGTTTAACATTTTTGAACATTGACATGTTCAAAATAAGAGTCATATTCATAAGGTTTAGTTTATTGGTTAACTCCTAGTTGCACAGAGCACTTTTAAACCTTAATTCCGGTTTAAACTTTTAAATTCGCAGGCAGAGAACTTCGATTAAACCTTAAACTAAGTACATTCAATTTTTAGTTTAAGTTAACCGAAAGTATTCTGCCGTTTAAACTACATTTCAGCTTCTATACCACTGACATTTAATTTTAAGAAAATTTATTTACAACATTGCAAAACATTACTTCTTCTTAAAAAAAGAATTTTTAACAAAAAAAAAAAAATCATTTTCGAAATGTGTTCGATTTTGATTTGTGAAAAAGATTTTTAAGGTTAGCGACGAGGAAAACTTTATACTTTGGCGAATATGAGAAGAGCATAAAAAAAAAACGAAACAAAAGAAATCTAAAACGTTTGTCACCAAAAAAAAATATTTGTTGTTGTTTTGCTTGTTGAACGAAAAATGTAAACTTCGTTTAACGTTCAGTTTAACTAAAGTTTAATTGATCACTGTGAAAATAGGGCTAATAGTGCTACCTAAATAGTTTCAGGTTATTTACTTTATTGTTTTCTCTACCTATATGTATGTGTAATAACTCAGTTATTTGGTTTCAGCAGTTTTTGATGTTTCAGTAGGATTGAAAAGTTTTTTGTTGTTATTCTTTTAGGAACCAAAGTGAAATTATTATTTTCATTATACCTCATTTATTTTTAAACATAAAAAAAAATAAATATAACCCAATGTTTTTCATAAAATATTCAGCGAACTGACTGGCATTCATATAATTTTAATATGCTTACAATATCCCTCGTCTTTTTACTCATTGTGGTTGTTAATTTGAATGGAGTGACTGCAGCATCAGCTAAAGGACAAGCATCTGTAAGTTTTTTTTTTATTATTATTATTTAATGATTTAAAGGGGATATGGTTTAAAATATTTTTTGATGTACACATAGTAATATTGTTACTTTGCATTGATATTTTTAATTTCAATAAATCAATTAATAGTATTAATATAAAAGTTTCTTATTTTAATTCTATAATTTATCTAATCGCACGATTTTAATTATTTTTTCTTCTTAATTTTATTATAGTTACATTTTAAAAACAATTTCGTTCATTTATCATTCTTTTTGATAACATAATAAGAAACAAATTATTTTTTCTCACAAAAAAATTACTTTTAGATCATATTTAAGTTTCTGGTGTGTTTTACATTATGATTCATATGTTTGCTAACAATAAAATAAAAAAAATTAAGAATAACTTTTAGTAGAAATAGCAATTATTAATAATTAAGCCAAGAATATATTATCTTACCTATATCGACTGAATACTTTCCCCTCGGATCTGATCCAAATTGGATTTGCATTACAAAATAAATGCAAACAACAACAACAAAAGATCTATAACTTTGTTTCTAGATCTTGCAAAGTTCCAATCTGTTTCGGATCAGTGCAGAGGGAATAGTAAAATACGGCTATTTTGAAGATTTTACTGATGGTAAGTTTTTTCTTCAATTTACGTTAATTTTTAAACAACAAACAAAAAGTTGAGATTAATAATTTAGTGCTGGTTAACCAGTAGGTATACCACAAAAAGAAAAATTCAACTTACCAATGTAAGACCGGTGCAGGGAAAGTACTCCAAGGGTATCTGCTGCACATGGGAACTTATTCAACTTTTAGTGTGAATCTAACGGGTGATTTTTTAAGAGGTTAAAAACTTTAAAAAAAAAAAACCACAAAAAATTCGAAAAAATGAATAAAATATTTATTTGAATCGATAGTTTGAACCTTGCAATTTAATGTTTAAAGATAATTTCATGCAAATGTTGACCGCGGCTGCGTCTCAGGTAGCCCATCCGCTGAGTCCAATTTTGGCATACTCTTTCACACATATCGGCCGGTATCTCACGAATGAATGCATGGATGTTGGCTTCCAGTGCGTCAATCGAAGCGGGCTTGTCCCTATAGACATAAGCTTTGACATACCCTCACAAAAAAAGTCTAATGGTGTCGAATCGCACGATCTATGCGGCCAATTGACCGGCCCGAAACGTGAAATTAACTGTTCACCAAACTCGCCTCGCAATTGCGCAATTGTTTCGCGTGCTGTGTGGCATGTGGCACCGTCTTGTTGAAACCACATATCATGCAAGTCAAGAACTTCCATTTCGGGCAAAAAAAAGTTTGTTATCATCGCTCGGTAGCGTTCACCATTGACAGTAACGCTGCGATTCGCATCATCTTTGAAGAAATATGGCCCAATAATGCCGCCGGCCCATAAACCGCACTAAACAGTGGCTTTTTCGGGATGCATTGGTAGCTGTTGCAATGCTTCTGGCTGATCTTCACTCCAAATGCGGCAATTTTGCTTATTTACGTACCCATTCAACCAAAAATGAGCCTCATCGCTGAACACAATTTTTCGATAAAAAAGCGGATCCTCGGCCAGCTTTCCAAGAGCCCATTCACCAAAAATTCGGCGTTGTGGTAGGTCGGCTGGCTTTAGTTCTTGCACCAGCTGTATCTTAAAAGGCTTTACGCCCAAATCCTTCCGCAAAATTTTCCACGTAGTGCTGTAACAAAGGCCTAACTGCTGGGAACGGCGCCGAATCGACATTTCGCGGTCTTCTGTAACACTAGCTGATACGGCCGCAATATTTTCTTCACTACGCACAGTACGTAAACGTGTTGGTGGTTTAATGTCCAACAAAGTAAATTTGGTGCGAAATTTGGTCACAACCTTCCGAATAGACTGCTCAGAAGGTCGAGAATGCCGATCATAAAATGGAAGCAGCGCGCGATGAACATTTCGAACCGAGCACGAATTTTGATAGTAAAATTCAATAATTTGCAAGCGTTGTTCATTTGTAAGACGATCCATGGTTAAATTGCAAACCAAACTGAAGCTGTTCGACAGTGACACAAGGTACTAAACACACGTCAGCTGTCAAAACCAGTGTTGCCAAAACCAAACCAGCGAAAAAATCACCCGTTATTTCACTTTTTAATGTGGAGTAGATTCCAACTAAATTTCGTTGTTGTTGTATTTATTTTTCTTTTGGACAAGATTCTTAACGTCTCTGTTTATTCATGAGAGTTAAAGTTGGCTTGCAGTTGTATTTTTGACGTAGAGGTTTCTACCCTTATCATTTTTATCTCATTAGTCTAGAATCCAGATCCATAAATGTGTTCAGAATTTAAAGCTCTATTTCAATAACAAATGATGAAATCTTTTTATGATAAAGAAGAATTAATAAAACTAAAAAAATAATGGGCCTGACTGTCTCGCAAAAACTTGCTCTTGTGGCAAGTTACTTTCTTGTTGACGACTGGAAAATTCATTTCGCCAGTTTTTTAATGAAAAAAGAAAGATTTTCAGTATTTTATATTTTAAATATTTTTTTTTTTTTTTCAAAAAAAATCTTTAGAAAACATCTGTATCTATGGAATAAAAAAGATTTATATAAAAGACATCACAACCGGAAAAAATTCAATTACATTAATCTACATGAAATTTTACCAAAATTGATTTTTCAAAAAAAAAAAAAAATTAGAATTCGGTTTTCGGTAGATAAACAATTTTTTTTGTCAAAAATTACTTTTTTTCAAATTTATTTTTGTGAAGTGTTATTCATATTAACCTATAGTTTTAGAATATTAAATTACGCAAGAATCATTGCATCCGTTTAAGAGATAGTCGAAATAATAAAAAAAAAAACGGTTCTATGGTAGGTACCTTTATTAATTTTATTTCGAGAAAAATGGAATTATCGGTTACGCGTAGTAGGTACTGTTATTTTTATACCTAGGTCAAAAATAAAAAAAAAAATCCGGGGATATTTACTAAAAATAATTTGTATATCAATTATAGGCCTCACAGAATAGAATATTAGTCCCCACTGCACATTGTGTAATCTGAATCAAATTGAAAACATCTCCCATTTTTTGGTAATTTGTCCCATCTAACAAGAAATTCGGCGACTATACTTCAACAAGAGTTATCTATCGCTAGAGGAATGTTTAAGTGTTCTGAACGGAGAGAGTGGTTGGAAGCTGCTTATTCGGTTTATCTCACATTCGGTTGAGTATTAATATACATACGTGAATCTATTTTAGGTACATACCTATGAAGATAGAATCTGATTTAATTTTGTTTTAGCTAAACTAAAAGCCTGATTTTTGAGGATAAAACTTAATCTAATTTTGTTTTAGCTAAACTAAAAGCCTGTTTCAATTTAATTTCGTTTTAGCTAAACTAAAAGCCTGCGATACCAGTTGATATTTTAGGTCTTTAACTGCTTCCATATTCTGTTTTGTTTTAGGTAAACCTAATTTATTAAATGTAAAATAAAGCCAAACTTATGTCTTAAAAATATGAATCAATATTGTTATTTACATTATTAATTTCGTTTTCGCTAAACTAAAAGCATATAAATTTAAGTCCTTCTTTGTCCTAGATTATGTTTAATTTTGTTTTTTTTGTCTGCTTCTTAATTTCTATTTTTTTGTCATAAATCTTTTTGTATACATTTTCTCTCAGATTATATAGATATATATTTAATTAACCGGCAGACGGCTTAGGGCCATGCTTGTATATCTTTTTAACTTTAAGTTTATATTCTTCTGAAAAAAAAAACAATAAAGATAATAATAATAATAATAATAATAATAATAATAATAATAATAATAATAATAATAATAATAATAATAATAATAATATGAAAATTTGAAGAAAACCGCCTTAACCGTTAAGGCTACAGGTCTCAAGTCAATACATCCAGACTGACAGAATTGCCGGACCTACTTTGGTCTTCTCTATCGTCGTAATGTCATGTTTGATTGTTGTCTCAAAACTATTTTTTTTACTTCCCTTATTATTTAGTAACTATACATACATATAACAGCAAGTAAAACATTTCAAAATCGTTGGTTTATTTGAAAAAAAAAAAAATTCAAAATCGTTGGAGCGTTTTTAGAAATAATCGATATTTTTCTATAATTTTTTAGTATTTTTATAAAAATAGGAATAACGAAGTTTTTTAACATAATTTATTAAACCTTGAAAATAAAAAAAATATCATAAAAATCCGTTAACAGGTTTTTGAAATTCTTAGTTCACAAAAATAGTTTTTAAAAATTATTCAAAACTTGACGAACATTTTGTATGCAATGTTTTATGAAATAGCTACGATAATTTCGGTATTTAACTTCGTTTTTGCATTAGTTTGTTTTAAGAAAAGAACCACCCCACCATATCTGTTCGACAAACAAGGTATTATTAATTAAATCTAGTTTGTTTTTTTTTTATCTAAGCGACGCAATTTCAATTTGGTGGAAAATTAATTTAACAGCGCTGATTGTCTGGGGCCATCAGTTTGCTTTAAATCGTTAGTGGGTTTTTGAGAATTTTTTTTTAAATATCAATCAGTGGCTCAAACATATTATTAAGCTAAAAACTCTTACCTACAAAATTTTAAATAAACTAATTCAGAATCTGATGATGCCATCTTATTTTAAGTAAACTTTAAAATTTGAAAAATAAAAGTTAGTATTGAGTAACTAACAGGTCAAAATTAAAAAAAAAGCCATTAGAAATAGTAGGAAATTACTTTTTTTCGATTTTTCTGACGTAAAAACAAGGCAAGTTATGGATTTGTACAGTAAAAACTTATGAGATAATAATCAAACTTAATATTACCTACGATGATAAAAAGGATATACAAAGTGGTTCTAGCAACTCAGTTCCCTCTATAGATCTCAATATTAGCATACCTACTCATTTTTACTAAAGATAATATTATTTTTTAATACTCAATAGGCCAAGTATTGGTTTCGTGTAAAAAATTTAAGTTAGTTTTAATCAAACCTGACATAACGATTATAGAAAATCCTACAAAAGTAGGTTTCGTTATGCCGTCCGTTATTCTGTTTGTATATGTGCATAGGTTCGGTCGTCCGTTCATTGAGCTACAGCCTAAATGGTTTGACGGATTGTCTTTAAACTTCGTCTATATCACATTTTAGTGATTCTCTAGCTAGAGAACATAGTTGAATTTTTGTTTTAGCCCGGCTATTTGTGTACCTCCCATTACGGAGAGAAATAAAATCCGCCGATTACAAAATTTGCTGGATCAATTTACAAAATGTCACTTTTTTAGAATTACTGCCGATTTGTCTTGATTTAATACTACTTAATTTACAAACTTTCCAGTTTAGTGAATTTGAGGAAAAGTTAATTGCAAGCTTTAAGAACGCAAATTGAAACCTAATAGCGAGGGGTTTGTCACGGGCCAGTTTAGTGGTTCAATGATTGCAATATTTTAAATGACTTCAGATGATTTCACTTGATTTCAAGCAGTATTTAATGATTTAAATATTTTGTGATTGCAATGATTTCAAATAAATCTAATGATTTCAAGTGATTGCACCAGATTTCAAAGTGATTTCAAATACAAGTGGTCAGATGATTTCATTAGTGACAAACCCCTCGACTAATAGTATCAATATTTTGCCATTTTCAGATCGTAATTTACAACAAACATTTTGTAATTCACCCCAACAAAGCAATCAAATCTATAACTATATGGTAGCGATTCCAGAATTGACACTTTTTATTAGTTGTAATTTACATAAAAACAAAGTGGTGAATTGCGAAAAGTTCAAAACCTCGCTTGTCATTATCTCGCAATAACAATTTTTTTTTTTTTAAACTCGCACACAAAAATCTCAACACAAAATCTATAACTAGAGTTTTAATTTGAGCATATTTTTGGAACTCTTATAGTACATGTGCGAATTATCTTTGCAATTGATACAGTGAAATCATGTTGCAGATCAGCTCAATAGGTTCAATCCCGACTTGGGGCCAAAGTTAATCAAGTAAGTAAGACATTGTTATTTCAATATAAATAAAATAAAATTAAATGCGAAGATTACGACTAGAGGACTAGGAGATCGTAAATTACAACCAAATTGTTGCAAATATAGAAATTCGGGGTTGTAATTTGAGACAAAAATATGGTAAATTGATCAAAAGACGTATAAATCTCCAACATATATTTTAAGAAGATTGAACAAATTGCGACTTGGAATTTTTGAAAAAATTGAGAAAACAAAACCAGATAATCACAACAAAGTATAAATGCAAATTACAAAAAAAAATAGTTTAAGCTCAAAACTTTCTTGATCTTAAATCGCTTCATGATTATTGCAGTTTACATAAAACTTATAATACAAAATTTAAAAACAGTAACTGCGAATTTGGAATTAATTGATGACAATCATTTTTTCGCTCGCCTCTTGGATTTATACTTTTAAGTTGTAATTCACTACTTTTAAGTCGTAATTGTGAAATCGGGCGGTGTTTTTCCGATTGCAATTGAGAAGTCGTGAATTAGTAATAAGAAGCCGAGGGTCTAAAACGGAATTGAAAAGTCGTGAATTACAGCAGTCTAATCGTAATATACTTTAAGAATTCTCTCCTTGATAACGGTTTTAGTTTTTAAATTTTTTTTTCGAAAACCGTTATAACGATTTTGATAAAACTTTATTAACGTCATATATTTGGGGTGCCCTAATGTAACTGCGTTTAAAGTTTTTTTTTTTTCCTTAAAAGGCACATAACGAAGATTTAGTACTAATGGTTATTTAAAATCTTGACAAGGCACTAAAATTGAACATTTAATATAAAATGACATTTAAAATTTTTTAAAGTACTTTTTTTTTAAGTTCCAAAGTTTGCATAGAGCAAGTCGTGCAATTTATTTTACTGTTTAAGATGACTACAAAGTATTTGGTATTTTTTCAATTTCAAGAACGAATTTTCGCGACCGAAAATGTGGCCTTTATTTAAGTTTGAATTATATTATAATAATGTAAAATATTAAAATCAGATATATTCATATTATTAGCTGTATGTTCTTTTCTTAGTAATATTATATTTGCAAACGTCGCCTAAAGCTTGATTTTATTTTGCCAATTTATTTGATACTTCTTTTATATGTGTATCAATATTATGTATGCTCTTATACAAATGTATAATAACCTTGTTATGCTTTTAAATTTATATGTTTTGAACGCACAAGCTGATAATATTGACTCTATCATTTTTTTCATCTCGCTTTTGTTACAACTATCGAGCTTGCTTTTCATTGCCTTTTATCTTCATTTAATACAGCACTCAATTCAAGTTTCAAATTATAGTAGTATACAGATACAACTTCTCTAAACTCCCTCTAACCCTCTCATCACGACATAAATATTCTTAACTACAACATACTAAAAATCCTTCACAAAATATTTTCAGACACCAAGTGATTTCTTTTCTCTGGAGAATTCGCTTATCAACCAGTCCCAGCAGATTCTATCAGCCGGCAATGCCAAGGATCCAATTGAAAAGTTGAGACTTCTTTGTTTCAGTCGCGGTGCAACTGGAATCATCGGATTAGGAAGGTTCGTATTCGTAACGTTAATATGTATATGTTAGTTTTGTGTTTGGCATCATTGATGGATGTGAACTAATTAGAGGAGCAATACAAGCCATCTAAAGCCTTGCCACCTTAATTCACCAAAATAATTGGATTCTCTTATCCTATCTTTGGCTGCTTTTCGTTGTTATTTATCTGGGACTTTAATACCAACCATTGTGCATGTTTATGTGCGACTCGTTTATCCACAGGACTTTCAGGAACATGGACGATGATGGAAGCAAAGCCCTCAATTTGGAGGAGTTTATCAAAGGAATTCATGAGACCGGCCTGGATGTTACCGATGCTGAGATAAGGCAAATGTTCTCAAGGTGGGTGCTGCTATTTGTTTTGTTTGTTTATTTGGTCGGGAGTTAGGAGATTGTGAACTAATTCCAATGGTTAGCGACCATTTGAATCGGCTTTTGGTATTAGCTTTGGGGGCATTCTGCTATATGTATATACTTTAACTATGTTCAACGAATGTGTTCAAATTCGTTTAATTTGTTTCTGTTGCCTTGCCAGGTTCGACACAGACGGCAGTGGATCCATCAACATGACTGAGTTCCTGGTAAAACTGAGGGTAAGTTGATGCTGATAGCGACCGAATTCAAGCTCGTGTCAGTCGGTCGATTGTGGTTAACTTGGTCGAGGTCAGGTGATATAAAGGCTTCAGCAAATTTAAACCTATCATCCTTTCCCCAACAGCCACCCATGTCACAAAGTCGTTTGAATATCATTGACAAGGCTTTTGCAAAGATGGACAAAAGCGGTGACGGTGTGATCACAATTGCCGACCTAAAGAATGTTTACTCTGTGAAGGAACATCCTAAATACAAAAGTGGTGAGATGACAGAGGATCAGATTTTGACCAAATTCCTGGATAATTTCGAAGGACCACAAGGCAACAAAGATGGAGTTGTGAGTTTACTGGTATTTTTGTTTGTGTTTAATTTTCGTAAATATTTGTGTGTGTTCTATACAGGTAACCAAGGAGGAGTATGTTAACTACTATTCCACAATCAGTGCCTCGATTGATGATGATGCTTATTTTGATTTGATGATGCGTCAAGCATACAAATTATAAGTTGTTTTATAAATTAATAATTAAAATATAAAAAAAAAACAATATTAAGCATTACTATTTCAGTAAACAAAATATTTTATATGTGTTTGTAAATGACTTTTTCTTGATGTTTTTTTTTATATATAGCACTTAAAGTCTTAAATATTTTAAATAAGATACTCTTTTAATAATTAATTTTGGTTTGAAGTTTTATTCACCATATCTCAATTTAAAGCTATATGTGTATTGTATATATTACCAATATGTTTAGCAATGTACAAATTTCGTGTATGTATAGGTATAAAATCAAATGACAATTCAAAAGCATTATTCCACCCAACCTAGGATCTATAATCACGAATATGTTTCACCCATCGTATGGATGGATGCTTAAATTAACCGTATTTTGTTATAAGAGACAAAAAGATAAATCATATATAGATCGCATCATCATGGTTCATCACAATACAAAAACTCTACAAGTTCCTATATCGTGATTCGAAATTTAGTTGGAAAACTCACAGCTTAGTAGCTTAGCTGTAGAGCATTAAATTCAACTATATTTATTTTTGAATACGCTCGCTGGTTTGTTATATCAAGTACATAGTTGCCACTTTTCAAAATGATAAATATACGTATGTAGATATTATTCATTTATTATTTGGCATTCCATATTGACTGTTTAGAGTACCCTAAGCTCTTGAAGCAGTACAACATGTTTTATTAGCAATTTTTTTTTTTTAGTTCATTTCTTTTACATTTTCATGTGTCCTACTGAGTTAAACCAATGAAAAAAAAAATCGGTAAAGAGATAATGGGCCATATTCATAGATGTTTGACAAGTTCTTATTAAATTGTTTTTAAGCTATACTCGAGTTTTTGATATGCATAGAAAATTTAAACACAAGTCTAAACTTTAAACTGGACCGAACCCATGTTTAAGTTGTATTTAACTCCGATAAACGTCAGAAATAGGTACACAAATGAAATAATTTGTTAAGGGTCGCGAGTTATTTTCTTTTTCTTGCAAATAAAATTTTGGTAATTACCACTTTACGAACAAAAAACCAAATACATAAATAGATAGTAATATTTCTACATATATCTACCTACCTATCCAATAAGACAAATTTCAGCGGAATATAGGTATTTTATTCAAGCAGATGAGGATATAATTGTGCAATAAAATAATAGATAATTTTCATTTGATATTCTTCAAATTTTATAATTTCTGTTCCTAGACAAAAATTATCAATAAAAAAATATCGTAAGCATCTGGAATGTATTGTTTTCAACCTGTCATGCATTGTTTTCAACCTTTCTTTACCTTAATTAGTAAAAAATGAATCTATCCCACTCACTCCATATGTGGAACCCAAATATGGGACACGTTCCACTCGTGTTTTACTAAACTGAGCTGACAAAACATATATGCTTAAAAACTGTGTCTAACCTGAGTGTTAACGTTAGACTCCAGTTCAGAAGAATTTGAGTTTACAATATTTGTATGAATATGGGCCAATATGTTTTTGTGACATCCATAACTCGGATCTCCTAGCTGTCAAAACCCAGACTATCAAATTCTACGATATTAGAAAGCACCTAAAAATTCTATAGAACTATTGATAATTATTTTTGAGATTGATAGAACTAAAAATGCAACGACACCAGCATTCAGTTGGCCTCAGACATGGAACAATCGGGAAGCTTGCCGACACTTTCTGAGGTCAACCCGACGAACCCCACAAGCAGATCAGTAGAGAAGCGGTGAAGTGGGAAAGTTATGATCCCACTCGAGATCATAATATCGTCGGAAAAGAAGAAGAAGAAGAAGAAGAAGAAGAACTAAAATTAACAAATTCTTTTAAATGAAGTCGCTTTTTTGTTATCTTTATATCTATCAAGTAGAAAAATTATCAAAATACTTGAATGATGGTCAAGATTTTAATGGAACGCATAAAAAGTAGTTTTTTTTTTCTTTTTCGGTTCTGATTGAATTGAATTATTATTTATTGAAGCAAATTGAAACTAAAAACTTCGAACATCTTTAGCTGTGACTATTGCCATAGGATGTAAAATTGGTGTAATCCATTGTTGAACTTTCCCGATAGAGTGAACATTTCTACAACAATGCACTTTGAACAGCACATTAGCCGGCATCGGACATAAAGAATTTTATTGTTATAGAAATTAATTAATAGTAAATAATTAATTAAAATTTACTTTAGGATTGAAACTTTCTATTTTTACCTACTTCACTATATACAGATCCGCTTGTGGCACGACTGGGTTTAAAGTTATTAATAAACTAACGTTGCTGTTAGATGAAATTGTCCTTGAAAATAAAAAATTTCTGAAATTACAATAAAAATAAGTATATGTATATACAATATCATTATTAATTATACGAAAAATCGTATGAAATTCTATTAAAAGTACAAAATCCATATCTTATACAAAGATTTAAACCAAAATCAAAGTGTGTAAAATTTTTTTGTTACCTAATAAAATATAAATAATTTATGAAAAAAAAAATAAAAATCGTTTGAGCTGTTTTCAAAAAAATCGATTATTTTTCAAATAGTTTTTCTACAATATTTTTTCCAAAAAAAAAAAAAAATAACGTAGAGATACAAAACAGATCCGTCGCACAACCGTCGCACTTCCTAAACTAACAGATTGTGGTTTGGTTGGTTTGTTAGGTTTCATTAAAACCAAGGCCGTAGCCAAGGGGGGGGGGGGTTCACAGGGGTTCAACCCCCCCCCCCCCCCCCCCATTTTTTTAGAAATGCATCTGTAAATCAACCTTTTCCGCATAAGTATGAAATTTGTGCTAAAATAATTAGTGATTATGTTCAAAACTTTCTGATTTTAGTTTAAAGCCTACGTAGTTAGGTACCAACATAATTTTCGATGAATTTAGTAAGGAAGCTCTAACAGTTTTTAAATACAACCTCAAACAACACAGCCTCAGGATGCCAGGTTACTTTTGCTTCGATTGCACATGATGAATAACTAAACGCCTCAAGGAAATTTAGTATACCTAGATAGGTATGTGTATGCATCTACATAAAACAATATGTAACGTATATTCTTATTTCCCTTCCAATTAAACTAATGGTGTCCTTGTGTGCATTAGTTTTCAACTTCGTTATTCCACTTATATAGTTGCAATTGTAACTTGCAACATTTTAGCCGGTTCATTCCATGCGTTTCTATTCTCTTGCCAGCAATAGGCAAAAAGGAATGAGCAATTGTGTCAAGGTAACAGCACAGACAAAACGTGAGCACAACGGATCCTGAAACCTATTTTAGAATAAGTATAATGATTCCTCTTTTAGATGACTTTTTAAGTCAGTCCATACTTTCCTCTTTGTGCATTTTAATTCCATCGATCCTTGGCAAATATGAACAAAATTACAACGAAGAAAACTTCAAATTTTATAGATCTTTTTTGGATTGGGACACTTTAGAAGCTGAGTTTACGTTATGGAAGACAAAATGCCATAGACAAAAAGATACAGAGCGTTCAAAGAGTGCAATAACAGCTCTTGGGGAATGCAATAAGGATCTGTTTCCTAACATCCACAAGCTTCTCAAAATTTTGGCGACACTACCGGTTTCAACGTGTACACCGGAAAGAACATTTTCGACAATGAAACGTCTAAAAACTTAACTTAGAAATTCTACCGGCGAAGAAAGACTAACAGGATTGGCATTAATGTCAATTCATCGACAAATTGAGATTGACACTGAGGAAGTTTTAGACATATTTGCAGCACAGAAGGCCAGAAGATTAAATTTAATTTTATAAAAATGATATACTTAAATGTTATTTAACACTTTTTTTTATAATAAAATCTTAAAGAGTGATGATAAATGTACCTACCTAATAAATAATAACTTAAAACTATTTTAAAAAAATATTGGAAAAATCTTTTAGTTTTTCAAATTTGTTTGTGTTTTCTTGAAAAACTAAGTATGCAATTGTATTTTATAAGCAGTACTCTACCTAGGAAAAAATATTTAAAATCGTTAAAGCAGTTTTTTTTTAAACCGTTTTCTTTTTTAATTTTTGAAAAATATTTTGCAATTTTTTGAGTATTTCAATACATCGAAATCTGTAGTTCATCTGGAAAAAAATCTGAAAAAATTCGATATTCGCGTTACCAACATATTCAAAAAATTTAAAAAGTTATGTATATGAATTTGATCATAAAAACCTTCCTAAATTTTAAATTTAATTGAAATCGGTTTTGTTGTTAGCGAGAAATTCTGATTTTAAAAAATCGGTTCTATGGGAGGTACTGTTTTAAGATAAATCTCGACTGTTTTATCAAAATCGTTAAGGCCATTTTTAGAAAAATTAAGTTTTAGCAAACTTTTATATGACATTTACCATTGTTTTAGAGCTAAAATTCCTATTTCAACAACGCCTAGTGCGAGACTACTAAATAAAGACTCTGAACCAAGTTTGCAAATCAGCCTATCCATTAAGGCTGCAGATCTGCAAACAGGCAGTCGGACGAACAGAATTTTCCAACACACTTTTGTCTACTTCCCTATCATCGCAATATCATGTTTATTTGTTATCTCAATTTTTTTTTTTGACGATATAACTTGCCTTATACATAGAATAGGATCATTATCGCAATTAAAAGTCGTGTTTGGTGGATTTTGGGTTGATGGGCTGTACTAATACAGATTGATTGGTGTATGGAATAAGTATAAACCGCCCCGGAAATAATTGTCTGGCTACGGCCTTGATTAAAACCACACTTTTCTTACACAAATCCAATACTTGACAGGTAGAACAAATATAAATATAGATGACAACATTTAAAAACAAAATAAAATTTAATCAACATTATGAATTAATTGATTTAGAGTTTTTAATTCAATTCTAATGGATATCAGACGAAATGCACAATTAAAAAGACATTGTGTGCAATTTAAAAATCTAATTTTGTAATGAACTCACACAACCATCATATAGGTACACACACATACTAAATTTTATAATTATTATAACTGTTTCCTTATAGAGAATATTCTGGCACAGCCCGACCACATCATTGCTGGTTTCTGTTTCCCCAAATTCACCCACTTTCATTCCAGAGTAATATAAGTATAGAATTGTATTTGCCACCAACACATCCCATCCCACTATACTATAACTGTGGCTAGAAAACACCAATATGGTAATTTTTGCATGGAAAATTACTCCCAACCCTTAATGAGTTTTTAATACGATTTTGTCTCGGCTCGGAGAATTTCAGTCTTTTGTTGTTTCGTGATTGTTTTTTGTTTCCCGCGGAGTATCTCTTTTGTTATTTCCGTTTCCGGCTTTAGCTATTGTATGTGAAAACTCGACAAGTTAATTTGGTTTAATTGCTATTGGCAGCATTGAAGGCATACCACCACGTGATGGCACTGGCACGGCTGTTCTCAATGCCATCGCTTGTTCTTTGCGAATGGAGACTACTCAGTTGGAGGACAAAGTTGACTTAAGCGTATACCACCCCTCCTACTGCAATGGTATATAGTATACATTGTCTCTCCTCTTGCAGTCAATTTAATTCAAATCAGGAAAAGAATTTGGTTAAATTGGCAAATGTTCCAGTGCAATGGTTTGTAGAATAGTAAATTCCATTTTGTTTGTAATTTTTACTGTTGTTGGAAAATTTTTATTGTCAACAAAGAAAATAGGGTTATTCACAGTATAACACAACTAAAGACTGGCATTAGTTTTTTTTTTTTCTTAAATAAAAATATATTTGTTCAATTTATTCAAATGTTGCCATTTTGGTATTTCTTAATGGTGAATGGTGACGTCGTGAAATTTTATTTAAGTTTTTTTGGTAATTTGTAGAAGATTGAATTTTAATGAAAATATGAAACAAAAACTCTTAAGTATAGCTTTTTATAAGTTTTAATGATACCTACTGAGCCATTAAAAACGTGGTTTCTTAAATTCTATAGGAACACATTTTGATTTAGGGTTTAACGAAGACATAGCTTCCGTTAAGAACTAATTTTTCGGTGGTCTTATTTAACTTTGGCGTATGCGTAAGCATTTCCGTAGGTATGGGGAATGCTGCCCCCTGACGTTCCCTGTAATTGATGGCATAAGGGGTTTGGTATAAGTCATAAAACCATTTATAAGATTTATAAGATTTAGCTGTCTGTCTGTCTCTCTGTCTGTATGTAGCCTAAGCGGTTGGCCCGATTTTCTTCAAACTTGGCATAAGCTATTCCAAGTGAAATATTCCCGGACATTTTTTTACTTTTGACCTAGGCATAAAAATAACGGTACCTACCATACAAGCGTAACCTTTCTCGAAAAATACGATCAATTTCGATAATATTTTATGCGAGTGATTTGTTAACAATGTCTTTTGTCTGAATTTTTTTTCAGAATCAGCTTATTAACGGTATCTTCCATATAACCGTTTTTTGTTTATTACCCCGACTATCTTTTGAACGGCTGCACCGATTTTGACGAAATTTTATATTCTTATAGGCCACCTAACATTGATTAATACTGCATTTAAACGACAGTGAACATTTGACGAAATTCAAAGTCGTTTACAGGAAGGTTACTTGCCCCAAGAGCAGTTTGTTCTCATTGAAACAAAAATTAGTGAAATAAAGGGCACTATTTCACTAATTTTCGTTTCAATGAGAACAAAAGCAGGTTTTTTTTCCATTGGTATGACGTCCACTGTCCATTGTGCAGGTGAAAGGACAACAAAATCAGTTTAGGGTGTAAACATTAAAAATTCGCTCGACTTTTGCGAACCGATCTGCAACTTTTGTTTGCTACGCTTATTGTCCTTGCACATGAGCATAAAAGAAGTTTTTCTTTTTTCAAAATGTCAAAAAAATAATCTACGAAAGCGTCATAATCATAAGCCAAAGTCGTTAAATTTGGTTTTTTTTTTTTGCTTTTCAAAAGTGACATAAGAAAGAATTAATATAAATTTGGCCTTTTTTTCGCTTGACCGCCCTTATTGCACTGCAGGATCACTTTTTGGTATAGGTGTGCAGTGCATATTATGTCAAAATCAAATTTGACCTTGTTTCGCAATTGAAAAGGTGCTGTTTCACTTTCTCAAAGCGAAATAAAGCCGAACTATTTCACTTCAAAAAGTATATAAAGACCAAAAGTCTGCATTATATCTCTCGGAGTTATATTTCACGGCACCTATTCCTCGAATGGCCTACTCATAAGAATGATAATATAAAGAATTACTTTATTTCGCTCAGTATTTAATCCTCGTTTAGTTGAGGTATAAGAAATTCAGGAATCTTTCCTCTGGAATACTTTTCCTCGTTCGTAAATATAATTCTATTCTAATTAACTAAATAGCTGTGCTGCATGTGTCCACCCTGATTATTTGAACCGCAATTTGGCACTATATACCAAATGAGAACCATTTTATATAAATTTCTATAGTACAACCATGGAGCAGCGCCATCTAAAAAAAGTTGTGAACCGCACATTTGGAGGTTCTTACATTTACTTAGTGTCTATTCTGTTACCCTAGCAATAGTCGTCAACAAAACAAATTAATAATATATAATGTATTTTATTGGCTCTAAAATCCATATTTCCTTGACAAGAGTTGTAAACAAAACAAAAATCATATATGTTTACGACTGTTGCCAGGGTTACAGAATAGACGACTAGTAAATGCACGAACCTTAAAATGTGTTATTCACCAGTTTCTTAAGATGGCCAGGCGGTGATTATTCAGCATGAAAATACTGTAGAAATGTATATACAATGTGAGAACGATCTTTAAAGTCGAACGACTCGTTCCTTTATCTTTAGTCCTACAAGTTAAATTACTTTTTTCTCAATGCTATACCTTTGTCAAACATGACTTATAGAAATTTGTTTTTAAAATTATACCAGTAATCATCTCAAAATCTTCAACTAAATTTAAAACGAATTCAAATTAAAATTAAGTGACTTGATTAGTGTTTAATCGAATATCTATAGCTTCTCAAAATTTATTTATATCTATATTTGTCATAAGAAACCATTATAAATATATATCTGAAAAAAAAAAAGACTTCTGCTCATGATCAAAAATCAATTTGTTGACTCAATTACGGCCAAATGCAAAGAGGCTCTAAACTCAACAAGCCGTAATGACTTCCAACTTGACTCCTTAATGTTATCACTTTATACCAAAAGAAATATCAGAGTCAATTCGTTAACTCATTTTGGGTTCTCCTTATTCTGTATATGCGGCTCGGTTCGGCTCGACTCTACATCTCTCTAAATATCTGTCGAATTCAATCCATTAAGCAAACATTATCTGAACCGAAACGTGATTTGTGTTTTTTATTATTCATGACAGAATAGTTTAAGGTCATCATCTAAACAGAATTTGCAACTTAGCAAGATGAAAACTCTTTTCGAATACCAAAACTTTCGTATCATTACGTTTTTTGTTGCTTTTTTTTTACTTGCGATATAATAAGGGTCAGTATATTGGATTCGCAAAAACAAATTTAAAATAACATTAGACTGGAGGAAGTGAATTATACAATTCTGACTTTCTATTAAATATGTTTTTTCCTCTTAATCTTTGAATCTTTAGTAGGTTAAGCAACATTCAAGAGCCACAAACATGGATGTTTGCAGTCACATAAGAGACCTAAAAGAAAGCCCATTTTTACCTAAACCTCTCTATCGAATGTCCAGTTTGGAATTTATAGACCAGTTGCACCAAAAAGCATTTAAAACTATTTAAGTTATCGAAGTAATAAAATTTACAATTTTTTTTCTGTTATAGACGGCAAATTTAAAGCAATGAGAAAAACGAATAACAACCCTGGATGTAGATCTTTAATGTGAACGGTAGGTTCTTTCATTAGAGTAATGTCCAGTTGCACCAAAAACGTTTAAAACTATTTTACATTTTAGTTAACATTAAGCCGTGGTTTTAATCAAAAAAAAAAAAAAAAATGTGTGCCCACAAAGATGTGGATCTCGGATAGTGGATGTGGAATGTGAATCGTAGAATCTTTTATTTGAGTAAATGAGAGGAGAACCATATTAATCTAATACTTTTAGCGCTCTGTCTTTTATTTTGGGGTTTGAATGCCAGCTTTCGAAACAAAATATTACTTCAGTTTATTTGTTTTTTTAAAACTATACGTGTTTGACGCAATTGAAAAATTCCATTTTAAGATTAAACAACCGAATACAATATTCAAAACTATTTGGAAAAACTGGAAAAGGAAAACACATCAGAGAACATTATAAGCGTTTGATTGATAATGTTCTCTTTTGATTTACTATTGAATGATTACACCATCAACATCCACCGTTCAAGATCCATATACAAAGTTGGTATTATTTTTTCATTCAAAATTTACCGCCTAACATATTTAAAAATAAAATAACTAAAATGATTTTAAATGTTTTTTTGTGCAACTGAACTGATATTTATTAAATTATTCCTGAATGTAAGTTTATGTGACTATTCCTTTCATATTTCAACTAAACCGATTTGAATAAAATTTGATATGCAAGATATTCTATGCCTACATAGGTACAAGTAAAAGCAAGTTCATCCAACAAAGATGTATACTTTATTTTATTTTTATACCAGTTCTGTCTGTTCTCAATATCTAATGCATAAGAGTTCCATGAAGGAGCTACCTATACTTGCTCCTTTTCTCAAAAGGATCCTTTTTTTTTATTTGGGAGTCATTACGTATGCACTAAATTGGGGTAAAAGAGTTGCTCCTTGGCAATACCAAAAAAAAAAAAGTAACTTAAGAATGAAGTCCGATGGAAGAAAAAGAAGGATGAAGTGTATATTCGTTGAAATAGATGTTGAATAGTTAATTTTAGTATATTAACCTGGGTAATAGGTGAAGGAATGAATTTTTCTTTTGGCCATGTTTTTAATGAGGCTGGAATGACTTTCTACATGAGAGTTGGATTGATAAACTTTGATTTTATGAAAATGGAATGTCAGTCTCTTAAATAAAGGGACCCAAAAATAATGTTTGTGGAATACCTGGTGTCAGGATATGTCTTCGACACTCTTTTCTTTTCCGTTTTGTTTTACTCGTAGTAGTCAAAGATAAATTAACACTCCTAGTGATTTTCTATATAGAAAGTTTCCTTAAGATGATATTTGAATTTTGAAAACCTATAAAGTCCAACATTTTACAAAATATTTTAATACCTCTGTCTCTGTGTAGGTACTTCTATTCACCAAATTGGTTCAACCAACCATCAAAAGGCAATATATTACAACTTCAATTACTTATTTCGATATATAACCACTGTTCTTTGTTGTAATTTATTCAGTTTGCATGTAAAATATGTGCTCGAAATTTGCTTTTCAAATGTCACCTGCACTTTAATTAATCCTATGGCCAGAAGTACAAAGGTACCAAAACCAACAATCGTAAGTATAGAATCACAAGAATTTCAATCCCAGCATCATGGGCCACCCGACCGCATGGGTAACTTCCCTCAACTCAAAGTGTTTTCCCAAAAATGTTCGTTTCCAAAATAAACATAAGCATGCTGAAAAACCGCACTGCTTCCACATAACACCCTTCCAGCTGCATCCTGAAGTGCCGACTGTAGAGTGGAAACCGCCCAATGATGCAACATGCAGGACGGAACCATTGGGAAGGTCCCAGAGCATGCGGTAGACCAAGCTAAAGGGTAATGAAAATTCACGAACTTTTCTGATTGGTGGCATATGTGTTAACATGCTCGTCAACCTGTGCTGCTGTTCCTGTTCCGACTGCAGCTGCATCATGTGTGTCTGGTCTGGTACAAGCCAATATATACCTATATAGTTTTAAGGGACTCGGAGACGACAGAGCCGAAGCCCTAACCGAAGTTGATCACATTCGTCGACACATTGTTGGCATGTCAAAGGACAACGACTGACAGTTTGTTGTAATTGAGTGTCATGCTGTTTTTGTTGTTCTTGTTTGTGTGTGTACCGCTGCATGACAGCCAACTTCTTGTCACACCTTTGACTAATGAAGTCAAAGCAATATTTGCATATTCCCGGAATGCACAAATTCCCTAGGCATTCACAATAGATGCCCCTGCCAGAAAGTGTTCTGACATATAGCCCTATGGGTTGCATTTAGTTTGGCGCAAGTCTTCTCATAGTTTTCATGCTGTAAATTTTGCCAGAGGAATACTCGATGTCATACCATTGTTGTTGCAAAATGGTCTATTCAGGCATTTGCTAGTATAGTTAACTTTGGGTTAAGACAGTTTAAACTTTAAAGTCATAAAGTCCATTGTATGGCCTGCGGGAATCTGAAAGCACTTTGCGTTTCCAGGGGTTGGCTGTATGAGTATATTCATGCACGTCAAAAAGCTTCTTAATTGAAGTCAAATTTATGAAGAAATATTTATGTGTGTTTTGACTTTCGGGTAGTTATGGTTTTTTTGAAGATACGTATACCTTTACCTTATTCGGTAACTCAATGGTAATAGGTATAATGTAAGGTCAAAAACGTTATTTTTCGAAGAGGTGTTAAAATATTTTAAACAAACTAACTAGCAAACAAACAAAAAAAAAATAAATAAATAAAATGGCGCAAATTTTTAAACGATTCGTTTAAAAATTTGCGCCAATAAAACTAGTGAAAAATAATAATGGGTTCTTCTTCTTCACATCAACGTTCCCAATTCACTTGCTGTGGAGTTTATCGCGTACACCTCTAAAAATGTTGTCAAGCTTCTCAGTTATGGATTGTTTTATTTAAGAAGCCAGTTGAACGCTGGTGTGGGTGTCCTTGAATTTTTTTTTTTCTATCAGGAATTTTTTTATCCTGCCTCTATTGCGCGATTGTACCAGAGCATTGTTATAATTATCGATTTTGGACACGGGCCTCAGGGTCTCTCTTTAGTATATGACAGTACCTGCTAAGTTGGGCCTGCATGCATATTGCATTTTCACGATGGTATATTTGATCAATCCTTGTCGCTCCGCTGTTATGCTAAGTACCTTTGGAACAAATTTCTTTAATTTGCTCTCAAACTTCCTGCATACTGTGGAAAATTGTGAACCGTTCATGCCAGTGTTTGACGAAAAATTGGCAGATTTCTCACCCCACTTCATCCACCCAAGGCATATGCGAAGGTTGAAGTCGTCATGACAAGATGATATTTATATCATAATAGATCCAAATTATTAACATGTTTGGCACTTGGGAAACACTATGGTCCTTTTGAATAAATGTCCGGTAAAAGGCTGAGTGGGTCAGTAAATGGAAATTTGAAATTCGATAACTATTTCCATTCGAAACATTCAAACTTATTATACATATAAGGAGCATGATAACTTTCTTGTCAGCAATGAATAAGTGAATTAATAACGGTTCCGTATATGACGATTTCTTAATGTATACACTAGACTTCTCAGAGTGACACCCTTAAATGATCAGTTTTTGCAGATTTTTAGATAACCAACACTTAAGTTCGACTGGATGACGCTAAACAGAAACCTTAAATGGATCAAAATTTAAAAAAAAAATGTTTTTTTTTTAGTTTTATTCACTTAACCGGACTTCCCGCACAGATTTGTTCATTCAAATTAATTGACCGACGTTCCGACGAAATTATATTCGTCGTATGGTCACGGTTCACGGTCAACTGATGGCTTGTGGGAGGTAGTCAGGTAGTTGTGTTTCTTCTTATTGTTTTTGTTTTTTAATTTCTCTTCTGAAAATTGAACCGGTGCGGTGGTGAAATCAACAGCATTTGAGATTCTAAAATATCTAACAATCGTGAATATAAAAGTTTAAAATCTATAAAAGCTTATTCATCATCATCATCATCATCGGCTAGACAACCGGGGTCCGGTCCTGGCCTCCTTCAACAAGTCTCTCCACCTATCCCGGTCTCGAGCCGACGCCATCCAGTTGCGCACCCTAAGGCTCCGGGCGTCCTGCTCTACGCCATCTCTCCAGCGCAAGCATGGTCTACCACGCTGTCGTCTGCCATAGAATGTACCACAAAGAACTTTCCGAGCAGGTTCCTCTTCGCTCATGCGAGCTAGGTGCCCTGCCCACCGAAGTCTACCGAGCCTAATTTTTGTCACGATATCTGCTTCAAGGTAGATTGCGTACAATTCATGATTGTACCGTCTCCGGAATCGTCCTTCCCCACATATGGGGCCAACAATTATCCTTAAGACTTTTCTCTCGAACGCGGCTAAGAGGTCAGAGTGCCTTTTGCTAAGCACCCAAGTCTCGGATCCATATGTGAGTACTGGCAGGACCATGGTCCTGTACAGCAGTAGTTTTGAAGTTATGGTGAGATTTCTGGATTTGAATAGCTTTGACAGACTGTAGGCTCTGTTGGATTTGAGAAGCCGCCCGCGTATTTCTTCTTCTATATTGTTATCGGCTGCTACTATTGACCCAAGGTATTTAAAGGATTGCACCACTTCAAATTCGTGCTCCGCTACCTTGATTGTTTGACCAACTGTTCCTCTCGCATTCGACGCAACCATGTACTTTGTTTTACCTTCACTAATGTGCAGCCCCAGATTTTGTGCCGCCTGCTCGATCTGGATGAAGGAATCGTGTACAGCTTGCTCGGTTCTTCCGATGATGTCGATGTCGTCTGCGTAAGCCAGTATCTGGTTGGACCTGTTGACGGTCCCTATTGTTGCCGTGCCAGAGTCACGGATTGCTTTCTCCAACGCCAGGTTGAAGAGGAGGCAGGCCAAACCATCCCTTTGTCGGAGTCCATTAAAGATGTTGATTGGTCTGGATAGCAATCCGGCTATTTTTACTTGGCTTGTTACGTTGGTCATGGTCAACCTACATAGTCGTGTCAATTTATTTGGGATGCCGAATTCTCTCATGGCTTTGTAAAGTTCTACCCTGGCTATGCTATCATAGGCGGCCTTAAAGTCTATAAACAGGTGGTATGTTGGGATGTTAAATTCTAGACATTTTTCCATCGCCTGTCTAAGGGTAAAGATCTGATCAGTTGTTGATTTGCCTGGAATGAAACCACACTGATATTGTCCGATGATGGTTTTAGCGTATGGGGTTATCCGGTCTTGTAGGATAGAGGAGAGTATCTTATAGGCGGTACTCAACAACGTGATACCTCTATAGTTGCTGCACGTTGTGACATCCCCTATAAAAGCTTATTAGCCCAGGAAAATTAGACAAAAAAAGGGAAAATTACGAAATAATTCAGACAAAGCTGGATTTCGCTAAAGACAATTATTGTTTTTGTGTCTTGAGCAATTCATTAAAAGCACCCATGATTTGTCCCGGAGCTAAATTTTTTTTTTGAGGGGTGAAAGGTGTCGAACTATCGAAGTTTTTTGCAAATTTCTTGGAAACTATGAACTTTTAGCAAAAAACTGTTTTGGTAAAAATTGTAGCTTATATGATTTTCTACTAACTAATTTCGAGAAAAAAGTGTTAAATTGTTACAAAGTCTGTTTTTGACAGCACTTGTACACTGGTATTTGGCGCTTTTTGCCATATTTTTGTGGTTTCCCATTAAACCTAATCCACGGAAAAAAATAAAAATAAAATGTATGACTGGGTCGCACGAACTAGCTCTGGTTGCAAATTATGGGACTAAAAAAAATTTTGATTCATGAAATTATGATCGTCATATTTATCGTTTTATTTTATTTAGCTTAAAACTTTAAATACCATCTTGTGCTGCATATTTAATTTATGTGTTGTATTAAATATAAATAAAATCGGTTAAGCCGTTTTGAAGTTCCGGCCAAATTTGTAAGAAGCCGTTAACACTACATTTTTGTTATGTGCATTTTTAGCCAATATCCTGAAATGCACTTATATTCAGAATCTGTATAACGTACACAAAGTTTCATCAAAATCGTATGAGCCGTTTTCAAAAAAAAAATTAGAAAACCTAATACTGTACTTCTTACATAAAATATTTAGTTTTTCCCAATTTTCTCGAAAAAACTCATACGATTTTGATGAAACCTTATATACGTGATACTTGTAAGTGTGTACGTGATACTTGTAAGTGTATTTCAGGATTTAGGCTAAAGATGCACATATCGAAGATTTAGTATTAATGGCTTCTTACAAATTTGGCCGAAACTTAAAAAATGGCTTAACCGATTTAATTTATGTTTGATACGGCACATAAGTTAAATCTGCAGCATTGGATGGAATTTGAAGTTTTTAGCTAAATAACATAAAACGAAAAATATGATGATACATAATTTCATGGATAAACATTTTTGTAGTCCCATAGTTTGCAACAAGAACAAGTTCATGCGACCCCGTCGTGCATTTTTATTTTTTTTTTGTGGATTAGGTTTAATGGGAAAACCACCAAAAAAATAAGACAAAAAGCGCCAAATACTAGTGTACATGTGCAATGTTGTATAAAAACAGACTTTGTAAAATGTAACCCTTTTTTTCTTGAAATTGATTGATTGTACGATGAAAAGTGTTACAATCTTTTTTGTAGAAAATCATATAAGCTAAGTTTGACAACTTTCCCCCCCACCCAAAAACAAAAAAAAAATTACCTCCGGGCCAAATCATGGGTACTTTGGATGATTTGGCTACACTCAAGACATAAAAACAAAGGTCTCCAGCAAAATCCAGCTTTGTCCGAATTTTTTCGAAGTTAAATTCTAATTTTACTGGGCTACACTTACATTATATCTAGTTTTTCATTTGGATCGTGTTTGAATTTGGATTGAATTTTATATTTTTATTCAAAAGAAGTACTTCTCACATGACAAGTCTTTTTATTTTTAATGATATGCTTGCCAAATGCTTAAATATTATTTGAAACATGGAATAAAAATCAAGAAAGAAATATGGCATTTTCTAAAATTTAAAATATCAATGCTGTATTAATTTTTTTTTATTTTTCAATATTAAAATTATCGTATTTTTTTCCAGAAATATAAAATATTTGACGACGCTTATTAATATGAAAGGCATTAATACATTTATTTTAACATATATAAAATAAGAAAAAAAAAAAAAATATATCGAAGTGTATAGATATGTCTATGAATAATGTATACCAAAAGTTTGAAGAAAATCAGAACCAACCGCTAAGGTTGTAAGTGTCGATACATCCAGACAAACAGAAAGATTGCCTTTCCGGACTTTTTTGTATTCTCTATCATTGCATAATGTTATGTTTGATTGTTATCTCAAAACCTTTTTTTACAATTGCATGATTTGCCTTATACTTATATAGGTATGTATAGATACTAAATACCTTTACAGAAATAACTCACATTCTCGATAAAATAAACTCCTTATGATAAAATAAAAAGTTGAAACTTTTTTTTTTACATATAAGTAAAGTATATGTACAATGTACATACATATTATGTTTATACCTACCTACCTTTTATACCTAGAAAAACTGCACTTCAAAAGTGGGCCTTTTATTATAGGGAAACCTTCCTCAAGGAAACAATGGTATCCTATGTACTTCGTGCAACTTCCACACAAACACCGCCAAACATTGAGGTAAACCACTGTTAAAATGAAATAATAGCACCTTCTTCTATTAAAGCTCAGGATCAGAAGAAGGCGCACTGAAAAATATGGGTCGCGCGAAATAAGGTCAGGACTCCCGGAGGTTTTAAAAAAAGACAACTATTATTTTTTTTGTGCACCTCTGTGCTACGTTTTATTCATAACTCAAACTTAATTCTACCTTATCAAATACTTTATATGTTATTTATTGCTTAGTCATGAGAATGAAAATGAATTCGTTTTATGGAAATTGCTGATGGCATTAAAGTGACAAAAAGAAATAATTATGAAATTGAATTTAGAGAATTGCTGATGGCATTGAAATGACAAAAAGAAATAATTATGAAATTGAAATTAGAGAATTGATGATGGCATTGAAATGAACTGGACAATGACCTGAGTCGATGTGAGTGCATCTTGGGGTTAGGTATGTAACTCCTCCCCTCTAAGAATGGAGCGACGGCCAGAGGAACTGTTTTGTAGTTCCGGTGCCAGGAGCGATGATTTTTACAGGTGTAATTGGGGTATTTGCTGATGTGTCCGGAGCGATGATTTTTATGGGTATGGATTCTGTAGGTTGTTTTATAATAGGAATATTGAATGATGTTTTTGATGATCTATGAAGTTTGATTAGGTAGATTGATAAGATAAGTACAATCAGACCGAATATTATAATTGTGTTGAGCATCAGTATGTTTGTTTGTGAGGTTCTGGTGTGTAAAGTTTTAATCAGTTCCATATTTTGAAAATGGAAAGACTGAAGTTTTTGTAGATTCGGAGTTTGTATGATTGATGATGAATTTATAAGGTTTAATTGTGATGGAAAAATGTGGACATCCTCCCAGTATATTTGTGAGTTGCTGTCGTAAATAATTTGGTTAATTTCGATTGTACAGTTTTCAAAATGTATGAGTTGCGTTCCTCTGAGTTTTTGGTTGTTTGGTTCACAGGTTGTTGTAATGGATGTTTCGGGAATGTTGATTACTAATATGTAGTTATGTTCTGGTTGCACGATGTCAGCTTTGTATGGTTCTTCTTTGAGGTCACAGTTGGCTGGTAAGTTTTTGAGAAGATTAGCGATGCAGGTATCATTTGGGTTTGGCTGGTATTTCTTTGCTTCCTTGCACAAGTATGTCCCTTCAATTTTTTGGCATTTTTCGTCAAAGTAAAATATTTGTTTAGGGTTGGATAGGGCGTAAGGTTTTGTAATTATTGTTTTAGTATTATTTATGGGAAGAGGAATAATGTGAAAAAAGGAAAATGTTTCGGTAGATATTTGGGGAATTTTTATATTAAATATTACGTTAGTGTGGTTATAGTAGGCTTGTAGATCTAGGAGCTCGTAAATTTGTTCATCTGAATTTATCTGTATGGATTTATTTTCGAAAATCTTGTAGATAAAGTCAAGTTCTTCAGAGTTCAATATTTGCTTTGAAATAACGTTAAGTCTAGCGAGAATAATAGCTTCAGCTATATTTGTAAGATGACTGTTTAGCAGATCTATATTGTAATTGATTTGATTCAAGTATTGTGTGTATCTAATAGCATTTTCTTGTATTTTAAATTTTGTGTTTATTTGATTTCGCGAATATCTTAAGTAACCTTCAATAATTTCTTGCTGCTTATTTATATGGTCGGTAATGTTATTAAATCTCTCAGTCATTTGGTTGTTAGCCTTTGTTACTCTATTTACCTTGTCTACTACTGTTGCTTGATTTCTTGATAACTGTTCGATCTGTTCATTTAGATGAAGGGCATCATCCGCATCCATATTTCCCGTTATGCTTTTAATTACAGAGCCTAGCCCGTTTATAATGCCTCTTTTTGGTCTGAATTTTGGCATTAATGTCTTAAGTTTAATTTTTACTTCTTGAATTTTGACGTTTAAGACTGTTAAAGAATCTTTGAATTCATCTAAATTTTTGAATGCTGCTAGTGCATTTGTTATTTTTTCTATGTTGGTTTGGTATGATTCTAATTTAACTACATGTACAAAGTTGTCATAATCCCTTATAGATTTGCCTATACCTAGTTTCATGGGAAGTATTCCTATGTTGTTATTAAGGTCCTGTATCTCCATTTTCTGTCCGTGGGATATGGTCGTCATCATTATTGTTGTTGCTATGAATCTGAAATTTACGTTTATGTTTTATTTTTGATTTATGAAGTTTTTTATCATCACTAGTAATAACTGTAACTTTATTGTTTGATTTAATTTTATGTTTACTAAATCTTGGTGTGAGTTTATTTCTTCGGAATTCTTTTCTATATATAATTGAATTTTCTTTAAGATCTACTGCATCCTTCCTATTTTGATTAATATGTTCAATGTTTTTAGATACTATTTTTTCTAATCTTTCTTTTATAGTAGGGAATAGTTTTTCTTGAAATTCGTTAAGTTTTTGTAAATACTCATGTTCGTTATTAAACGCTATTTCTTTGTCAAACTTATAAGTCCTACCGTAAAAAATCTCATATGGAGTATAATTCGTAGCGGAGTGTATGGAATTATTGTATGTTATTAAAGTTTCGTTTAAAATAGAGCTATGATCTCTTTCTTTTCTTTTGTTGTAGATTATCCTGTATATTTCAGTAAGTGTTGAATGTAATCGTTCAACTGGGCTATTGCTACTAGATTGTTGAAAAGATGTTATGTGCAAGTTAATGTTATACTGAGCACAAAAGTCTTTAAAAATTATTGCAGTGAATTCAGATCCTTGATCTGATATAAGGTGGTTAGGTATGCCGTGAAGGCTGATGAAATGCTTAATAGACCTGATTATGTTAAGGCTATTCTGAACTGCGAGTGTATATGCTGCTGCAAATTTTGAGAATTTGTCGATTATTGTTAAAATTTTCTTGTTGTTTATGCTATATACATCAACGTGAATTATTTCTAATGGTTTCTTGGGAGTTGGTGGAATCTCATGTTTAATTTTTGGGGGGTTTCGGTCATATTTTAAGAGTTGACAGGTTTCGCAATTGTTTATTATTTTTGTAATTTTCATTTTCATATAGGGGAAAAAATATTTTCTTTTTAAATGGAGGAATGATTCGTTTATTCCTCTGTGGTTATTGTTGTTATGGTAGTCGATTATGATTTTGTCTTGTTCGTCGTTGTCTATTATGTCCGTTAGTATGTCGGTACACCGGATTAGTTTGAATGTTGTGCTGTTAGAGAAAAATTTTTTGTAAACGTCTTGAACAATTTTGAATGTTTCATCATCTGTGAATATTCCACAGCATTTATTTGGAGGTAATTGTTGTTTAAGAATTTCCGTAATGTTATTTTCCGAAAATGTTTGTTTGTAGACTGTTTTTCTAAGTTTGTTTTTGAATAACATCTCGATTTTCGGCGACTTGTCTCTATCATTTTTTTTTAAAATTAGTTGTATGTTAAATTCATTCAATGGTTTTTCAGAAATATATATATGGTCATTTAAATTTTCCTCTGCTGAGTGAATGGTATCAGCTAAACTTTCGTTCAAATTTACTTCGACTTTATTGTTTGGTGGTTCTGTTCGAATTCGACTTAGAGCGTCTGCGTTCAAATTTAGTTTACCCTTTTTGTATATTATTTCATAATCGAACTCTTCTAATTTTAAACGCCATCTGATTAATTTGGAGTTTGGGTCTTTAAGACTCATAAGCCATTGCAAGGGTTTATGGTCGGTAACAATTTTGAATTTCTGTCCGAAAAGGTAAGGTCGAAAGTATTTGGTTGCCCAAACAATAGCCAATAATTCCTTTTCGATAGTGGAATAATTGGTCTCTGTGTCGGTTAATGTCCGACTTGCGTAACAGATAGGTTTATCACTACCTATATTGCCTTGAGATAAAACCGCACCTAGTGCAAAGTTACTTGCATCAGTGGTCAGTACGAATGGTTTGGAAAAATCAGGATATTGCAGAATTGGGTCATTAATTAAAAGATCTTTACACATTTCAAATGCTTTGACGTATTTTTCGTTTAAGTCGATAGTCTTACCTTTTTTGAGGCATTCTGTTATTGGTTTTGTAAGTTTTGCAAAATCTCGTATGAACTTTCGGTAATAGCCAAGGAGGCCTAAAAAGGATTTAATTTCTTTTTGGGTTCGAGGTATTGGGAAGTTTTGAATTGCCGAGATTTTGTCAGGATTTGGTTTAACACCTTCGCTTGTCACAATATGACCTAGAAAAGCTACTTCTTTACGGAGAAATTCAGATTTGTCTAGTTGGATTTTAAAATTAGCTTCTCTTAGCCTGTCGAAAACTTTCTTTAGATTTTCCGTGTGTTCTTGCAGTGACGTCGAAAAGATGATAATATCATCCAAGTAAACAAGGCAGATTTTTCCTTGCAGATCTCTAAGAAGGTTGTCCATGACTCTTTGAAAGGTCGAAGGGGCATTCTTCAAGCCAAAGGGCATTCTCAAATACTCGTAGTGCCCGCTCTCTACAGTGAACGCAGTTTTTCCAACGTCTTTTGGATTCATCTCGATCTGGTGAAATCCGCTAGCAAGATCAAGTGTTGTAAAATACATACTTTTGCCAAGTTTATCTAAAACATCTGTAATATTTGGTAAAGGATATTTATCGTTCACTGTTTTTTCATTCAGTTTACGATAGTCAATTACGAGTCGCCATTTAATTTTTCCACTGGCGTCCTTTTTCTTTGGGACTATCCATATTGGAGAGCTCCAAGGCGAATAGCTTGGTCTTATTACACCTTGTTCAAGCATTTGTTTTATTTGGGTTTGGACTTCTTGTTTATGAATATGGGGGTATCTATATGTCTTTGAGTATATTGGAATATCATCGTTGGTAGTGATATTATGTTTTAATTTATTAGTGAAAGTTAGTTTTTGTCCATCTTTGAAGAAAATGTCCTCGTAAGATCGACATAGCTTGTAAATTGTTTTCTTTTCTTCGGTATTTAAGTGAGAAGTTCGAATAAGGTCTGTAATGTCGTCGGAAGATATAGGTTTTGAAATTGGATTGTTGTGATCAATCTCTAAGTTGTTCAGTTCGTAGAAATCTTGATTAATGAATTTTGTGACTTTGAGGGGTTGTTCTAAAAAGAGTGTTTTGTTTGAATATGATTTATTGGTAACTATTACGTTTGCGTACCATTTAATTGTAGTATAAATACCTTCTGGAATGTATAATTGAGGTGAAATATGTGTTCTGTTAATAAAAATTTCTCCATCTTCAATATCGACTGGTAAATTAACAATCGTTTTTGAATTTCCCGAAAGGATATATTTTTGGGATATAAAATTAGGCTTGAGTTCGAGAGGTAATTTTGAATTTTGAGTGATTAAAAGTTTATTTACTAGATCGATGTTTGCTCCTAATGTAGTGAGAGTGTCAAGTCCTAGTAGACCATCAAAGTATCCATGAAATCGGAATGCCAGAAATCTGGTCTCTCCAGGTTGGTTGAATTCTAAAAAATTAGGGAGACGAACCTCTTTGTGTATTTTGTGTGTATTAAGTATGGTTTTTATAGTAGTGGGTTCAATAGAAATAAGATCGTCAGGATTTATGAACTCAGGGTTAATAAATGAAGTGGTGGCTCCTGTGTCTATTAGGAATTTTAGTGGTCGGCCAAATGGTGAGGAAATATTTATATAAGGAAGAGTTGTACCGTGTTTATTTATATCTATGTATCCAATTGGTCTGCCGGGGCAGGTATGTGAAAATTTTCGTCATCTAGTTCATGCATTGTGTCCAATAAGTCAAGATCTTGTTGATCAGGAAAGTGGTTATAATCATAATAAGAGTCTAGTTCTTGAAAGTTGCTTGCTACGATAGGGGGGTCTTCGTAAGAAGGGTTGTCTGGAATAACCACATTATGCAGTTCCTGTCTTTGTTTAAAGTTTTGAAATTGGTTTGGTTTAACGAAATTAGATGAGGATGGCTGGGTTAGACGAGTTAGCCTAGTAGAACCGAGTTCCATTGGTTCTGAGGGTCTTTGTTGATTTGATTGCTGGGGTTGCTGATTATAACGTTGAAAAGGTTGGTGTTGTTGGGGTTGTGGTTGAATAAAGGCTTGTTGTTGAAATTGTTGTTGGATAGGTTGTTGTTGAAATGTTTGGTGAGGGTAGCGTTGTTGGTAAGATGTTGGTTGTTGTGGCGGAAAGAATTGTTGTTTAGAGAATTGTTGATGAGGGAAATTTTGCCTATTTACCTGGTTTTGATAAAATGAATTTTTTTGTGAATGGGGTGTATAATATGTATTTTGTGTATGGTAATTTTTAGAGGGTTGAACTGTATTGTATCTTTGTCTTTCTTGTGCATATGAAATGTTCTGCTCTTTAACGCAAAATGAAAAAGCTTCCGGTAATGAAACTGGTTTCATTGCTCGGATGGTGGAACCAAGAGGTTCTTTTAAACCAACTAGAAATGTGTTGAGGCACATTTCTTCATACAAAACATTTTTTGCTCTTATGACATTTAAATCTGTGTCATGTACTTTGATATGGTTGCTGATAGCAGCGAAGATTTCGATGATTTTGCTATAGAATTGTTCTATAGTGCTGTTATATTGTTTAAGGTTGTGAAGATCACGAATGAGAGAAGTTTCATTTCTTTTATCGCTATAGTGCAACACTAGGTTACTACGTATTGCTGTCCAGGAGAGTGGAGTGCCATACATGTTTAATATTTCATTAGCAGGGCCAATGATTTTGTTCCGGATGGCTCGGAGGAGTATTTTCCCTTGGATAGTGCCATCCGATCCAGTGATTAATGTTAGAATTTCTTCTACATTTTGAATAAATTCGAAAAGAAGTCTAGGGTTACCGTCGAATTTAGGTAAATCTTTAATTGCGTCAGGTACCCTTAGTGTTTGAAAAACATCTGAATCGTTTTCACTATGATCTTCGTTGTTAGGCATATTTTTTATTTTTATTGTTTTGCTACTTAAATCACTATTTTTTTCAGTATTTTGTATTTCTATTGTAAGGTTGCTTAAGCTATTATTTATTTCTTCTAATGTTACTTGTATTTTTTCTTGATCGATTTTTAATTGTTCTCCTAAAGTTATGTTACTGTTAAAGCAACTATTTTCTTCGTCTGAACTACTTATATCTATACTATTGGAGTGTATGTCAAAATAATTCGGGAGTCTCCTTGACCTATACATGGATTAGGATACAGGAAAGGAATTAGTTTTACTTTTTGACTTACATGCAACTATAAATTGGGCAGGTAGTGCTCATTTTTCACCGCAAATAAATTATTCTTTAACTTCACTGATTGTTGTAAGGATTCTCTATCTTCACTTCACTGATTGTTGTTATGTAAAGTTATTTCCTGTACGTAATCACACGAATTTTTTTTTTTATTAAGGTTCTAAACTAAAGTGTTGAAACACACCAAATAATTATTTCACTCCGCCAATTAGCCGTTGGCTTACAATTTTTTGTCCCGATATCCCGTCGAGGTTTTGTAACGTGAGATAATTTCTTGTGTTTTAGTTCTTTATCCACAACACTTTTCCGAGGGTTTTTTTTTTATTTATATTTTTTTCAATAATCCGTTGATATAAATCGATTTATTTTTTCAATAATCCGTTGACATAAACCGATACAAAATTTTTACACTCGAAAAATGTGTGCAAAGATACTCCTACGAACGACTGCGCCAAATAAGGTCAGGACTCCCGGAGGTTTTAAAAAAAGACAACTATTATTTTTTTGTGCACCTCTGTGCTACGTTTTATTCATAACTCAAACTTAATTCTACCTTATCAAATACTTTATATGTTATTTATTGCTTAGTCATGAGAATGAAAATGAATTCGTTTTATGGAAATTGCTGATGGCATTAAAGTGACAAAAAGAAATAATTATGAAATTGAATTTAGAGAATTGCTGATGGCATTGAAATGACAAAAAGAAATAATTATGAAATTGAAATTAGAGAATTGATGATGGCATTGAAATGAACTGGACAATGACCTGAGTCGATGTGAGTGCATCTTGGGGTTAGGTATGTAACTCGCGCGTAACGCTAAACAATGGCACTTCATAAATTAACGCAAAATTAAATGGGAAAATGCATTTATGTACCAAGGCTACTTCTACTACTTCTATACCTTCCTTTTTCCTTTCAAGGCACTTTAATTCACACGGTTAGAAGTCATTGTGTGCCATATGCACAGTGTTCAACTATTTTCATAACTTTTGCAGCTGCATTTTTATATGAGTGCGCCAAGGAGGTGGATTTAACATAGCTGTCACGACAAAAAAACATACCACAAATGTTTTTTTTTTTTTTTTTTTTTTTGTTAAAGTGTTAATGCGGCATGTAGTCCTATTATTGAAAAAGGAATGACAAGTAAGTTAAAAAAGGTATTTCTCAATGTTTTAAGACGAACGTTTGAAACTTTAGAGACGTTACGTGCTTATAAGTTTATTGACCTACATATACGAACAAGAAACACCTATTCTAAAAAGAAAATTATAAAAAAAGGTGTGACAAAAAGATAGAGGTTGTATAGAAAAAAAATTATATGATAGAAAGGGTCGATCTCTCTCTCCCCGAGTTTGGGACAATCAAAAAAAAAAAAAAAAAATACCTATAACAGATAAATATATTAAAAAAGAATGATATACCTACATAACTCACAACGCCATGATATACTTTTTGAAAAGCTAGAAATCACCTCCTTTATTTTCTTATTAAATACTTACAGCTGTTTTAGTGAATAGTTTTTGAAAAATTTGTTTTTCAAACTCAAAATTAAAAAAAAAATAATTACCTACCTAAAGTCGAATTCCTTTCAAATAAAAAATTGACATTTTTCGGACTAAAGGTGTTTTTTCGGGAAAAGATTGATCTGAGGGGAAAAAATATCAAATAAACATGATCCATAGACAAAAAAGTTGTTTTTTCCCCTTCAGATCAACTAGGTATTCGGAGTTTGACATGAATCTCGATTTGTAGCAAGATTTACACATACTTAATAGATTTCATATTCTTTCTGTCAGATAGGCATTTCGTGTGTCGTGTGGTTTATATTAATAGGAATTTAGAAAAAATAAAGCGCACGACTTTGTCGCAAAACTTGCTCTTGTGGTGCAGGACTGGGTCGCATAAACTTTTTCTTGTACCAAGTTATGACCTTAATAAAAAAAAAAAATTAAATGATTTTTCGGATGAATTATCGGTTTTTCAAAAAAAAAAAAAAAAACTTTCAAAAATTACTTTTTTCTAATTTTTTTTTACAGTATTATTTTGGCTTAGCAGATGTTAGATAATATCAAATTTCTTCAAAATCGGTGCAGTCGTTCAAAAGTTAGTCAGTGTAATAAAAACTAGTACCTACTGCAAAAATTCGGAATCTACTTTCAAAAATAAAAAATACATTTAACTACTTTTTTGCTATTCGCAAAACTCCTCCGAGCATTGATTTTGAAAATATCAACAAAACAATTATTGTTAAGCAGTTAAAAAGTATCTTATTAAAAATTTCTGTGCTTAGCACTCCAAAATTACCAAATTTTATGATTTAGTATAGGTAGTGACGGAGTATTTGATTATACGTCATTCTAAAAATTGTTTAAGTCGATGATGAAATTTTAAGGTTCATATCATTGAAAAATGAGGAAACTTTTTTCTTTCTTTCCTTTCGAGGTTAAAGCGACTAAAGTATTCTTTTATGTTGCCTATAGAAACTGAGAAAAACATACTTTTAGTTGGTGTAACAGTATATTAATAAAAACTAAGTTCAAGATTTTTTTGGAAATGCTACCCCCTCCCCCAAAATGAAATTCTAGATTCCCCATTGGGTTTATACTTGCCCCCATTTTTTGTATTCATTTGCCTTCATAACAGATCAAATAGCTCCAGAAAAGAATATAAGTATTTTCTTAGTATGTATTAACATAAATATAGGAAGGTACCTATGTTAACTAAAGGAATCTGTCAACTTCAACTAAATATAACAAGTTCCAAAATCTCCTCCACTCCAAGCACAATATTATAACCATTTGCACTATGATGGTGCATCGGTACCAACATCATTTTATATTAGCATTTACCTATGTATATATATTATATATAATATTCTATGTGTATATGTAGGTAAAGGTACAGCTGTATCCTGTAATACACAAAGAGGAACAAAAAAAAACTCCCGGTATATTTCCCAACAAGCTAAGACTCAGTGCGCGATTCAGTGTAAAGCTTGATTTGGATTTATATCTATCTATGTTTCTGTAAATATAGATATCTACAGAACGGCGCCATATGCAAATTTTCTATACTTCTTCGAAATATATTTGTTCGCAAAGATGCTTTTGTTCCGTTTTTTCTTCCTTCATGAAACATATACAAGCATATATACAAAAATATGTAGTGATCTAACATATCTCATGCATATGTACCTATACATCATGTAGAGTATTTTTTCCATCCGAATTCACATTCTCGCGTATCCCCGAAGACGTACCTACAAGGATTTCATGCATGTTAAAATCCATTTATGAGTTTTTCCTTCAACAAAATAATATGAGAAAAGATTTTTTTTTCATTTTTATACTTAGTTTTTTTTTTATTTTTTGAGACTACCAGGACTTTTAGTCTGATAGTGCATGCATATGTTTAAGTTGGAAAAAACTTCACGTAAAGATAATTTTTATTTTATTTTTGTCTTTTTTTTTTGACTCGACAATAAACTGAATCACACTATGTACCTAACTTTTCTTTGTGTTTTTTTATATAAAAGCTATAGGTACTGTTGCTTGAGTTAAGCATATTTGTTTTTTCTTCATCTCTGTCGAATATTGGTTAATTTTTCTCTTCACCGAGTCATGGTTACAAGACATGATATTTCAACTTTAACACAAACCGTAATCATATCCCTGCGCTAAAATAACATGTTTGGCTCGCAATAATTGTTCTACGCGGAATATTTTAATAATTTTTTTTTACTTAGAAACGCGCTAAGAATGTACATTGGTAGGTATGGAAGTTGAAGTCGTCGGAGAGTGAAATAAGCAACAACAAAAAATATGAAAATAGGTACATATACAGGGTGATTGGTATAAGGTGCACCAAAAAGCTTGAGCGTGTAGGTGGATTTAAGACAAGAAAAAAATCGTATCGGAGGGGGGTCTATTTCCCCTCGTTTAGGCGGGAGGGGCAATTTTCTAAAACATTGACTTAAATCAGAAAAAAAATTATTTAAAAACATCGGTGAATGATACAATGCCTTGTTATATTTTTTTGGAAAGTCAGAAAACTACTTTTTTATTTAATTTTTAAATTAAGTTGTTTAAGTGAACAGTTTTGAAAAAAATTAATTTTCAAACTCAAAATTAAAAAAAAAAAAACTAAAAAAAAAATTTTTTAACTAATTTTTTTTTATTTCTGTTTTCTGTTTTTGACTAAAAATTAATAAGAGCATTAAATTTTGAATTTAAAAATAATAGTTAATTACATAAAATTTTGAAAAAAAAAAGTTTAAAATTTTTTTTTTAGTTTTTTTTTTAAATTTTGAGTTTGAAAATTAATTGTTTTAAAACTGTTCACTTAAACAACTTAATTTAAAAATTAAATAAAAGAGTAGTTTTCTGGCTTTCCAAAAAAATGTTGTTTTAAATAATTTTTTTTCTGATTTAAGTCATTGTTTTAGAAAATTACCCCTCCCGCCTAAACGGGGGAAAAAATACCCCCCCCTCCAATACGATTTTTTTCTTGTCTTAACTACACCTACACGCTCAAACTTTTTAGTGCAACTTATACCAATCACCCTGTTTACATAGGTATGTATATTTTTCTCCAATAAAATGTATCAAATTTTTATAAACTTAAGATATTTCTTCTTCAAATTAATTCAGGGACCATTTTTACTTGGTCAATAAGTATATGAGAGATTTTCAAAATCTGATTATTAACGGTACCTGGCATAGAACTGTTTTTTATTACTCCGACTATCTTTTGTAGGGTTGTACCGATTTTAACAAAATTTAATATTTCAAAGATCAATTTAGATAAAATTTTATATGAGTGATTTGTTGCCAATCGTGATGTCATTTATATTAATTTATTTTTAGGTACCTGTCGCATAGTATCGTTTTTTTTTACTCTGACTATCTTTTGAACGGCTGCATCGGTTTTAAATATATTTTAAGACTACTGTAGTATAGTTCTGTATTTTTCTTGAAAAAAAAAAATACAATTAGTTTACAATTATTGACGTTGATTTCTGTCATTTTAATATTTTCTATTCCATACATTTGTTTTTAAAAGATTTTTGTGAAAAAAAACTAAATTTTCCAGTCGTCAACACGAAAGCATCTTGCCACAAGAGCAATTTCTTGTGATCAGAATCAAAAGCTTGAACTCATCTTTTTGCATATGACCCATTTACCTGTTTATAAACATTTTCCAAAATCCTTTGGTTTTCCAAAGAGGTAATTTGTTTTGAGATTGCAGTATAATGTATGTATGTATGTTTGTGAGCGAGGCGAGCAATTGAATATATAAAACAAGATCGCACTCTGAAAGCCTCGTGATGCATTGTTGCTTACTCACATACTTCATCGAGTTAGATACAAAACAGTTTCGTTCGTACCAACATAATCAGCCCTATTACACAATTCATTCTGAGATTTCCGAATGGAATTCTACTACGACGGAGCTGAATGTCGGAGAAATACATATACATATGTATGTATGTTTTTTTTCCGTTTCAATCGGATCTTCTGATAGGTATTTCCACTAATTTCGAAATTCGCATAAATATTTTCCACTACGAAGAGATTTGGTGATAGTTATTTCGGGATTCGGGGAATTCTTTCGATTACGATGGAACGTGTGATAGGACTGAATGAAAAAGAAGCGAAAGAAATTTCTTCGATATACCTACTCGATAATTAACAGCTGCCTTTATCGGCTTTAACTGCAGTAGGATGTTTGTATGGAAAATCCTGCTTCTTTACCGACAGCTTTTCCAAAACAAAAACACATCTAATGTCACCCAGCACCAGCATATACCATTTATTATTAGTAAGGCTGCTACAGACAGGTGCTTTCGCAAATTTTGAATCCGAAGCGATAAAAAAGATGGATTTGAACGTGACCATCGATCGAGGAGGAAAGTGAATTTTGTCTATCTGAGCTGTAATCTCAGTAAACAACATCGGCGCAAAAATCAAACTTAAAGTTTCTTTGCGTTGAGTATGTAATCCAATTAAAATCTAAGATATTTCACAATGTATATCTTCGTGCAAAACACTTTCTACATCTTTCCCATTTTACTCCGTGTGGCGATGCACTTTTTGGCTGTGCTTAGATCTAACTCATTTAGATAAAGTTTATTTGTTAATAGTTAAATTAAATTTCGTATCTGACTTGAATTCCCAACAACAAAACAATATAAGAGTCTTATAATTTTTAAATTTACTTAAATATTGAATTGAAATACAATCATGTGTCCAGTCCAGTCATACTCATATAAACGATTCCTAAGAAAAATGTACTTAGGGTAAGTTCGGGCATTATGGCGCAGTGGGCATTATGGCGCACCTCTGAAATACCACAGTTCTAATACTCCAACATAAATGAAAACGATGCAAAAACTTAGGTCTTCAGCAATTAAGCACCAAATCATAATCTTTGTTTTTTGACTTTGTGTATCTGGGTAAGTATACAGCGCACGTGTTTGGTGTGAACGTCATTAAAATGCAGAGTACAGTTTCGGTTTTCCTGTTTATTAGGGACATATTGCCGACGAAATGCGAATTCATATTTTTTCAATATGTTGCGAAAAAGTGTATTGAGTGTAATATGGCGCACATGCTGTTGGGGCATTATGGCGCGAATGAGTCAAAATGCCTTTATGAAGCTAACGTGTAAAACTAGCATGAACAATTTAGGTGAATGTGAATATTTTTGAAGCAAAATGCTTTAGTCTCAAAACAGAAGAAAAATAATGTGAAGGGTTGCATAAACTCATCGAAGGCATAGAAACAAGAGAAACTTTGAATTACATCTACCCGACGAGTCTGTTAGGCCCGACAATTTCGGAAAAAATATTTGCTCCGGTTTTGGTAAAGATTACCGTATGACAACATAAATAGAGGAATAGATTGTGTCCTTTGTGGCGAGATGTCATACATTCTGTACCAAGCAAAGTGGACGTTCAAACCAGAAAAAAAGCGACGTGCCATATTGCCCTCAGGGTTTTTTTTAAGCCTTTTTTTGATATTTTTTTTCTTTCAAAAAAGTTGAATTGTTGATTCAATTTAATTCATTTATGTTTCGTTTTTCATAAATTAAATAAATATTTTTAATCGAAGTAAAAAATATTGTTCGAAGTAAAGTTATTGGGGATTGAAGTGAGTTGCGCCATAATGCCCGCATTTACCCTATGTAATCTCTTCAGTTCGCCACCTGAAATCAGTTAGATATATTATGACTCAGCAATACGCATTGTTATGGCTTTTAAGGCGTTTCTTTTATTAAAATTTTAAATACATTTACAATACTTAATTATTAATTTGCGTGATCATTTGTCATTGAAATATAGTATCGGCCCTACAATTTTACACACCAACGAAAATTGTGTATGCTAAATTTTAAACATATATACAAAATTGAGAAGCATAACCTCTAATAACTATAATTTGTACTTTTACGAAAATATAATCAGTCAATCAGTGGCCAAAATTTTAAAACCAAATAATATATAAGTCGAGACATGTTGTCAATTAATATCATTCATTTTGTGGATATATTTCCAAAAAGTTGTACACAGATTACTCAGAAAAAAAAGTATCTAAACAAAAAAAAAAATATATAAAATGAAACTAACTATTTGTATTGTTTTATGCGCAATGACTGTTGCAGTTAAGGTTTGAAAAAGACACACTATCCACTATAAGGGTATATCTTTTCATTAATATAATTATTAATATTATTATAGGGTGCAATGACAAAAGAAGATGCCATTGAAACTTTACGTTACTTGTCAGCCGATTGTATTAAAGAAATTGGAGCTTCTGAAGGTAAGATACATAATACAATACTACTAATGCTTAATATAGATATTCAAACTTTTTGTTCTAAGCTGCTTTTGATGTCATGATTCAAAATATGCCTGCCACAGACATGGAAACAAAATGTCTTCGTGCATGTGTGATGAAAAAAGTAAATGTGGTAAGATCATTGAACCTTTTTTTTTTTTTAATAAATCAACTTTGTTAACTATTTAAAATTAATTTAGCTTAACGCTGATGGAAAGTTTGATAAAGCTAATGCTCTTAAAATTGCTGAAATGCATATACAAGGTGACCCAGCCAAAATGAAAATCGCCCATGAAGTAGCTGATGCATGTGATGTAATTGCAGTCCCCGATGATCAGTAAGTTTTTTGTTAAATACTTTTTTTTTTAAATAATTTAATATTTTTATTTTCCAAAAAAGTTGTGAAGCTGGGGAGATGTACAAAATGTGCATGTTTTCGGAAGCAAAGAAGCATGGAATCGATAGATTATTTTGATTCGCTTAATTTTTTTCAGAAACAATGTAATAGTATCGTGTTATCGACAAAATTATATTTAATTTGTTATTAACTTTTAAAAGATAATAAAAATTCAATTTTAATTGTGATGATTCATTGCCTTAAAGTCGCATTGTGATGGGATTGCTTCACAATTAAGCAAGTAGAGTCGTTGGGGGTAGGGCGTAAGAGTGATTATTTTCGACGGGTATAGGTATTCTGGAAAAAGTTCAACTGATATTAAGTTACCCTATATTTGTTTGAATACATTTTTTTGTAAAAAACTTTTTAATTTATGTTTTTTTTTATAAAAAAAAAAACAAACAAAATCAGATGTACCTATACTAAAGAGAACATGCTGAGAAGCTGAGATTTGTTCCAGCTAAAAGCGGACAAAACACGCCATCATCTTTTAGTGTTAAATACGTGTATCTACTAATTTCGCGTTTTAAATTAAAATAAAACGATAAAATATTCATATGCAAGTATTTCAATGCCATGTAGAGTGGTTTTTTTCTTTTGTAAAATAAAACTAGTTTGATAACAATTTCCACCAAATTATATTAAAATTAAATAATTAATTAAAACAAGCATATAGCACTGCTACGCAGATTCCCTGCTATTAGTTGATGGCGCGCCTATAGTCTGTCCACTAAAAATTGGCAGTACAGGGAAGATAGGGATGTTTGTCTCTCATTCGCACTTCTTTGCTTTCCATAAGGTTATCTTCTTTCAAAAGCTCTAACAGGGTTGCCGTAGTAAGCATTTTGAATTGAAAAAAACTGAAAAAATATGATGTAGGGTTACCTTTCTTCTTTTTTAATTAAAATTATTTTCTTAATTTTTATTTATAAAAATGAAATGAAATTTATCTTTTTCCACACCACCAAGAGGTTAGATAGTAGGCGCGTTTTTGAAGGGTATCCCCAGTAGGCCTAATCCCTTTTAAAAAAAATCTAATCCTTAAATCTAATCCCTTAAAAAAAAAACTGATGCACTATTCGTCTGATGGCGCACTTATCAAAATCATCTATTTTTCTTCTGGGGCCAGATTGGTTTTTCTTTTTTGGTGGTGAGTTGTGGCCTTTGGTATCATTTTCGCTGAGAAGTCTGTAGACTGTTCGCATAGACACCGAAAAATTGCCTGCTACTTGCTTCACAGTTTCCGTTTTATTTTGCAGGTTCTTGTAAATCTTTTTTGTCGCTTCTACAATTTCTTTTTTTTTCTGCGCTTAAGTCTTTCGATGTTTTTGAATCCATTATAAACTAGATGAAGGAGCACAACAGTAGCAAACTTCTCAAAAAATTTACGTTTTTAAAAAAAAGTAATATTTACAACACTTTACTTCACATTAATTTCAAAACACTAATCACAAAAATAGGTACACGAAACATCAATACCGACCGACCGGCACGAGAATCTACGCAAATAAATTCTTTAAAGACAACAGCTTACCTACATTTTTGTAACTGCATTTTAAGATTTTCCCCACATAAAAAACACAAATATGATCAACAAAAACACTCCACGATAACACTTTTGTACTAGTAATATGCTCATCTCAATATCTCATTATCATTTCATCAATAAAAGGTATTTTTTAAGCTCTAAAATCAAAAGTTCCTCAACAGAAACTCAATATAAAAAAATACGAAACGAGTTACCGAATTGACAAAGGTATCTCTGTTCGAATGGATGTTAAAAGAGGGTTGAAATGCATTAGCCAATCAGTGCGTATTCAACTGTACGCTAGGCAGGTCGTTGTGGGATCTATGTCGGATGCGATCGAAAAATCATTGGCGGGTAAACATTTTTTAAATGGGGTTTCTTTCAATTCAGTATGGTGCACAAATAAGGCGCGCTACTGATTTTGAAAAAGCTTCCCCATAAGGCCTGTACTGCCAATTTATAGAGGACAAACTATAGTTATGTTGGAACACGAGTGAAGTTGGCTACTGGCGGTCCATATCTAATACGTCAATGACTTAGAACTTTAGTGTATTAACATAGAAAGGTTTGGTTACGAGATCCCGGCTGCCAATATCCCGACTGGACCAATTCCCGACTGAGAACATCCCAGCTCTGAAAATCCCGACTGGTCTAGGTAGAATGCACAATTTTGTGTTTTAAATGTTTTAAAATTTTGCGCCACAGACTTTTGAGAGCTACAAAGCTTTTTATGTACCTACCGTTTAAGAACCGTTTTTGGTTTTGCTTAAAAAAAGCAATTACATATAAAAATGTTCATGCCGTTTATTTCAATCCGGAAATTCTATGCGAAACTCTCATTTTTATTCAGCTATAGTATCTAAAGTAGGTAGGTATATAGGGTAGGTTTATTGTTATTGTTTTTGTTCCATTTTTTGTGTAACCCTATCATATCATCCTGTCAAATTCAAAACAACCACACATCGGAGATCATTGTGATGGCTTTTGAACTTGTCCACATTTATAACACTGCTTGTCCCTCCACAGAGACTTTCACTTCGTAAAATATCCAGGACATTTTCGCTATCACACTGCTTATGCCTTCAACTTCAATAGATACAACACATGCTTTCATAGATACTTTTTTTCCAGGTCACCGACATGGACAACCATCATTTCCTTAAAATAAAACCGACACAACCCACAAAAAAAAAAGGAAAACGTAAAAACTCTAAAAAACCAATCAATTCTCGGCTTCGTCGTCGTTGCTTTCCGTCCACCCGATTTTGTCTCAAAAACACGGAAGGGCAATCAAAATATATTCCATTTTAGTGCAGAAAATTGAATGTCCTTTTTACAAAAGGATGATGGGATAGTCCACAACGAGTCACATCACACATCTTCATATTTTTTTTTTTCTTCTTAAATTTATATTTATTTTATTTTTTAATCCTAAAACTTGTCTTGCAGGATGCACTATGCACCTTCTCAAACGAAATCTGAAAATTGATAAAAAAAAAAATGAAATAAATAAAATAGCAAAAGGATACAATGGCGGATTTATCGCCTTTCGAATTCCGAAGTGCTTGTTATGTCGTTGTTGCTGCACTAAGCCGAGGGGCTTATGTGCTCCTCTCATCGACAACAAAAAGCCACTCAAAAGCACTCAACATAATAAAAATTGAGTTCGATACAGAAAAGAAGCAGGAATACTTTATACAACATCAACAAAACAACAACATGAAAAAAATAAATAAACAACCAAAATCTGAAATTCCTTTGGATATGTTTTGGTTTTGTCATCCTTGTAGTTTGTTGTCGAATATACCATACCGCTGTTCTGTTTGTCAGTGTTGTTGTTGTTGATGTTTTTTTTTTTGAACCTTTTAAAGAAAAACCATTTTTGCTTCGCTTCGCAGCAATTTTCTGATTGTGTTCTTAAGGAAGAAGAGAAGCATATCCGGTTTATACAACGTATACGCCATTTCAAATTAAGAGGTGGAAAGAATTGAAATAATGTGTGTGCACAATGAACAAGGACAGTGACATATTCTTTTGTCACACATGACAGATACAGTTAGATAGAATAATATGTAGGGATCACAAAATGAATTTGATGTTCAAAGATTTGACCAATTTAAGAAAGGATGCATTTGTTTTTGTCGTCACAGATTGACATTTAAAAAAATCAAATATTGGTAGCTATAATGATTTTTCGTTTGAAGTGTTTCGTGTTAAAATATTTTGCGGTCGGGTAAGAATTTATACAAATTATCATTTATGTATTGCCTACATTGCGAACTATAGCGATTGGAAAATCTGAAGAAGCCCCGAGATCAAAAATAACATCGTTGATAAATTACAGAACGATAAACATGTACTTAGGAGAGACGTTGAGAACCCAGTAAGAAGGGTAATTCCATTCAACGTTCCGGTACATTCGTCGAAGAGAGGCAGGCCTAAGAATTCTTGGAAAAATCAAATGCACACTCAGAAAAAGAAAATTTAATAGTACCAGTTTTGATATAATAGTACACGAAATAATAGGATTTTCCCATAAAAACAACGATTTTGATGGTTTCATGTACTATTGATTCACCATTTTTTCAAAACTATTGATTCAATAGGATAACTTATTCATTTTATGTTTTTTTTCATATTAAATCTATAATTGTTACCCCATTGTCTCAATTATGCAATACTATTATTTATTAATAACTTGCTTCCTATTAAATCAATTCTGTTGTACCATATTATTTATGCTGCGATACTTTTAATTATTAAAAATAATAGTATTGGCACAATTAATTTACAATTTAATAGTTTTTTTCATATTGAATCCATAGTTGTTACCCCATTGACTCAATTATGCAATAATATTATCTATTAATAACTTGCGTCCCATTGAATTAATTCTGTTGTACGATAGTATTTATGCTAAATTTACAATTTAATAGCTTTTTTCATATTGAATCTATAGTTGTTACCCCATTGACTAAATTGTGCAATACTATTATTAACTAATAACTTGCGTCCTATTAAATCCACTCTGCTGTACCATAGTATTTATGCTAAATTTACAATTTAATAGTTTTCTTCATATTGAATCTATAGTCGTTACACCATTGACTCAATTATGCAATAATATTATCTATTAACAACTTGCGTCCCATTGAATTAATTCTGCTGTACCATAGTATTTATGCTAAATTTACAATTTAATAGTTTTCTTCATATTGAATCTATAGTCGTTACACCATTGACTCAATTATGCAATAATATTATCTATTAACAACTTGCGTCCCATTGAATTAATTCTGCTGTACCATAGTATTTATGCTAAATTTACAATTTAATATTTGTTTTTCATATTTAATCTATAGTTGATACCCTATTGACTCAATTATGCAATAATATTATCTATTAACAACTTGCGTCCCATTGAATTAATTCTGCTGTACCATAGTATTTATGCTAAATTTACAATTTAATATTTGTTTTTCATATTTAATCTATAGTTGATACCCTATTGACTCAATTATGCAATAATATTATCTATTAATAACTTGCGTCCCATTAAATTAATTATGTTTTACCATAGTATTTATGTTAATTTACAATTTAATAGTTTTTTTCATATTGAATCTATAGTTGTTACCCCATTGACTCAATTATACATTACTATTATCTATTAATAACTTGCGTCTCATTAAATTAATTCTGTTGTACGATAGTATTTATGCTAAATTTACAATTTAATAGTTTTTTTTCATATTTAATCTATAGTTGATACCCTATTGGCTCAATTATGCAATACTATTATTTATTAATAAATTGCCTCCTATTAAATCAATTCTGTTGTACCATAGTTCTTATGCTAAATTTACAATTTAATAGTTTTTTTTCATATTTAATCTATAGTTGATACCCTATTGACTCAGTTATGCATTACTATTATCTATTAATAAATTGCGTCCCATTAAATTAATTATATTGTACCATAGTATTTATGTTTAATTTACAACTTAATAGTGTTTTTCATATTAAATCTATAGTTGTGACCCCATTGATTCAATTATGCAATAATATTATCTATTAATAACTTGCGCGCCATTAAATTAATTCTGCTGTACCATAGTATTTATGATAAATTTACAATTTAATAGTTTTTTTCACATTGAATCTGTAGTTGTTACCCCATTGACTCAATTCTTCAATACTATTATTTATTAATTATTAGCATCTTATGAAATCAAATATTATAGATTACTGTTGTTTTTATAAGTACTTAGCAGCAAATGCTAGCTACATTGAAATGAAATGACAGAACAAATCTGCATTGCAAAAACAATAAGATCGACCTCATCAAGGTGCCGACTCAAGAACACCGAATCACATCAAACCCAGTAGTAATACCAATACATATCTTTGTAATAATTAATTTTTTTTCTCGAAGGACAGCCGCTTTTAATACGAAGGCATTAACTCACAAGGTTCAACAACAGCAACGGTCGAAGAAGCCAACCGACGACAATGGCAAAAAATGTAAAAAAAAAACAAAAACAACTAATATCCCATAGATGGCTAGAAATGACAAGTAACATTCTTTAATTTGTTTATAGTTAATTCCATATTTTAAAAACAGGTCTATATTAAGTTAAACAAATTCTTATTGATTTATAACAGCAATAGGCATAATAGAGGAAAACTCATTTCCAGACTAAAAAAAATTATTAGAATTCATTCTTTAAAAAGATAAAATGGCTACACTCTTTCTAAGAAGCTAAGAAAAACCTTGTGTATTTAATTCTATAGTGCTATTAATTCAATAGTATTACAGCATTGTTAGTGTTGTTTTATGGTGTTGTACAATTGAATCATTGCTTGGAAACCTTTGAGTTGGATAAATTAATATGGTGATACCATTAAAAATCAAATTTAAAAATACGGAACTGTTAAAAATATAAGATCAAATATGATTTATCATATACATACAAAAAGTTGCCATTTTTTAGAAACTATCTTTTGAATATAATATTGGAAAGAAGCGAATTTTCAGAAAAAATTGGTTTTGTTTAAAGTGTTTGTAAAAATTATGCATTATTTGTGCAGGTTTTCGGCGTCAATGCTTTTTTGCGATGCTGATGAAATGCCTTACATTAAATTTGGTCCCATTCTTTCTGCACTAAAATTCATAGCTTCTCATTTTTGAAGAAGTGGGGGTAAAAATCTCTCACTCAACAGCAAATTGCCCAAAAAGTACGGGAACGCTATTGAACACAAAATCGGATTTTTTCGTAGACTTCAAAACAAAAAAAAATGTCGGTTCTTTAAAGAAAATACCTTGTAAAGAATCATCAGTAAAGAAATTAAATAAATTGAAGAAATAATTAAATGCACAGCAACCGATTGTTTCCCAATTTAAAACAAAGCAAATGCCAGTAGTTGTTGTTGTTTTTTAATTCATTTGACAGTCTTTATAATTCTGCCCAAAGAAATTTCTTGGGCAGCATGGGGAATATTTATGTATACTTTCTCGTGAGCTCTCTCTTCTGTGAAAAACTACGAAATTTTTGTGTGCAGAAACAGGATTTCGTAGTTCTGTGTTAATTTTCGAAGTTTGGACACGTACAGGATCACAGCTATTTTGTTAGTGATAGGATACTGAGAAAATACTCTCTGAAGGCTTGGTCAAACAGAGCGCTGTCCGCCGACGCCACACGGTCCGGTCAATACAAATACTGGGAAAAAAAGAACGCATGGTCAGATTTTGTTTGTAAATTTTTACAAACCAAGAACGCCAGACTGCGTTTGAACAAACGAAACGATCAAAGAAAGTTACAAGTAGGAGCGGTGAGGCTTAACGCTATTACACGTTATTTCAGAGAGTCGTGACTCAAATTTTACAATCCTCTTTTCCCTTTTTCTACCCACAGCGCAAAAGAGCATTTTGTATGCAAAGCATGCATGTGCACTCTTTCAGAACAGAAAAAGAATGAAGCGAGACAGAAAAATAACGAACAAGAGAAAAGACACGGCAAAAAAAAATCACAAAATTCGGAACAAGGCCGAGGCTCACCCGTCGGCATAGAATAATAAATAAAAAGTGTATCATATCAGGAGGCTCCACCCACTTTTGCCTTCAAACTTTCGAAACTGCATAAATTCAATTCTGTATGGCCGTGTTTAGACTGGGAAATTTGAGTCTGGCGTGGTGAGTACTCTCGTTATTACACAGGTCCTCAATCGAGGACGCCTCACTTCAAGCGGGTGGAATATTTGTGAAATGAGACAGTTGTACGACGCGAACATCCATAAATTATTACTAATGCTTCTATTTGTTTCCTTTTTCAAGAATTAATTAACATCGGAAGTCAACCAGATAATGAACAAAATGGGAAAAAAACTTGAATTTAGAATTGGAACAGTACTCACGCTTCCGATGTTTATAATTTGAAGCTGCCTCAAGGGAGTTCTCACCCCTCATCCCTCTCGCTTACGAACTCTCGTGAGTCAAGTCTCAAATTTCCCAGTCTAAACACGGTGTATGTGTGCTAGTACACCATGATCCTGGAATCATGACTCATTTTAAAATGCGTAAGTGTGAACGAGAGAAAAAATTGAAAAGATGAGATGGCAGATAAAAAGCTCTGTGCGTCGTGGGCCAAGATTTTCATGACTCTTTTCTTGTGTTTCTTTTCTGCTGTTCGTAATTTTTCTATCTCGCTTCATTTCTTTTCGCTTCTTGTAGAGTGCACATGCATGCTCTGAGTACAAAATGCTATTTTGCGAAGTGTATGGAGAAGAAGACTACAAAAGAGTCATGACTCTCAAAATCAAGGTGTCATAGCAACTCGACGCACGGAATTGAAACCGAGGAGAAATTCGGCGATAGAGTCATGACTCTGGAATCAAGATGTAATAGCACACTATGTGTGCCCGTGCATTCCAAATGGGACTGTCCAATTTGGCTAGACCACGTATTCAGACTTGAAAATTTGAGTCTGGCATGGTGAGTACTCTCGTGATTACACACAAATTATTTGTGGACGCCTCACTTGGAACCGGTGGAATTTTTGTGAGATATGACAGTTGTACGACGCCAATTTTTTGCATTTTAGTGGGAAATTTCAGACCGGACTCACCTAAGTTCGTAGGCGAGAGGGGTGAGGAGTGAGTACTCTTGTGAGGCAGTTCCAATTCCAAATTCAAGTTTTTTTTCCATTTTGTTCATTATCTGCTTGACTGCCGATGTGTTTACATCGCAGTATTTTCATAATTCAGCTAAATGCAGATTGATGGAAAATTAATTCTTGGAATAGGAAATAAAAAGATGCATTAATAATAATTTATGGATGTTATCTTCCTTTAAAAATCACGTCGTACAACTGTCTCACTTCACAAAAATTTCACCCGCTTCAAGTAAGGCGTCCTCACTTGAGGACCTGTATAATCACGAGAGAACTCACCACGCCTGACTCAAATTTCCAAGTCTAAACACAGTAATTACTTGTGCACAACACCCATTCCTGTATTTCTTCTTCATCGAACTCCTTCTTGATTTTGTGAAAAACTATTCCTTTGTTTCACATTATTTATCTTATTTTTTTTCATTGAATTCAAAAATTGCGTTTTTTGGTTTGCTTTGTTCTCTTTCCCAGACCAGACAGCCATTCTATGTAGGATTCTCTTGCTCTCATCTGGCTTTTGCGCATCGGTGTAAAACTTTGCAATTGACGATTTAAGTAATGCCAATTGTTTGCTTTTGTGACCAATTTACAATGGTTTACGAATTATTCGTCACACGTTTATGAATTCACTGAATTCACTTTATGTGCTTACTTCACTGCATTATACCGACTTGGTATTATCTTTTTCCATTTTCAACTATTAAGAAGCTGAAAATAAATATTTTGCAATAAAATTATTTAATTCAATAAGCCTTAAATGCATGCCATTTTTTAAGAAATTTAAACAAAAATAATTAACATAAATAATATCTATGAAAATTTTGTTTATCGTATTCATCTGACATAAAGAAAAAAAATTCAAACCATTAAAAGAAACAATGGCTACACTCTTTCTCAGAAGCTAAGAAAATCTTATGAATTCAGACCTACAGCACTTTTATTTTAATCTTGTTACAGCATTACTTGTTTTGGTTAATGGTGTTGTACTATTGAATTAATGCAAGGAAACTTTTATGGTGTAAAACTTAATAAGATGATACCATAATGTTTGTCTATTTTCAAAATTTTAAACTATTAATAACATAAGCTCAAATATTTTTTTGTATGTACTTTCTATGAAACTGATTTTTTATAGTATTAACAAAAATGAGAAAGCTGCTAATTTGCCGATAAAGAGTTGTTTTTGTTCAACGTTTTTTTATTGCTACTTTTTTGAGCCACAATAGCTTTGACAGCGCTACATACTACAGCTACAGGCTACATCATTCTGTTCTGCCAGTTAGTTTTGTTGTCTGATGATGAGAATATAAATATGTACCTAATCTCGAAAAAAGAAGTTCTTTGTTTTCCTTTGAAAACAAGAATACATAATATTCAAAACAATAATAAATATATACAAAAATAACATATTCGTTAATGTCATACAAATAAAAAAATACGATGATTAAATACTTTCTCTATTATAAGTTGTTCCATTTTGTAAATGCAAAAAAGGAAATCGAAATAAAATAGTAAAGTGGCAACCTTGGAGTTCAAAAAGAATCTACTCGCGCAGGTAGTTACATATATACATAACATTACATACAATAAACAACCAAACCAAAGCCAAACCGACCGGCGAGAGCGACCATTGATTTTTGCGATCTCTAACTGTGTAGACGGAATTTATTATTATACATTTGGTTTTTATTTGTTAGATATTAAACAAAAATAAGTTTAATTTTTCGATTGCTAGTTATATTGTGATAATTAAAAAAAAACTAAAAAAAAATACTTACAAAGAAATTGCCACATTCATTGCGTTACCGGCAGGCATTCGCAATTTCGTTTTGCTATAGTAAGTATAAGCATAAGGAAACAAAATCACATGGTAATGGTAAGTAAACCATTTTATTAATACATATTTATAATATTATAATCTATAATATAATATACAATATAATAGTGGCTTAAAGTTTACCTTTATCAATACGAACCATTTTGCCATTTGTCGCGTTTCTTTTAACAAATTACATATATGTACATATCTACATACATGGCGGGTGACCGCCTCGCCATGTGCCGCATTTTCGTCCATGATAATAATTTTCAGATCTGGAAGTTTCATTGGCGTTCTGAATTTCTGATTATTTTGCATTAATTTGTGTGAAAACATTAAAAATTTAAAGCTTTAATTTTGTTAAGGCTTCACGAAAACCAATGCCAATTAATCGGAACAGCAACGAAACTTCCAGATCTCAAATTATTTACATGGCGGAAAATGAAATAAAAAGCATCCACAGGGGCCATATATATACATATATGTACATATACATAATATTATTTAATACAAATGAAAATTCAGATTGACAAATTTGCTATAGTTCAGACAAGTTTGTAATTTTTGTGTTAAAAGCGCACCCAAACGAATGCAATTCAATCTAATTGGAATTCAGATCAATTATTAAGATAGCATTCATAGAGACCCGACACTTGGCGAAATGGTTCGTATTGGTTTATAATTTAAGTAAATTTTAAACCACCCGCCGCCAAATACATATATAATATGTACATATATAATTTGATACCAATAGAGGTTTTTCTTTGTACCGTCGATGGATACGACCATATTATAGCAGTGTCTAGAAAACTCATCATGTTTTGCACATCTCGCTCTCAATCTATTCTGTTGATGGTTTGACACATAACATTTTTTATTCTATAGACAAAAGCTTCACCCTCTTATTTGTTCAAATTGTACCACTTTATACTTCTAGAGGGATTTGTTTGTTTGCTTCTCTTGCTCGTCTCCATAAAAAAAAATCTGTCAGCAGAAGACAACGTTGCTGGGTTATCGCATTTGATAGTTTCACCTAACAATTCTTCAAATGTAGCTCCATGAAACTATCTATTTAATGCTACTCAAACTGAATTTCATTTCCTTCTCTTGTGTAGGTGAACATGATGTCGGCGGATGTTTTTGACGAACATTGGGATTGTTCAGGATGCATAGGGACTAAATATTTAGCCAACTATTGGGGCATTTATAGCTACCATTGAAACTCATCATTGAAATTTTTTTTCCAATTTTAAAGCAAATTATCCAACATTGTTGGTGTTAATTGCTATTAAAATAAAGGTAATGAGTTATAGAATTTTTCTATTAAAAAAAAATAACGTACTTGGGGCTACACTATTGAAATATTTTCACTTTTTTTTTGCAATGATCATTGAATATTGAAATCACAAAAGTGATAATATTAAGTACGCGAATTAAAATCAAATTGAAATTAAAATTAAAATTATAAAAGTAATTTTTCAATTATGTATGTGTTTCAATGATAGCTATAACTGGCCCCTAAAGTTCTTGATTGCAAATTCACCTAAATATCTAGACCAATTCACAAATTTCATTTGTTGAAACTTAATTTTGGATTTTTCTTCGAAGAATTTGCACTTCGTAAAACAAAAAATATTTATTGGTTGCAAAATATTTTAGAAATAAAAACAGTACACATTTTATAACAATTAAAAATATCTATCACATTGTTATTTTATGATTTGCAAACTCATATTTTGCTTTTAGTATTTTACCAAAAGTTACCTACATACATACCTACAATATTAGATATTTTTTTGTTTTGATATTCGCTGACATTGCAGTATTCAATATTCGTCTCGCCAGCAGTCTCATATTTTGTTCAGAAGAGAATAATTTAATTTCTTCGTAGTTATTTTTTCTTTCATTAAACATAAAAGTACCCATATAAAAAAAAGTAATCAAAGTAACTTCTAACAAAGTTAAATTTTCAGTGTAATGACAAACTCAAATCAGCTGTTATTGTTGTTGACTGAATATTTATGTCATAATCGAGTGGACGTTCGGGAGAGTGAAAAAAGGCTCCGTATAAGTAAGACCGCACTACGTGACAGTTTACTTCAGCGACACTACGCAGCATAGCTGATCACATTACCAACTCTGTCGCGAAGAGTCGCTGAATCGCAGTTCCACTGCTGTTTAGTGCGGGTATTACGTCATACAATCTGTCGCGTAGCGCGGTCTTACTTTAAACCGTTCCAATGGCTGTTCCGAAAGATGTTTGGGAGTGCTTGTTTGCCTCCCTGAATTGATAATCCCCTAATTAATAATTGACCTGACCAGGTCAAACTTGAGAAAACAAAAAAAAAAAAGTGTTTTTTTGGAAAAAAAGTACTTTTAGTTTTTCTTAATTTCTTAAAAACCAAGATTCATTTTGGCATCTGGTTTTCTGTTTTTGACAAAAAATTAATAGAAGCATTGAATTTTCCCAAGTAACAATTTAATTTTCATAAAGGCCAATAGAAGCTATTTTCTTATTTTTATAACAACTGTAATCAATCTTATAGAAACCTATTTGGCGCACATAAGCGAAGTTATAACTCTTCATAAACAGTTTGGATAAGGCCTGGTGAAGGCTTTGCAATGGAAACAATACTTTGCTACGAAAGGCTTTTTGTTTCGCTTAAAAGTTAAGGAGGCAATAATTTCTTTTAAAGTGTTTCGCTAGGGACTTACAGAAGTCATTACGGAAATCTTACCGAAACAAAAAAAATTCAAACAAAATTTAAAATAATTTTTTTAACGACTCCTTTTCATTTTTGTTTATCTTTTATTTCGATTTATTTTATCTGAGACCATATTTTCTTCGTTCAAGTGCTGAGTTTCTTCAATGCCTTTTCTGAAAACTAGATATATAATTTTATTATTATTGAAAAAACTTACTTGCCTCACACAGGGATCGAACTTGCGACCTACCGCACTCTAGTCAAACACTCATCCACTAGGCCAATTTTATGTATTCAGAAGGAAGATCGAATTTTAACCAGTTGATACCGTACCTACTTGGTGCTACAGGAACAGATATGTAGCTATACAGATCGATTTAAAATTCAGCATTAGCAGTTTTTTTAAGTCATACTTATTATATTAACTGCCTGTTATGATAATAAAGTTTGATAATTTGATGTGTTAAAAAACATTAACACTCCATTTGCAACATTTTCTTGTTATAATGCCAATTGTAGCAAAACAACAAATTAAAGAGACCATTTACCTCCTTAAGTTTGTTAATGTCATCAACAACTAATCGAAGAGATAATTTTTTTATGTGAGCTATAGCTGTCATTAACAAACACACCACGTGGCATATTTTCCAAGTGGTATTGCAATAGCTTTCTTAAGGGAACTATAGTTTTCTTTAGTTTGTTATTAACTACAACGACTGCATATAAATGTTTAGCAACCTTAAAGAAGTCTTGTGATAACTCTATACAAGTCATATGGGTTATCGTTCATTTATAAAGGGTGTTTTTTTAGAGGTATAGAACTTTAAATTGCAATAAAACAACGATGAAATATTCGATTGACATGATTTTTTATTTACTCGAAAGATAATATTGTGGCATTAAATTTAAATACGTTTTCTGGCATTTAACTGCCACGGCTGGCTCGGATGTAGACCAATCTGGACGTCCAATTTTCGATGACTTTTTCCAACATATGTGGCCGTATATCGGAAATAACACGGCGAATGTTGTCTTCCAAATGGGCAAGCGTTTGTGGTTTATCCGCATAGACTAATGACTTTACATAACCCCACAGAAAATAGTCTAGCGGTGTTAAATCACAAGATCTTGGAGGCCAATTCACAGGTCCAAAACGTGAAATTAGGCGGTCACCAAACGTGTCCTTCAATAAATCGATTGTGGCACGAGCTGTGTGACATGTTGTGCCGTCTTGTTGGAACCACAGCTCCTGGACATCATGGTTGTTCAATTCAAAATTGCCAAACCAAACTGAGAATAAATCACTTGACAGCTGTTAAATCGGTCGCCGTCTTGAAAAGTAATGCCAATTTAAAGTTCTACACCTCGAAAAAAAACATTATCAATATTATCTTAAAATTAAACGTTTTAAAAACTATTATTGTATATAATTAATACATTTTATAAAATAGTGATGGACTTGAATTAATAGACACCTTTTTAATTTGCAAGAAATTATTTTGACTGTTCGCATTGCTTCGGTTAACAAGCCTTTTCATTGATTTCGATTATAAAGCTTTATACAAGCCTTTACATTTAGATTTTGTCTGACTAACTTTGACAAACCTTACAGCGACCTTATAAAAAGCGATTTTATCGTCCCTCCGTATGGCTTGCGAGTATTTTCTGCCAAAGGCTTTAAGGAAACTATTATTTAAAATATTCAATAAAAAACAGTTAACATCTATAAATAAGCCTTATGACGACACTAAAGAAATAATAGCTTACTAATTTTTTGAAATTGGACCTTACACAAGTAAAATTGTTAGTTGGGTTGGAAACAAAAATAATAGTTAATTTCATAAATTTAAAAAAAAAATTAGTTTGAAATTTTAATTTTTTTTTTCAAAATTTCAAGTTTGAAAAATAATTTTTTAAAAACTGTTTATCAAAACAACTTTATTTAAATAGAAAATAAAAAAAAAGTTTTCCGGCTTTCCAAAAACATATAAAATATGGCTTTGTATGTTCTACCGTTGTTTTTAAATAATTTTTTTTCGGATTTAAGTCAATTTTTTAGAAAATTGACCTCCCGTCTAAACGGGGGGATATAGACCCCCTTCCTATACGATATTTTTCGTTTCTCAATGCAACCTACTCAGTTTATGTTTTTGAAACATCTTAGGAGAATCACCCTGTATATTGTTTACATCGATCATATGGTTAAATCCATATAAAACAAAACCCGCAGTGTGTTTTCATTTCTTTTTTATATTTCAAGAACTTAATTAATAAGCGTAAATATGGAACAAATATTGACAAAAACACTTTTTAACTCGTTTGAGGTTACAAAAAATAAATGTAAACAATCTCTGGTCAAATAGCACATACACAATTAGAAATGGGAGGGTTTTTTATGGTCCATTGGATTCATATTTCCCTCCTCTTCGGAGTGAAACCACTCGAATATGGCATTAATTTCGTTTTTCTTGACTAACTATCCAGTCAAAATCACCTAACTTTCCAATAAAATCTACCTAACTTGGAAGTGAGTTTTGTGACATCTGACCAATCAGAGACCAGAAAATTACCTAAATAATTAGGTAAAAAGTGTTCTGAACGAGCCCAAATTTAAGAATTTATACTGTTCCGCCAATGTTTGAAATCTATTTTCTGAAAATTCGAATTCCCTTCTTACAACCTAACTGCATGATTTTGTCATCAAGATATTTTTTTTTTCATTTTTACCGACCTTTTCGCATGTAAAATATCGAGCAGTGGAGTTCTTTTTTTGTTTTGTTTTAAGGTTTAAGAAAAATCAAGAAGAAGAACTCAACATTTTTCACTATGGAAGAAGGCACTTCATCTGCCGAACAGAATTATAACGAAGATGAAATGATTGAAGAGTTACTTGAGTGCGACGATGACACTGTTACTAATGTAGATGCTGCAAATGATACTATGTTGTCAAGTACAAATAACATTCTTTTAAAAGAAGAAGAAGACTTAAGGTGCTTGGTTTGCGAAGATTTTGGTCTTGACGAATGTGTTTTTGATCGTCTTTTGGGTAAAACTGTCAAGATTTTGTTTCGATAATATTTAATTAATTTTTTTTTAAACAAAGCCTGTGGTGTTGACATAAAATCCATAAAACTGCTGACGGAAAAAGATCTTGCAGATATTTTCCCACTTTCACAAATTGGTAAACGGGCCCGTCTTCGTTACCAACTCATAAAATGGATGCAAAATGTAAATTTCATTCATAATTTATATTCGTTTTCTTAATACATAATTATAAATACGAATTATTTTACTAAATTTAGAGTGGCAGAGCTACTTCTGTTGACACATTAAGTGCAAACATTGGTTTGTCCCAAACAGGATCATTTTCAATAGACAGTCCATCATCGTCAACCGCAGCCAGTGTCACGGGATACGACAACGTACAATTGTCCGATCTTCTTGAGCAAACAGAAAAGGGAAAAGCAATCAAGAAATATTATGATGAAAATGCAACATTAACAAATAGTCATAGAGAAATTTTGACGTCTATAGTTGTGGACAGCTACATGGATAGAAATATTCAAATGAGGATGGAACATATTACAAATAGCACAAATGCTATTATATCAAAATTTCCTTCCGAATGCAAAGTATGTTTAATTTTTTTTAATTTATATATATATGCGCTGTACTTATGAAAGTAGAACAAGACCATTTTCAAAATGAATTGATTATTTTGGCGATACAATTATTTACATCTTAAAGGCATCATTTTCATCTTAAAAGTATCATTTCTTTTTGAAAAAAGTTTCTTCATTAAAGACAGATACCGTAAAGTTGTAACTATGTTGTTAATTTTTTTGAAAATAGTCTGAATTTTGCCCTACGACAAATACTGAAACCAAACGAATTACTTTCTTCTGTACACATTTGTATTTGTTTTTCTCTGTTTTGCTTGCCTTTGTTAACTCAAGAACAATTTCTGAAAAAACTCAAGTCAATAATAACGACATTCTACGAGAAATGTTTGAAACTTACTTTTAAAAAATATGGTGTGAGGGTCTGATTCTCACACTATGTGGCTTTCCAGCATACCTCAAAGTTTCAGCTGGACGACACCCATGAGGTTATGCAACGTACAATGCAATTGTGCCAAAATAATTCTTTGCTATCATCAAATTTTCCCTAACTAGTGCCGAACTGTTGCATTTAAAAATACTATTTTTATTATAATTTTGTTTCGATCACTTATTAATTACAAAGATTTCATTTAACAGGACTACTACTTTAAAAAAAGAGGACGGGGTCTGAACCCGATTGGGAAGTTGCATGACAAGGCCGTTAATGGCCGTTATAAGCTAAGAAGATTAGACAAATCATTTACGGACGGCAACCAAGGTAAAATAAACAAATTTTATTATTACAAAAAAAAAACTTGTAGGCAGGAGATCCATTTATTAATACTATCACATTAAATATAAATATGTATTAGTTTTTTTAAATGTTAAGACTCATTAGTTTCCAAATTAAATAAGAAAGTGCCTATTTTTTGAAAGACAGCTTCTTATGCCTCATTTTTTCTTGTCTTCGGGGGTCAGTCAAAGGCCGTTTTTGAAAACATCATCTGCATTTGTAAAATGTTCTTTAACTAGACCTACAAAATTAAAATGTTCGAAAACGCAAACACATAAATGTTGCTGCATTAACATTGTGTTTGATAATGGAGTTTGCTTTCATCACAATGCTCGTAAACATAAAATTACAAATGCAGTTTCTACGCAGATGACGTTTTCGAAAACGGCCATAGTTATCATAAAATATAGTTTGGTATTGAATTTATATTATAAAAAATAACTTGGGGTATATAACATTTCACTGAAAATATTACGAATGTACCTACAGTGCACAAAGTGTATAAAACAACAATCACATTAGTTCCTCCAGTCGAACTATTGATGTTAGAAAAAAAGTAAATACACTATATTTTAAACATTAATTATGTTCGTTGAAGGGTAGGGTCGACCCAGGTTTTCTTGGCAGCCTGCCAAAAATCCTGTGTTTTTTTGGTTCTCAAAAACTCACAAGGGTTAGTTTTCTGTTGTTGACAAAAAGAAAGAAACAAAAAAATATTTTTTTCCAAAATTAAAACTTGAAATTTGTTGCTTTTGGAGCATTCCAACACATAAAACAATTACATTTTGTTTTATTTGTATGTGTTCTTTTTATTCTCATTAAAATAAATCTATAACTTATTTTCTTTGCATTGCAAAAGTAAAATAAAATATTCAATCCAGCGAACGATTGTAAACATAATGCTTGACAATACAAATACATGTCTCTTTGTTTACCTCAACTCATCCCATCAAAAACCAAGAGCTACTTCAGGGCGACCACAAGTCTCAAAAAACTTAGAATTTGTTCACCACCAGGGCGAGTTGAGGGTTTTCAAAAAGCGCTTTGGGACGACTTTAGGGTGACTGCAGAGTTCAACGAACACAACTATTAACTCTAACATAAAAACAGAACTCTTTTAAGGACCATTTCACCTGAGTCGCTTAATATTAAATACTGAATATTAACCCGAGCAATATGATGAACAATGAATTCATTCATTGTATATACATTTCTAAATTTCTAAAGAAATTTATAAACAATGGTCGAACAAAGAAGACTGCGTCATATTATCGGTTATGGCTCCACCGAGTAGAATCTCTACACCGTCATCCTTCATCTAAGAACAGAGATTCAGCCGGATTTGGCATTGTGCGACTATGGTTATTCTTTGGCAAAGTAGTTACGTAATTTCTACTTGTCCACTCAAATGTATCACCCAATGCCAATTCAGAGAGCAGCATCAAACCTGTAGTGTTTTGTTTGCTAGTGCAAAATAGTTTGCGGATTTCGAAACCATATCGGCAAAGCAATGTCCTTGCCAAACATGTAACATGTGACTGAATCCTTCGGTGGTGCACCAAGTGAATTTTTGTAAATCTTTGAGATTCACCTTCTTTGAGAAAGTTGTAGAAAACTTGACCTGCTGCTGTTGAAAGGTTTTGAAGATCTTTTGTAAGTAATGACATCGAATTTCCAATTAAATTTTGAACGTTTTGCATCTTTGGTGTATTAGAATCCAAGACTTTACTCGCATACTCTCGTAAGTACTTTTTAAAAATCATAGCCAAGTCGTGCATAGGTTGGTCGTTGCTAAGTTGCGTACATTGGACCATACATTTTTTGTAAAACACAAAAAGATCTCCTGCGCTTGGAAACACAGTTGACTTTGATTCAACCACTCGTAGTGGCTCCTTGGACATCTCAACGAAACGTTCCATTAGTTCAGCCAAATTTCGATCGATGCTGTTTATGTAAATATTGAGATGAGCCTTGAAGTAAATTCCAATGAGGTCATGAAAAGTGCCTTGCTGATTGTCAATAGTTTTTGTTGAATCAGTTGGAGTTGGTTCACCACGCAGTGTAACACCAGTAAATCTTTTTGCCAGCAACTGCTTAAAGGATTGTGTCTTATTTATAGCAAATAATAATAGTTTTACATCTATTTCATTTAAACGCCTCGCCATAATTGAAGAGAGGTCTTCTCGAGTCATTTGGCAAAATTGTATAGTGATTCTCTCGGAAACTTCCCAGTCCAGGGGAAACATTAAACCGAATTTTTGTTCAAAATCAAGTAAATGACGTTTAAGCCAAGCGTAGCGTTTGCCTATTTTGTCGAGCCAAGCGATATCTTGATTCTGGAATAAATGTTCATATTCTTCTAGCTGCTGCTGAATAAACCATTTAAGCAATTCTTTCTTTACCTTTGAATCTAAGACTGATACAACTTAACAAGCATCTGCTAGCTGTGAAAGTGAAAGGCGTTGTTTTCCACTGGCCGATTGATTTTGTGTATGCGAAAAAGCATCTTTGAAATCTTCGGTGATTTGCTTAGCGAGAAGAACTTGTATTTGCCCCACACTTTGTGATAAATTCTTGATTTCTTTTATATTACTGTATTGTTGAAAATGCTGATTAACTTCAGATATTGCTTGCAAGGGATTTAGGATTTCACCGTACAGACGCTTTTTAATCAATTTGTTCAAACTATCAATGCCACCAACAAGCATATGCAAATGGTTAAGAGTTGTTATAGCTGAAGTGAGATTCTTTTTTGCACAATCTAATTGTTTTATATCACGAGTTATCTCCTTGACCATTTCTTTCGTTTTCTCAGCACGAGTCTTCACATCTATAATTTGTGTATACAAGTTGTTTATTACTTTTTGGGCTTCGTTGAGAGCAATCCGTCCATCTTGCCCCGTGTTTGTTTGGCCGCGTACGAGACTGCGAATATTTTCATCGATTACAGTGCATTCAAATTGCATTCTAGAAATGATATCGTCGATTCCTGCAAGTGATTGCTCATTGGGAAACATTTGATTTATATATTCAACAGTATTGAAATTATGTGAATCTATGGGATCGTCTGTTTTGAGGACGCGGTCGATTGCATTTTTCACTTCTTTTGTAATAATAATTTTATTAGGAGACAGAGCTTCTCGGCCGGTAGCAGATACGCTTAATTCGCCTGCACTCATTTTAAAACTATGGTTGTTTTATGTATAAAAGCAGCAATAAACGAAAAAAATACTTGACTTCACTTTTGACGTTTTAATCAGTCAAATTGAGGCATGTTCAACGCGAATTTGGTCTGCTCGCAATACATTAAGGCTCAACTATAATGCGCATGAATGAGCATGAGCTACTGTTAAAATCGCATGCGTAAATGAGGGAATAGATAGATAGATAGAAAAAAAATTAACTAAGGCCCAGTTGTACAATCGTGGTTCAATTATTTAACTCACCGATTTTGGCAGATTATCTATAGAAATCAGTGGTTTAAAAATTTGAACCGCCTTGACACACTATTGTACAACTGGCCCTAAAACATACAGTTATATGAACGTTGGCTATAACGGACATGCGCGCAGTTCGTTGAGTTACGTAAAGTTCCTTGCATATGAGACGCGAATTGTGAATGGTCGCGCATAACGAAATCTCTGTTAACCATAGATTATCTGGTTAAAATTTGGCTGAAAAGACCAAATCTCTGTTAACCGACTGGAATAATGACACAAACCACGGAAACTTAGCTGGTTAACGTAGTCTATGGTAACCTAACCATAGAATCTATGGTTACCATAGATTACGCTAGGTTACCATAGATTACGTTAACCAGCTAATTTTCCGTGGTTAGTATCATTATTCCAGTCGGTTAACAGAGATTTGGTCTTTTCAGCAAAATTTTAACCAGAGAATCTATGGTTAACAGAGATTTCGTTAACCAGTCAATTTTGCTTGGTTAACCATAGAAATTCTATGGTAAGCGATTTTTGTTCACATTTGTGTTGAATGACAAATAATATATTAGATACTAAATGATTATTACTACTAATCGTAAAGAATACAATTTAAAAAAATGATGATCTACCATCTTAATAAATTTCACCCCTATATTTTATGAAATTTTTTTGTTTTCCTTTGTTCGTAAATGAATCAATTTAGTTTATCCATGAGCATCGATACGAGACAGGCTGTTATCAATTATTGACAAAATATTCTGTCTCTTTCTGTCGCATTCAGAAAAGTATAAACAAACTTTACTAGAGATTCCGTTTCACATCTGGAACACTGGAAAACTGGAACTAACTCTGGTTTTGTAACCAAAGTAGATAAAATGGTGAAAAGACGAACTGTGGTTAACCGGCTTTTGAAACAACTGGTTAAGAAAATTCTATGGTGACCAAACCAGAGATTTAACCAGAGCTGAAAAGATTGGCCCTAAGAGCGATTCAGATCGAACACCTCATGCGTAGCTCATGCTTAACTGAACTCAACGAACTGCATGCATGTCCATTATAGCAAACGCCTGTGTGAATTCGCTCATTTTTTTCTATATATTTATCTATTCGGTCGTTTACGCATGCGATTTTGACAATAGCTCATGCTCACACTTGCGCATTATAGTTGGGCCTTAATGTATTGCGAGCAGACCAAATTCGCGTTGAACGTGCCTCAATTTGACTGATTTTTAAACGTCAAAAGTGAAAGAAACCTCATCCACTATTTTATTTGTTACTGTTGAAGTGCTAAGAAACATTTTAAATCGGTTCGGTATATCTTGAAAGAACTTTCAATGAGTTTGAAGACAGTCTTATTTTTTTTAATAATCTTGGTATATTTTATCCAATTGACGTTCAACGTTGGATAAATCTGTTCAGGATTTGATTAAGCTCATTTTCGATATTGAACAGATGAAGCGCACTATGTTGGAACTCGACTTGGATATGAAAAAGATGCCAGATGCCATTGGGAAAATTAAGTCAAGAACGACTCTCGACTTACAAATTACGCTAGTATCTTCGCTCATGGTCTGAAGATTGCACCACCAGAGGCTTCAGTCATAGGTTACATGTTTGGCAAGGATTATGCTCTGTCGATATGGTTTCGAAATCCGCAAACTATTTTGCACTAGCAAAGAAAACACTATAGGTTTGATGCTGCTCTCCCAATTGGCATTAGGTGATATGTTTGAGTGAACAAGTGCTAATTAAACACCAGAAACATTTGTCCAATACGTAACTACTTTGCCAAAGAATAAGCATAGTACATTTCGTAAGTGTCGCACAATGCCAAATCCAGCTGAATCTCAGTTTCCAGATGAAGGATGACGGTGTAGAGATTCCACTCGGCAAACAATAGACGGAGAGCTACCGTGAACTGGGGTGACTTTGGCCTTCGGGATGACTTTGGCTTTTGAACTGACTCTTTGTCAAAATTTATTTTAAATATGAAGGAGTTGTGTTATCATTTTTAAACTTCTTTCAAACAGCTAGGTTCCAGAAATCGATTGAAATTAAACCGATATCGAAATTACAAAACGAGCTAATTTAATTTCAGTGTTTCACATTGCGACCGTTTTGGTAACTCAACTCCGAATGTATTCCGAATTCACCTTTCGTGAAATTGAAAACAGCTGATATTTGTCATAAATAATTTTTGCTTTGCTTGATAATTTTGTTTCTAACATTTTTTTAAATATTATTGTTGTCTATAAAAAGTGCTGTATTAATTGCTGCCGTAATGCATACTAAGAAATATAAATATTATGCATAAAAAATAATAAAAACACGAAGGCTGAGAGATATATACAAGTGTAGATATCTAAAATCAAACCCGTTGGAAATCGAAATGCCACGAAAGGAATTTAAAGCTTTTTGTTAGCTAATATTTGCTTTTAAATATTTGTATACAGGTGCATATCATATTACTGTCTTTTTGGTGGTACTGCCAATTGTCGAGCAAGTCCTACTTGCAAAATGTTTAATTCGCACGCGTCAGCTAGACGCAGTTTTGCGTTTTCTTGGCGAAAGAAATATCCAAGATCGATTCAAATAGATGCTGATGACCTTTCCATGGAATTTTGTAATCATATTTTTAATCGCGTCTTTTTGTTTCCACTATTTCACATTGAATATGTACAATCGATTTGAAATCAATAAAAAATAGACAAAATCGATATTTGGAACACAACAATTTCACTTTGTATTGATTTCGGAAAACGTGAAATCGAAATCGATGCGGTGAATTCTAGAACAACGAATTTTCTTTTCGGTCTATTTAGATTTCAATGCGAGTAAAAGTAAAATGTGGAACCTAGCTGCTATATATTCTACCTTTGTTACAATTTTATAAATAATTTATTTTATTTATTTTTTATAAAAAAATAAAATATGATGGAGTGACTTTGGCCAGGTATTGGGGTGACTTTGGCCAAGTGGAAAAGTGAGAATAACAATGAGTGGGGATAAGTATGAGTTGACAATCACATTCTTGCAAAGAGGAGCCTCATATACTTTAATGAGGTTGGTATACTGCTAATGGTTTACGAGAAAATGAGGTTAAACTCCAACCGGCCAAAGTCACCCCGAAGTAGGGGTGACTTTGGCCACCCATATTTCATAATATGTACCTTATTGACTTAAATACGTTTAAAAAAACTACAAAGAGCAAACCAATAAAAAAATATTATAAATTACAAATAAAAATCGCAGCTTTCATTTCAGGGAGGTGAGGTTCATATATTGCTTATAGTTTTCGAGAAAATGAAGTAATATTGCTCAGGTTAATATTTATTATTTAATATTAAACGACTCAGGTGAAATTGTCCTTAAAAGAGTTCTGTTTTTATGATAATTGATTTGCACATGTTTCACATATGTCCATTATGGTCATTCTTCATGTTTGTATAAACATGACGAAACAGTTCGTTTAATTTTTACAGTAGGTCATGCTAGCTTATGCGCATTATGGTGGATTCACAAGTCTCTGAACCTGCAGAACTGCAGAAAACTAAAAAGAGAAAGATGTACATCTTAAACCCTAAATACGAAAAAATGACAGAGAACATCTTCACGTTAAAAACGCTAAATTGGCCCATATCTTCTAAACTACTGAACCGATTTGTATAGTTGATACCATTCGAGACTAAGCATTGGACCAAGCTACTTTGTTCATAGTCAGTTTTTTATTTGGTTCAAAAACAACAAAAATTTTCATTAGATTTTCGAAATGTAGGCAACTAGACGTTGAAACGTTGAAAATGCTAAATGGGACCATATCTTCTAATAATTTTAATGAAATTGTTTTCTTTACCAATATGTAAGTCCTCTGGGCCAGCCACCAGTGGACCAGTGCACAAGAACCTTTTAATCTTTGAAACACAACTTTGTTGCGAGACGAATAAGAGTGATTGACCTGTTATTACAACATACACACGTGAAACATGTTTTCAAACCAACCCAAAAAATGAAAAACTTAATTTTCTTTCAACATGTTTTAAAACCTAAAAATCAGTTTGAAAATTGATTTACAAGGTTTTGTTGATTTGTAGATTGTTGTTATCATTGTTATAGACCAAATAGTACTAAGTATCGGGATTCAGGATTTTAACACTATTGACATACAACCTGAGTGTCATAAATACTAGTATGTATGTTTGTTTTAAAAATGTTTTCCTTGCGTATTTGTAGACAATTTAACTGAAAAACCTATAGAACCCGATATATTATCGGAAGAAGAGGAAAATTCCATTATTTGGCTCTGCCACAATACGGATCCTTGGGATACGGTGGAGCAGAAGTGGGCATCAGTAGTAAAAATACGCCGAGCGGAAATTTTGTCGGAAACCAGCAGCATCATTTTAAAAAGGTGGCCGCTATTTAAACATAGCAATGGACATTTGCTGGTAAGTTAACAATATTTTTGTATTATTTCTAAACAAAGTATTTTCAAGAGACTATTTTTTTAGGTTGAAATAGATTATAATTTGCTGTTTCCCGAAAATCCATCAACCCTGTTGACCAGATGGGAAGCATTTGTACATAAAATTGTACCTTACTTTAATGTTTCCATTAAGGATAAGCAATCGCGATATTTGCTCAATAAACTTGATTGTGCATCAGATGCAGATGACAGTAAGTTTTTAATTTTATTTTTTTTATTGAATTTTGGTATTTTGATTCAGATCCAGAATTTTACTTTTTTTTGCCGTTTTGATTCAGATCCAGAAATTTTGCATTTTTTCATCATCTAAATTAACATATAAATATAAATAAAGATATTGAACCTGTTTAAAAGAAAACATCAAAACAAATGTTTGCTTTTTGTAACACATATGTATTTTTTTTTGTAGATTCTCGAGATTGTATAACTTTTCTGCTGCTGCATGCTTTATTAAAATCATCAATCGTTAAAGCAAAGGAAAAAAGATGGAAGCCCAGCATAGTGGATGCACAAAATTCGACACTACTACATTGCTTAAATGTGAGTTCATATGCCGAAAAGGTACTAGATTTGAAAAATAATTTTTTAAAAAAGTTTATTACTTTACAACCCATTATAATAGTGGTTGGCCAAAGCTTATGGGAACTTCATTCCTTTTATACTTACTACGACGGTATTTTTTACAAATTTCAAAGCTTCATCAAATGCTTGGACTCCACTTACAAACTGTACAACGTTATGAATTTCAAGTATCCGATTGAAGGGAAAAATGTTTATATATTCCTTGAAAATTATTTTTATGAGAATGAAAACACATCCCTTAAAAGTACCAGTACCACGGCTTTGCTAAATTTTTTAAAATAAAAAAAATTTAAACATCAAGTAAAATTTAGTTAAGTCCGATTGATTCAGGAATATATAAATATTTATATGTAATGTATATATATGTATATATATTATATATTCATATGTATATTTATATTTGTATGCTAAAAATTCTTCAAATTTATATCACTACAGCTCTCTTTAAACACTTTACATTATGTTCTATGAGAATCATAACGTTCTTTAAAAGCACCACTACCACGACTTTGCTTATTTAAAATATAAAACAGTCAATTCAGTTCGAAACCAATTTTGAGTAGTTTTTTTTTTCAAAGTTATAGCGCCACCGATTCGGGATTATTTATTTTTTCAAAATGTATAACTGTTCCCTATGTTATTTAAGTTTCCCTTCTCCAAAATGTTTAATAAACCATATGAAATCTCAGCATATAACAGAAAACAAAAATATTCAGTGTAGGCAAGAAAACTGTTCGCAAATATTTGCAGGTTTTTATTCTTTTAGAAGGCACCTAGAAAGAGTGCACAAAGCTTCAAAACATTATGATACAAACAAATCTAGACACACAATATGCAAAGACAAAGCATTTGTACAAACTCCTTTTGAAAATACCGACATCTATTTAACGGAAGTGCCTTCATGTACTGTAACATCAGCAATAGTTAATTCAAATTTAAGAAACGGTCTTAATTTTGCTTTGGAACTGCACAACAACAACAATTTTAACAGAAAAAATGTAACGTTTATAATAAATGAAATAGAAAGCCAAATAACAAATCCAATTGCAGACACAATTCAATCTAAAATTTTGCCTTTAATTGAAAACATTGACAAACGAACAGAAGCTTTTAACTTAATGGAACAGCTTCTATTTCCATTAAAAAAAATAAACACGGAATACAAATTTCTTCAGGAGTTGCACCAGGAAAATCTTTTCGAAAATCCCATTCAATACACAATAAATGAAGAAGTTTGCGAAATAATTAAAAATTACTCTCCAGTATTAGATTCAAACAAATCCATGGGAGTAATTATGCCATTAAAATTTCAGTTCAAGCAGTTTTTTGAAACTGGAGAGATCTTAGAACAAACTTTAAAAAACATGGATTCCATAGAAAACAATGAAATCGGTGAACTTCACAATTTGATTAACGGTAGCGTTTGGAAAAACAAAGTGAGGTCTTTTAAAGGGAAACTTGTCATACCTTTTAATTTATATTTCGATGATTTCTCTGTCGATAATCCCTTAGGCTCACATGCTAAAGAACAATCAGTCTGTGGTGCTTACTACAATTTTCCGACGGTTCCTAGACACCATCTTTCGAAATTATGTAACATTTTCGTGGCAGGATTTTTTAAGACGAAAGACAGATCATCTTTCGGAAATGCACATGTGTTAAGACCCTTCATTGAAGAAATACAAAACTTAGAAAAATCGGGTTTGGAAATAATTGCCAATAATCAAACATTTCATGTTTATTTTATCCTTGCTTTTGTTCTTGGTGATAATTTAGGATTAAATACTTTTTTAGGATTCACCACAAGTTTTAACTCCAATTATTATTGTCGATTTTGCAAACGAAAAAAATGCGAAATGCAATTAGATACTATCGAGCATGTCGAATCAATTCGTAATACTCTTAATTACGATAGTGACCTTATAATAGATGATGAAACAGTAACAGGTATCAAAGAAGCATGTATTTTCAATGAAATCTTATCTTTCCATGTCGTAAATAACTACAGTTGTGATATTATGCACGACATATTTGAAGGTATCTGTAGGTATGACCTTTCGAAAATATTGCTATCTTTTATTGAATCAAAACTGATTGCATTAGAAACTTTGAATTTTCGAAAACAAATGTTTGACTATGGAGAGACTGAGATCGGAAATATTTCACCACCATTAACAATGGCAAATTTAAAATCGTCATCATTGAAGATGACAGCCAGTGAAACAATTACATTTGTTAGTTATGTGACCCTTATGATCGGAGATTTGATAGATGAAGGTGATGAAATTTGGAGTTTCCTCATAATTCTTGTAAAAATAATAGACTTAGTCATGCTACCGAATTTTACAGAACACACTATAAAATCGCTCGAACATCTAATTTCGAAACATAATTCCCTTTACTTGAAACTTTTTAAAGACAATTTAAAACCAAAATTTCATTTTTTAGTTCACTACCCGAGTGCTATAAGAAAATGTGGCCCACTTAAAAGTTTATGGTGTATGAGATTTGAAGCACTTCATAAAGTTTATAAAAATGCTGCTAGAGCTACTAATTCTCGAACAAATATTCCGTACACGCTCTCAATTCAAGCCGGGTTAAAGTTTGCTCACAATGTTTCAAATGCACTATTTTTTAAAAACGATTTAATTTTTTCAGAAAAAGATATTTTGTTGGTCGATTTAACTAAATATTTAAAAAATATTGATATAAAAAATGAAACAGATCTTAAAAATTCAAATTGCTTAAAAAAAATAAATTTTAGAGGTAAACTCTACAAAAAAACTTTCTTTGTGACAATTTCTTCTTCAGTTCACAATATTTCACTATTCGAAATTGAAGAAATATTATTAATTGATAAAGATGATGTGCATTTGCTCTGTAGCCAGTGGAAAATTGAGAATTTTAATGAACATCTTCAATCCTACATTGTAAGTCACAAAGAAAAGAAGATTATTTTAAAAAGCATTTTTGATTTTGAAGGACCGCCGCTTCACTTGCATTTGCTTAATAGTGGGAAAAAAGCATTTCGCATAAAACAATTCTGAAAACGCCATACGAATCAATAAAACTTACTTTTCTATAAGAACAATATGATAATCATTCAACACTGAAATTTAAACTTTTTGATTAATGAAAGTTATTTTGAATACACATAATAATTATTAATATTATTATTATTATTATTCTTAATATTATTATTATAATTATTATTATTCTTAATATTATTATTATTATTATTATTATTATTATTATTATTACTATTATTATTATTATTATTATTATTATTATTATTATTGTTATTATTATTGTTGTTGTTTTTATTATTATAATTATTAGTTCATCGTTGTACTGTTTGCTTGAAATTATATGAAATAAAAAAAAACATAATTAGGTTTATACTTTACCATGTTAAATAAAATATAAGATAGTTTTACTATTTTCTTATTGTAAATCAATATTTTTTGTCACTTAGTATATAATAAAATGTTCATTTGCTTTCAAATTTAAAATTATTCATTTTTATTGAAAATCTATTTGGAAGTTGGACCATCTCTTTTTCAGAAAGTATCTATGGAACCCTTTTATATGCAAAATGTAAGTAATATTTGCAAATATTTTTAAACGATAAAACCAGTTTTCTTTTTAGCTTGTTAATAATGCTGAATATGATTTAACTATTAAACGAATGATGCTTATTATGAATTCTTTATACTGGATTCGCAGTGATTTGCAGTGCAATGCACTCTTCTCTATTCATTCCTGAAAAAAGAAGAGATCACTGTAGTATCAATCCATGTGAATTCGGTATTGCGAGCTCATAACCAGCATCTTTCGCTTTATAGTATTGTCTTATTAATTCAATAGGACATCCTTTTATTAATATTAAAAAAAAATATGAAACTGATTCCTTTATCCTATTAAAATAATAGTTAAAATACTTTTATTTTAATAGGAGCGTCTTTTCAATCCAATGTGACATCCTTTTATTTGCAGAAAAAAAAACTATAGAAATAATTTTTCCATCTTATTAAAAAAATAGTTTAGATACTTTAGTTTTAAAAGGAGCGTCTTTTGAATTCAATGGGACATCCTTTTATTTACAGAGAAAAAAACACTATAGAATTCATTCTTTCATCATATTAAATTAATAGTTTAGATACTTTTATTTTGAAAGGGGCGTCATTTCAGTTCAATGGGACATCCTTTTATTTACAGAAAATTAAACTATAGAACTAATTCTCCCATCCTATTAAAATAAAAGTTAAGATACTTACATTTTAATAGGAGCGTCTTTTCAATCCAATGGGACCTCCTTTTATTTACAAAAAAAAACTATAGAATTAATAGTTCCATCCTATTAAAATAATAGTTTGGATACTTTTATTTTAATAGGAGCGACTTCTCCATCCAATGGGACATCCTTTTATTTACAAAAAAAACATAAAATTAATTCTTTCATCCTATTAAAATAATAGTTTGGATACTTTTATTTTAATAGGAGCAACTTCTTAATCGAATGGGACATACTTTTATTAAAAAAAAAAAAAACTAGAATTCATTCTTCCATCCTATTAAAATAATAGTTTAGATACTTTAATTTTTATACGAGCGTCTTTTCAGTTCAATGGGACATCGTTTTATTTACAGAAAATAAAACTGTAGAATTCATTCTTCCATCCTATTAAAATAATAGTTAAGATACTTTTATTTTAATAGTAGCGTCTTTTCAGTTCAATGGGACATCCTTTTATTTAAAGAAAATCAAACTATAGAATTGATTCTTCCATCATATTAAAACAATAGTTTGGATACTTTTACTTTAATAGGATCGTCTTCGTTTTTAATTCTTTCATCACATAAAAACAATGCTATTAGAGTTTTGTTTTCAAACCTACACCTTATTAAACCAATTCCGAAACAGAATTGTTTCAAAGGGTCGATACCATAAAAGTTCAATGGTTGAGGCATTTTAAATTAATAGGAGATATTATTACTTTTCTATGGTACACATTATTGAACTTAAACGACAAAATTATATATCTGATGGTATAAGCACATCATTGATTTAATAGGGGCTACCTTTAGTTATTAATAAGATAAATACCATTGACCAATTTTAATAGTAAAAAACTATTGAAAACAGCGATTTTCCTATTGATTTTATAGTATTTTTTTCTGAGTGCAGCAAATCCAGCAGTTCATTTGGCCTTAGACATATGGAAACATCCATAACCGGGAAGCTTGCCGATAGATTTGCTAAGGAAAAATAAGAATTATAATCGGACAGATCAGTCTAAAGCTCGTCTTTTAAAGGCAAAGGAGTCGTTAATAAAAAAAAATCACCATTTACTTGCGCAGATTTTAAAATTACGAAAATATTCCAGTTATGTCGCAAAACTTTGATGAATGTAAAAAGGTTGTAGGTATGTTACAGTAGTAAATTTTTAAATAGAAATGAACGCAATTGTGATACAAGATAAAAGTAATGCTCAGCTATACCTATATAGAAGGATTTCGGTTTTCTGTCATGCCGGATAATTATTTCCTGATGGATATGGTAAATTAATCTTATTGACTCCAATTAGACTAGCGCACTTGGCAATAAATTCCGGTAGGTACAACAATTTGACTTCGAAATTTTCAATCGGAAAAACTTATGTGGTTTCACAACTGCTTTTTCGTGGAGAACCGTTCTTAGCCGAGATCTCGACAGGGGATGATACAGTACAGACCATTGCATAATCCTTACCCGTTATATCTTACCCGCGAATTTTACAAAGAACCTGCGAATTTTTCAAACACGTAAAGTCAACCCGCACATGTAAAAGTCAATAGTCATCAATAGTCAAGAGTGAAACAGGGTTTTAGGAAAGAAAATTGAAGTTAATGTTTTTGGCAATTATGACCGTGATGTTCTACAATGCTCACACTTGGGAATTGGAAAACACTACTTTAGCAAAGTCTTAATGGCAGTGGGATGGTATTCCCGTGTTAAATTGAAACCGTTTTATTTTGTTTTAACGGAAACCATTTTATCCCCATAATTCAAATCTCCTATCTTGGAAAATTCCTTAGTGGCAAAACTTCCATACGCAAAGCTATTAATTAAAAAACTAAGTGTGCTTTCAAAGAAACCGAGCAATGACGAAAATCATTGACAGATTGTGTTTTAATTTCATTTTAATTTCAAACAAGTTAAATCAATGACCACTCACTTAAAAAAAATGTAAACATATCCTTTAGTATTTTGTAACCCCCTCTAAATGTCAACAATTTAATTAAATATCGGCACAACATACACTTGAAAACGGTTTATTATGTCCTTAGTCCTTACAAATTTCAGGTATAAAGTGAGCACGCAATATAATCCACGCCATGTCCCTGGCTGGTTATAACCTGGATAACAGAACATACCTCAAAACCACCATAATATGTTGCACTATACGCTGCCGATACAGCAGTGGAGTTCCTTTCTTGTGGGGTTTAAATTTGATAATCGAATGGAGGCAACCGCGGTAGCGTCACTGACATTGTCGAACCAGATGGATGGACGGAATGATTCAGAAGAGGCAGAAGACTGTTCACTCACGGTCACGATTGAGTCCTTCAGTCAATTTTGAAATGCAAGCGGAATACAAAATTGAATTATTTTGGGTGAGGGTAAAACGTGAGCCCTTTAATATGATTCGAAGTTGTATACCTACATATTATTTATGTAGAGAGATATAAGAGCCCGTTCTGCATATGGCACAACATTTTCAGAAAGGATTTATACGTATTTCAATTTGCGACGGATTATACTGTTGAATGAATTCGTAAATTGAATTAAGATCTCTGAAGTATTATGGTATTTTTGTTGTTGTTATTTTGGTGCTTTTTTTTTTGAATATCATATAAAGTTATTAACAAGTTTATTTGATTGTTGCAAAGTGAGTTAATTAAATGATGTCCGTAAAATATATGGAACTGAATAATTTTGTCGACATCACTTAAAAATAAAATGCGAAGACTAAAAGCCCAAACGAGGATACCTAATTGAAACCTTTTTTATGCGAAATTCTGTTCGTTCGTGGAAATTGTCATAATGAGTTATTTCAATTGAAAATTTTATGTGATAGTGATTTTATGATTAAATTATCCCTTTTGTCCCTTATTAAATAAAACGTTTGTATACCTATGTATACCAATACATTACTTTTTTTTTAAATGTTGCCATAGGTATTACGTTAAAAAAAAAAACAAATATAGAAACGTTTTAAGGATTAATGAATTATGAGACATAGCATCAGAAGAGGCAATAAAATAAAATTCAAATGGTACCCACAATTTACATACATGGCTATAGACGGATGTAGGTATCTTGATGTAGGTATGCAGTTAATTGTTTTTAACCAGATTTCACCTTTTTTTTGAAAAAGTGCTTTTAGTATTTTCTTAATTTCTCAAAAACTAAAACATTTTGGCATCCGGTTTTCTGTTTTTGACTAAAAATTAATAAGAGCATTGAATTTTTGAAAATAAAAATAATAGTTTTAAAAAAATAAACAATAAAAAGACTAAAAATAGCCAAATTAAATATTGTTAAGTGGAGTGTATATGAATGAAATTCAATTTTAAAGGTTTTGTGGCCTTAACTCCCAGTTTTGCGTTTCGCCCTAGTTTGATGGTAGTTTAATTTGGCTATTTTTAGTCTTTTTATTGTTTTTTTTTTTTAAACTATTAACTTCGCTTGGCCACGAACATAACATCTAAATTCTAATGTCTAATTTTAATCAAAGTTCTTTAGAAAAATAAAATTCACAGTGAGTTTTCTCTGTAAATTTTATATAGCAGTCGGTAATCATCGACAATTATTGCGTACTAGATTGGGTTTGATGTCTTCTAGCTGATGAGCCCACCATCAAACTAGGGCGAAACGCAAAACTGGGAGTTAAGGCCACAAAACCTTTAAAATAAAAATAATAGTTAATTACATAAAATTTTGAAAAAAATTAGATTAAAATTTTTTTTTTTAATTTTATTTTCAAAATTTTGAGTTTGAAAATTTATTTTTTTAAAACTGTTTACTTAAACAACTTTATTTAAAAATAAAATAAAAGAGTAGTTTTCTGGCTTTCCAAAAAGATATAACAAGGCTTTGTATCATTCACCGTTGTTTTTAAATAATTTTTTTTCCGATTTAAGTCATTTTTTTAGAAAAATGCCCCTCCCGCCTAAACGGGGTGAAATAGTCCCCCGCCTTCCGTACGATTTTTTTCTTGTCTTAACTCCAATTACACGCTCAAGCTTTTTTGTGCACCTTAAACCAATCACCCTGTTTAAATAATAATACAGATAGGTAATACATATGTACATATACTAATATCTATCCATTTGACTTGAATTCTTCCCATAATGTCTAACAAAAAATGAAGCAATAGATAACTAAAGCAGACACATACATTGAACCAAAAAAAAGTGTTAAAACGTCTAAATCCTAGGTTGAATTGATGAAAAGGAAGAGGACCAACTAATCCCGTTGTTGTAATGAATATTTCGTTTATTTAATTTGAATATTTTAGTAGTAAGCTGTTCATTTGCAGAAAATTCGTTAAATTTGTTGCCGATAATTCTAATTTTACATTTAAATAAAATATAATCATCCGAAACATTACCAATAAATTGATTAATGTTTTGTTGATTTGAATAAAATTTTAAACGAAAAATCTTCAAATTGAAAACTTATTTATTCAATTCAACGATTGTTTTTTTATTAAAATTCTTCGATTTTAATAAATTTTCTTATTTAACTGTAAATCTGTTAAGCTAAAATGTTACAAAAACTTTTAGTTGACTTTGCTCCTCAGATTTTGATAAGTTTTATATGTGTGGGTATGTAATAATGAAAATTTATTAAATACAGTAATTATTGACTTAACAAACTAAGCTACATATTTTTTAGTCAATTTTTGCTTCTCACGACTAAAAAATTCCCATTCATTCAAATAGTATCATTTGAGACAATGTTTAGCATAAAACTTTGCGATAATTAATTCCCTACAATCTTTAGAATAATAAACGAAAACGTTTAGCGCAGTAAAATGCTATCAAAAATACGAGAATTTCGTTGAAAGGACCATGGGCATTTAAACTTTACGCAACAGTAATGAAACTTATGTCATATGAAAGCGTATATAGTATTTCATTATATAGCAGCCAAATCAAAATCGAGGGCAAAAGTGGAGTTTTGGTGCATTTTATTAAAAAAAGCATTTATTTTTTTTTGCATTTTAAATACTTTTTTTCATATGACATAAGTTTCATTACTGTTGAGCAATGTTGAAAATGGACCCAAAATGCCCTTGGTCCTTTGCAATACAACATAATACTAAATTAAATAATCGCAATGCTTGGTGTAGCTCGATATGCTACAACAAGCATTGCGATTATAATGTCGATTTTTATAAAACCATATTGAGCAATATTGAAAATGGACCCAAACTTCATACAAAATTGTCCATGGTCCTTTATTGACAATATATAGATAGCAACTTCTCTTCTATCTTCATCCAAAAATAATGACAAATTGAAATTTCAGATTTCTGACCAAACAATATTCCATTTTTTGATTATTTTGACTTTTAAGTAGTTTTTAAAGTAATTTTTTTCTGTGGGCTTCATAGTTTGGTACAGGAGCAAGTTTCTGCGACCCATTCGTGCATTTTATTTCCTAATAATTTTTTTTAAGTTTTAAATAATTTTTTATTTTGATTAAAAAAATTGAGAAGCTGTCAAAAAAAATTTGAATAAAATTAATTTTTAAGGCACAACTAATTTCAGAGCCAATTTTTTTTTTTTTGTAATATTTTATAAAAGTTATTAAGAAAAATCGATTCATTTAAACACCCCAACGATTATAATTCTTTGATCATAAACTTAAACTCACACTTTTGTCTTGTTAGGTTTGATGTATATAAGTATGACTACCTGCTATATTAGAGTATCTATACGTAATCCGTTATATTCCTATCACCCAAAATTTAGAGATGTTCATTGATGAAATGTTTGACCTTGAATCATAAAAGAAGATGTTATTATGGTCTGCATACCGAAAATTTCTTGTTTTTAATATTTGCAGTATTTTCTTTTTTCGGGCTTTTGGCAGCCCTACCACGAAAAGCGATTTATTTTTTATTTATTGCGAATAAAATTAATTTTTAAACAAAAGTTTATCAGTCTACGTACGTTAATGTTAAGGTATACAACTATTTCACATCGTTATATAGTTTTTTTATTTTAGTAGAATTAAATTATCTAAATACATATAATGAAATAACAAAAACAACAGAACAGAATACATTTCCTTATTCTATATCTTTAAATTCTTTGAAAATATAAAATTTCCCAAGGGTTTTACAAAAGCATAATTGAGAGCACATGAGCATCATAGAGCGCACAAAATAGAATGCAATACATCACAAGAGTTGAACATGAACATTTCTTATGTGGTATGTCCGTAAATCTTAACGCAATAAATCATTAGATGGTTTACTTTCAGCCTTGGCACGGTTTAGTTTTGTGCCAGCATTTCAACCAAGGTATCATGCATCATGTGCGCATGCATGAGTTCATTTGCCACTCAAGCAGTCCAAGTGAAGTTCACAAATCACAAGCGAAATCCCTAAAACTAAAGTCCAGCACGCGAACAAACCATATTTCTGCAGTTGGCCCGCCATTAAAATGTAATTTATCAACAGTAGAGAGCAGAGAGGGCAACACAAAAAATTTCTTACCCGAATAGTTTGTATTTGTATCATATATCTATGAAGATACATTTTTGTTGTCGTATGTTTTGTGGCCGTTGCAGATATTTCCGTCGAGACGTATAGAAGGTCGTACGTAGTATAATTGTAACCACCATGAAAATTGCGATTTTTTTTCTCTATACGTAAAGGTTTTTATTGGTTTGCGCTATTTTGCGCTTGAAATATGTGATTCGTGTTCTACACGAGTTAACTCAGATATTTATTTTTCTTCGTTAAAATAAAAATTAGAGAAAAATACTTTTATTTTTATACGTTTAGTTTAGTTGAAATAACATGGGGAATGAAGATTATTTCTGTTGCAAATTAATTAGTTAAGGTATTCACGATGAAAAATGTGTAGTTTGTTAAGGGATAAGCATTACGAATATGTATAGGAAGCTGCAACATAATTTCCTATTGCAGTATGAATGTAGGGTGAAGTTGAGTGATATAGAACCTCGGGGATTGTGGCATCCTTTCAAAATTTCCCACTTACTTACTTTCAAAGAACCAAATTACATAAAAAACAATAAAGTCTTATTTCGTTAAAATAAAAATTAGAGAAAAATACTTTTATTTTTATACGTTTAGTTTAGTTGAAAAAACTTGGGAAATGAAGATTATTACTGTTGCAAATTTTAGCATAATAATATTAACAAATAAATTAGTTAAGGTATTCACGATGAAAAATATGTAGTTTGTTAAGGGTTTCAATTATAATAATTCTATTAAAAAACGGATAAACATTACGAATATGTATAGGAAGCTGCAACATAATTTCCTATTGCAGTATGAATGTAGGGTGAAGTTGAGTGATATAGAACCTCGGGGCATCCTTTCAAAATTTTCCATTTACTTACTTTCAAAGAACCAAATTACAAAAAAAACAATAAAGTCTTATTTCTTGGCAACATTTAACTACATAATACCTATCTACTAAAAAACCATAAAAATAAAAATGTGTGTAAGGTTACACAAGCAAAAAAGGCAATTTTTATATTATCATTTTATATTATGACACTAAAGTTCCAAGTTAATAGGCTGAGGATATCCACCCTCAAAATATATCACGGGCCCACTTTTCCCCAACTTATTACAGGGTGATTCACATAAAATGCGAAGATATCCAGAGCGAGTAGCTTGGGTTGAGACAAGAATAAAATCGTATGGGAGGGGAGTCTAGTACCGTCCGTTAATCCGAGACGGAACATTTTCTAAAAATAATGACTACAAACAGAAAATATATAGGTTTTGGAAAAAAATTATTTTCAAACTAAAAATAAAAAAAAAAAAAACGGTAAATTGACCGTGGAGTGAGAAAAAGACAATGCGATAGCATTTTTATATGTTAAGATTATACCTACGCGAAAAAGATCATCTGTTATTCAACTGATACCAAAAATAGACTGCATCAGGAAGATTAATCAATTTTCGATCAAATTATGCAAAACATATTATAATTAATACCGCTTCCAACTTAATTGGTAAAGCCTTCACTCTAAGTGACCAAAAGTTTTATTAAGACAATGAACACTTGATAACAAAGATTTTGGCCAACAATGAATCCATACGAACTAATAAGAAGTTTCATACAACAAAACAAACAACCAACAAATAGCAAATCTACAACTGAAAATGCCAGCGTCTACAAAAACATTGTTTGTGTTCCAACTTTGGCTCAAAACTTTAAACAAGTTGTCAAAGACCTTTGCAAAGATTTGAAATTAGCATTTAAGTCACACTGTATACTAGCTTCTGTTTTTACGCAACTTAAACCCAAAATTGAAAATGAAAATAGAACAGACGTAGTTAATAAAATTAGTTGTATAGGCAAAGTCAAAGAGGAAGAAAATTGTGACCTCTGGCTATGTTGGCACATTCAAACAGCTCTTGCGACAAAGTATAGCGAACCACAAATCAGATATTAAATCGAAAAGTTCCGGGAAGACAGCACTGGCGAGACATTGTGTTGCAACCAACCAATAACCGAACATGTGTCCAAAAAAGGGATACGTTGGAAACACTTCACATCTTAAAAAACGACAACAACTCTTGAGTCTGCTCGTCAATTGTATATTTTAAATTTTTACTGGCCCTTATAGGTACTATATAAGGCAAGTTATGCATTTGTAAAAAAAAGATTCGAGATAACAAACAAACATGACATTACGATGATAGAGAAGACGAAAAGAGTAGGTCCGACTATTCTGTCTGTCTGTCTGTCTGGATGTATCGGCACCTGCAGCCTATACGGTTAAGCCGATTTTCATCAAACTTGGCTTAAACTATTCTCAGTAAAATATCCCCGGAAGTTTTTTTTTTGACCTAGGTATAAAAATAACGGTACCTACCATATAAGCGTAACTGATGATTCTATTTTTTTGGAAAAAAAAACGATCAATTTTGATAAAATTTATATGAGTGATTTGTTGCCAATGGTGATGTCCACCATCTAATTTTTTTTTTTTCAAAATCAGCTTATTAACGGTACCTGCCATAGAAACGTTTTTTATTATTACTCCGACTATCTTTTGAACGGCTTTACCGATTTTAACGAAATTTAATATTCAAAAAATACTGCTAAACTGAAACTGCAAAAGAAAATTTGAAAAAAGTAATTTTTAAAAAAGTTTTTTTTTTGGTCAAAACCGAAATCAAATTCCAATTTTCTCGAAAAAAATACTATCAACTTTGAAAAAATTTCAAGTATTTATATGTATTTTTACCGAAAACGATATCTTTTAAATAAACCTTTTTTTTATTCCATACATTTTTTTATGAATCATTTTTTTGAAAGACAAATATTTCAAAATAGAAAACACGGAAAATCTTTTTTTTATAAAAAAAAACCTGATCAAATGAATTTTCCACTCGTAAACACGAAAGTAACTTTCCCCAAGAGCAAGTTTGTGTGACCCCAGTTGTGTACTTTTTTTCATTTAAATCACCAGTAGACATTAGTTGACTAATCTTCATTGGAAGAAGTGCTTAAATTTCAATAGTTTTTTTTTTAATTTTTATTTTCATTTTGCTTAAAAATTTCTTTTTTTTCTCAAATTCAACAAGTTAAAATTTTTTTAAAAATATATTTTTATTAACTTTAAGTAAGTCAAGTAAATAACATTTTGCTTTTTATATATAAATATTTAACTAATTGCTGTGTTTATAAATATGTTTCTTCGTAATAAAAGATTCCCTGAGGAAGACAGCAATCCCTGTCGAAACGTCGGGAAAAGTAAATGAAGTAATTTTGTTTCATTGCTTGTACATATAAAGTGACGTTAACAGCCAAAGAGGAATTAGATTCTTCAACAAGTAAAGTAAATGGTGGTTTCTTTCATCTTAAATTTGTTTTCCGGAGAAGCTTATTATTTACGGTACCAGCCATAGAACGATACTTTTTGCTACCGATTATCTTCTAAACGGCTGCACTGATATTAAAGAAATTTCTTTGTTAATCTTGCTTAGTCATTAATGTTTTGAAAAAAGCTTTTTTGTAAGTTAGTTTATTAAATTGCATTTCCCTCAAAAAAAATACGATCAATTTTGATAAAATTTTAAATGAGTGATTTGTTGTCGACTGCGTGAATTTTAATTTCAAGAAAATTAATTTCATTCACGAACTGTACTATACAACTAAATGCAATTCTGTTAGATTGTTTTATTGTAATATCCCCAAAATCCGAAAATTTCGCGGTTTTTTTCGATTCTTGACATAGTTGCGTTCGGCGTTAAAAATTTGGACTATTCCTTGAGCTAACATCATAATTGAGTCTTCAAAAACGTATACTGGAGCCATATTCCACATACCTATAACCATACGAAGTTAGGTTCCCTTATTTTTTTTCAGGAGAGTCATATATGTGTGAATACACCACAGACAAACCATTCCCTATATGGCTGAGCTTTAAATACGTTGTAGCTGCTCAGCATCTAATATAAGGTGTTCAGTAAGAAATTTTGCAGTTTCAACCTGGCTTAGACTGTAGACGACACTGTTGATTCTATTTCGGAATACAACTGCTGCCGCCTCAGAAAATGCATTAAGGGAAACAGTCATCATCCACCCTCCCACGTAAGCTGCCAAAAAACAATATTCCACTGAGATTGGAACCCAAACTTCGGATGGGGTACTAGATGACTGATGTTCATCACTATTATGGTGAGACAACTCCTGTTAGATAGAGATGGGTTTAGAAAAAAACTAAAGAAGTTGGTGCGTCATCTTGAATGCTCTCTATCTATTAGCAAATTTTTAACATGCCAAATACGATAAGGTTTAAATTTTCTGCGTTCAAAGTATTGCTGAGTAATTTTTTATAAAAAACTTTCTAGGTTGCTACTCTCATTTCTTGTAAAACACTTTATGTTCATAAAGGGCATTAATATTCCTGTATAATATTCTGTTTTGTATCTAATCCATCATTTTGAGATTCAAATTAATAAAAACAAAACCGCAAGCATTTTCAGCTTCACAAATATTACTAAGCGACAAGAAACTAATAAAAACAAAACTTTTTCAACTTAAAATTGTAAATTTTATCTTAAAAAAAAAAAAACACAAAAAAACAAATTGTCACACCCTTGAGTGTTAACTGTGTTCAGTGTTCATAGTGTTTTAATGTAATTCCGTTTTACATCCCATTGCATTGCAACATCGTTATTTCGATTAAATCGCCGAAACTTTTTATGGCGCCTGTCTTCTTGAATTTTGAAACAAAAACTATTCCTGTCGGCTAAACTTGCCGTATTAGAGTTTGAATAATTCATGTAAAAAGTGCTGAAGGGGTAGGCGATGTGCACAACATTTTAAACAAAGCATAATCCAACAACAAGATACAACTTAAATTGTATAGGTGTATATATACACTCTAAACAAAGATACAGCTATTGTATATAACGTTACAAAACTTATCTGGACATTTAGTGGGAAGATAATCTCATGAAAATTTTATTCTCTTCTGAAAAAAAAAAAAAAAACTTGGAGACCGGACAACAATTTAAATTTGCATGTGCTTTGGGGAAAGTTAAGGAAAAGAAAAGAAATCACTTTTTTGCAACCATTCCCGAAGTAATGTAAATATCTTGGATAGATTTCTTAAGCTGATGATGGATTGTTAAATTTTAGAACAGAGATTGAAGCAGATTTAATGCTGAGGAATAATTTAAATAATAGAAAAATTATACCTATTTTTTGTTTATGTGTATATTTGTAATGATTCTTCATTTTTTTAAACTCATTAATTTAAAAACCAGCAGCAGATTCCCGCACCAATTTTTTGTTTTCAAATCACCTTCTGCTTGGTCACACAAAAAGGTTGGTACATTCATCTTCTGCGAATTTGCACAGAATGGGTTTCATTTTTGTATATTATTGGTTCATTCGCTCTAAGTTAACATGATTAAAACCATATTGTAGCTGTTGATTACAAAAATCTTTTTGGTTAGATCGATTTCACTGTACCTATATCGTAATCGTAGAGTTTATTGTTATACCAGTTTTTTCAGCCCTAAATTCAATCATACTATTTTTCGCTCTTGACTATAATTACCCTTTGAAAGATTTTCCTTTTTTTAATTTTTTTTTTTTAAATGTTGAGTCAGTGTCGAAGACAAACATGCAGGGCCCATCGAAACTACGGAAAATGTGGAAAGGGTGTTCGAATTTCGAATCGCAGACTCGAAAAACCAGTGCGCATGGGGGGTTTTTGGGGGTTCTAACCCCCTTCATGGAAACAATAAGCATATACTGAAGTGTATACCTTTCCTCATCAGAATGAACATTTTCAATGAAAAGTGAACTATTTGCACCATGCTCTTCAATTATGCATGATGATTTTCGTGACTTCTGGATAAACAAAGTTCAACTTTAGCGTCGACCGACGCCTAAAAAATGCAACGGTCTTTTTTAATACATGTTCGTATAGAAAACAGGCGATGTTTCAATGAATGTGGGCAAAATGCACATAGATGGTTTTTAAATTGAAATTTATTCATTCCTTAGCATTTTTTACAAAAGCAGACAAAGTTCGGTTGAAGGTTCTAACTTCTAAGCGTGTTATAATAGGCTATAATTTTTACTTACTCTTTGGTGTTTTGTGTTCCTTATTAAAAATAATTTCCAACTAACTGAAGGTCAACTTGAGAAATTTGCAAAAAACAATGCTAAATTAAATTAATACTAACTACCTGTAACTCCGAGTTAGTGCACCAACAAATCAACCTAGGTGTCAAAAAAAAATGCACACCGTAACCAGGCTAATTTTTTTTTTCAGTCAATCAATTAAATCGGGGTTAGAGTCAGAATATAGGCCTATTAAAGGCCTGTTCGCAGAAACTTATTTCAGCCAAATCGACGGACATCATCCGATTTTAGAGAACCATATTAACGATTATAGCCACAGTCCTACAGGCTGATACTAAACTCTATTTTCGTCGGGTGTGTTTGCTACTTTTTTTTGACATCGACTTTAATCGTTAAAATGGCTACCTAAAATGGATGACGTCCGATAGCGCTAATATATATATTGAATAGGCCTACACGCTGACACTAATTTCTATTTCTTTTGTAGACATATACGTGGACTTTTTGTTTGACTGGGTAAATAGTTAAAGGGTGTAATTCGGTGTTAATCGTGATGTTAAAATCGATCAAATAAAGATATTTTCTTATTTTTTCCAATGGCAATTATCCATATTTTTTGGGATAATGTACGCCTACCTATACTTATAAATGCGTGCTTCATGTAAAATTAAACTTTTATTTATGAAAAATAAAAAATTTCTTGTCGTGTTTAATGAACTTTATATAACCATGAACAAAATGGAAACCTCCCCAAAAAGCAATTCCTGCGCACGGGCCTGGAAGAAACTAGTGTAGGTGGAAGACATAAGAGACGAGCTCTTGTTGCTAACGCAAAATTTCAAAGCAAAGAAATTACCGAAAACATTGCTGCTGTTCACTTGAAGCGGATTCTCAGTGTCTATAATAATCCAATATTATACTTAGGCTTTTGCATTTTCGGAATTTCTATAAGTATAATATGAATGACTTTCATTATGCTAAAAACATATCTTTCGCTTATATGGATACTGATTCTTTTATTTATAAAATAAGAACATTGAAACTACGAGTCTCAAAACACCCACCTATATCAGCCCACATATAAATTTTTGTCAAAGCCCACCAACAATATCCAACCCCCGCGGCCCCGCCACGGCTCCTTTAATCCCTTAAAGCTCCACTTCCAAAAGAACCACCCTTAAAGCACCACCCCTAAAGATTTGCCCCCAAAAGCTCCATCCAGAGCCACGCCCCCAAAAAAAGCTGCTTTTAGCTCCGCTGTGCCCTAACCCTCTAATCGCTAATATACAAGTATTCATTAAGTTACATAAAACTTGACTCACATAAGCATCTGGTTTTCTGTTTTTGACTAAAAATTTATAAGGACGTCAAATTTTGAAAACAAAATTATTATAAAATTTTGAAAAAAAAATTAGAAGAAGAGAATTTCGCTTGGATTTCCAAAAAAGTATAGCATGACATTGTGATTTATTTTGTTATTGTTTTTTAATATTTTTTTACTGTTTGAAGTTGAGGCCGCGGGCCGCCTAAACGGGGATAGCAAGCGTCCCATACGATTATTTTCTTTTTGTGTGCACCTTATATGAATCACCATGTCTATCCAACGATAACAATTTTGTCAATCTGGTTGATTGTTTTATTGATCTATTTCCAGTTATAAATTCTGAAATGGTGACAGCGGTTGTGTTAAGCCGTTCCAGACATGTAACCGCAAATTTTTTTTTGTGTGTTTTCCCAGCTCAGTTTCGCGTTGGGGGTTGGATTTGGGGTCATCCTACGACGGTTTATTAAGTCGTCAGTTTTCTTGCGTAGTTCGTAGTGTTATATTCATGTATTATAGTTTGTCCTCTATAAATTGGCAGTACAGGCCTTATGGGGAAGCTTTTTCAAAATCAGTAGCGCGAATTATTTGTGCACCATACTGAATTGAAAGAAACCCCATTTAAAAAATGTTTACCCGCCAATGATTTTTCGATCGCATCCGACATAGATCCCACAACGACCTGCCTAGCGTACAGTTGAATACGCACTGATTGGCTAATGCATTTCAACCCTCTTTTAACATCCATTCGAACAGAGATACCTTTGTCAATTCGGTAACTCGTTTCGTATTTTTTTATATTGAGTTTCTGTTGAGGAACTTTTGATTTTAGAGCTTAAAAAATACCTTTTATTGATGAAATGATAATGAGATATTGAGATGAGCATATTACTAGTACAAAAGTGTTATCGTGCAGTGTTTTTGTTGATCATGTTTGTGTTTTTTATGTGGGGAAAATCTTAAAATGCAGTTATAAAAATGTAGGTAAGCTGTTGTCTTTAAAGAATTTATTTGCGTAGATTCTCGTGCCGGTCGGTCGGTTGATATTTCGTGTATATTTTTTCTTATTAGCGTAGATTTTTAAAGCGCGCGGGCGGTCGGTATTGATGTTTCGTGTACCTATTTTTGTGATTAGTGAGAAATGGCACCGGTGTGTCCAACACGTCGAGCAGGTAATTGAGCCGAAAATGTGGGAAATGGACGTTTTTTCGGAAAACGCTGTAGAAAGCCTTTTAATAAATCTAGATGAAGAGAGCAGCAACAGCAGCAGTAACTTCCCGAGTGATTAAAATACCTTTACTTATATGTAAATGTACATATTTTTATTTAATAGATGAATTTATATTTATTTTTGTTATGCTAAACAAGCATTAATTTTGCTTGTTATATTAATCTTTATGAATAAATTCTTTATTTTTTGTTTGTTTTTATTTAAAAGGGATTAGTCCTACTATGGATACCCTTCAAAAACGCGCCTACTATCTTACCTCTTGGTGGTGTGGAAAAAGATAAATTTCATTTCATTTTTATAAATAAAAATTAAGAAAATAATTTTAATTAAAAAAGAAGAAAGGTAACCCTACATCATATTTTTCAGTTTTTTCCAATTCAAAATGCTTACTACGGCAACCCTGTTAGAGCTTTTGAAAGAAGATAACCTTATGGAAAGCTAAGAAGTTCGAATGAGAGACAAACATCCCTATCTTTCCTGTACTGCCAATTTTTAGTGGACAGACTATAGTCGTCCTTTTCTTCGAGAGGAGAGAGTGCCTTTGTTTTTGTTTCCTTATACATGGCTGGGCTGGGGCTGGAGGTAAGTGGGATTTTCGTACAACCATCAACTTCGAACGATTACCTTTTTTTCATTTCTCGGTAATGCATTGAACCTCTTAATTTCCTTAAGATTTTAATTAATTTAAAACTGTTTCTTGCGAACTGCATCCAATTTTCAACACGGTGATAATTCAAACTATATGGAAGCTCCAAAAGAGCCAGTAGGCCTAGATATGGGAACGCCACCGTTGCGGCTGCGGTTCCATCCCACTTACCAGTGATGAGAAAGATGCCTATGTGGTCGAACACACTCCTTCTCTTAATACAGTTACCACTCAAAACTATTTTTAAGAATGCACCCTAATAACGAGTTTAAGAGTTCTTATTATGAACAAAAAATCACCGCATACCGAATGGTCGTTGTTGGCAACATATACTTATATAATGATTAATAGACATATCTTTATTTACTGATTTTTTATTTTACTTAAATTCAAATTGTTTTTTTAATAATTTGTAAAGCATCGAAAAAACACATTGAACTTTGAGCCAAAAGAACAAAACACCTTTTTGCAACAATATCATGCAATTTATTTAGAATCATTTAATAAAACAGACAACCCTTTGAGAGTAATAAATATAGGACAAGAGGCTAACAGCACATATGATTAAATAAATTTTACTATTGAAATAACAAGGAAGGGTTCAAAATTTCGTTTTATTGAAATTGGAACTAGGACTGGAATGACAAAAACGTGCAAGTTCTGCATAATTGCTCTGGAGTTTTTTTTTTCATTCCTTACGCGAAGGTGAATCTATTAAGTTGCAGTGTGGTTAGTTTGGGTTTTACGTGACCTAATTTAATATTATAGCATGATAGGCTTGTATTTTTTTTTTTTTTAATTTATTCAGAAATTATAATACAGGGTGATTGGTTTAAGGTGCACCAAAAGGTAGCAAGAAAAAAATCGTATAGGAGGGGTGGGTCTATTTTGCCCCGTTTGGGGGGGAGGAGCAATTTTCAAAAAAATTGACTTAAATCAGAAAAAAAATTATTTAAAAACAACGGTGAATGATAAAAAGACTTGTTATATCTTTTTAGAAAGCCAGTAAACTATTCTTTTATTTTATTTTCAAATTAAGTTGTTTAAATGAACAGTTTTAAAAAAATTAATTTTCAAACTCAAAATTTTGAAAAAAAAAAAAATTAAAAAAAAATTTTAACTAAATTTTTTCAAAATTTTATGTAATTAACTATTATTTTTATTTTCAAAATTCAACGCTCTTATTAATTTTTAGTCAAAAACAGAAAACCTAATGCCAAAATGTATCTTTTGAGAAATTAAGAAAATACTAAAAGCACTTTTTCATAAAAAAGTGAAATCTGGTTAATCTGGTTAATAATTGCTCAGGATTCGTATATCTTAATTGCAACTTTTCTTCTTGATAGTTTTTAAGAGATCTAATACCCTTTTTCCATTGATTATAAAATATTTATTGACGGAATTATTAATAAAAAATAAACTGTACCAAATTTTAAGTCTTGCTTTATTAAAAACTAATCCATGATGCGGATTACAAATGCTGTGAAACCAACTGGAACAATACCTAAATAATTGGCCTTACGTTGAGGGTTTAATTGTCATTTGGGTCAATTTGTAAGATTCAAGTTTAAATTAATTATAACTATTCGATTCAAAAAATTAATATCGCCAAAAACTTAAAATTATCGCCATTTTTGTGTTACGTCGCCAAACCAGTTTGGCGATAAATCGCCACATATCTGAACACCCTGCAAGCAACTACGAATTTTCAGACTAATAGTGCCTTCAATTTGTTACTCTCATCGAATGATCTTTTTCGATCACTTTAGCTATAGTGATATTGTGTGTAATAAATAATTTCAAAATTAAAATTTGTTTTACAAAGTATAATTCGACCTTCTCTTTATCTATATACAAAAAGAATTAAGCTCTTATAACCATTTGGAAAAAATATTTTTTGAGACGCGAAACACTATTTCGGTCCCTAGTGCGACGTCGATAGACGGTGGGCGTCGGACGTAACGATTATTCCAACATGTTTTCTAACTAAAATTTAAAATAAGTCCTACAACTGTGACATCTTTCATTAGATATATTTTAGAGTTTGTCTTTGGGTCTCAGAATCTTAAACATTATCTAAACGGTAGCTGAAGTACAATGCACTTTATTAAAAAAGTATGCCCTATTTATTTTTAATAAATACTTTAATCACATCAAAAAAGTATTTTTTTAAAATTAATAAATAATTATAGTCCCAGGCCATAGCGACATCCAAGGCAATGAGCGAGCAGATGATCTTGCTAGGCAAGGATCAGCCCTTCTCGTCTCTCAGGTGGAATCAGTAGATCTGTCACTGGCCATTGGCCAATAGGCGAACACGCAGCTAAACTGCGCATACCTTTTAACAGCTACTGCCGTAGTTGTAGAAATCCGCTGGAGAAGGAAACTTTTGAGCATTTCCTCTGCCACTGTCCGGCCCTGGCTAGATCCCGCCTCCAGGCTTTTATTAGCCTGTTTCTCGACAACCTAAACGTGCTGTCGAACAAAAGGATAAATGATTTTACCGCTTTTCTCAACAGCACCAGTTGGCTCTAACAAACCGAGCAATATCTCTATTTCAACTCTCACCTTGGAAGTTTTTTGGAACTTTCGTTTAGGACTGGCTATTCGGACTAGCACTTACTCTATCTTTGGCAATAGCATCAGTGCACTGATTAATACCTGGTAGGTATAAACTGTCTTTGAACGGGCTTAGCCTCATATAGATCTAGTGTAAAGTTATTGGGCAGGCTCTCAGTCCGGATGGAACCACCAAGCACACAGTGTGAGCTAATTTCTTCCTTTGGGACTGCGGGCACATACCAAAAACTGGTCCCCTTAGCTTTTCAAAGCACTCACTCACTTTCCATTTCAACTTTCACCTTTTAAGTTTCTGGAACTTACCTTTAGGACTAGCTTTTCGGACTAGCATACTTACTCTATCTTGCGGCGAAAGCATCAAGAAACGGATTTACACCTGGCAGGTGTACCGCCTTTGAACGGGCCTAGCCTCATATAGATATGGTGTAAAGTTAATTGGTCGTCTCTTCTCAGTCCAAATGGAACCACCCAGCACACAGTGTGAGCTAGGTTCTTCCCTTGTGACTGCGGGCACAGACCAAAAACTAGTCCCCTTAGCTTAACAGTCACTACCACTATATCACAAAAAAATTAGGTCAAACGAGTTATGGTATCAAAACGGCGCTTTTCCGCGCTAATTGGGTTTCTTCGGAACAGTTGTTCTAAGAAACCGCCTACCCATCATTGGGGAAAAACAGAACAAGGCGAGATTTATAAGAAAATTAATCTCTTTGGCACCAGTTTCCGTTTCCAAAAATACTCGTATATCAGGCTCATACATACATATATGTATACATATACTTGTCTACATTAAGGAGATTATTAAATTAAGCGGGAGAAAAAAAAATAATGGATCTAAATAGGAATCTTAAGGCACATCACTCAGCGTTTGCTCTCAACCTAATGCTCAATCGCTCAATAAGAACTACTGCCTCCACCTGTGCTACATTTAATCATTAAAACGATGAAATTTTTATTTGAATAAAAGTTTTATTAAAACAATAGATACTTTTATTTTTTTTTTATGCCGTAGAAAAAAAAATTACAATCCTCAGAGCACAACATTTACCACACAATATGTCTCCGCCAATAATAAAAAAAAGCTAATAAAGCAATTGTATAATCGCATTAATATGCTCATCACTGTACAGCAAGCACATACGGATGCGGAGCTATGAAGACTCTTAATAATTAGCTCTGAATTGAAATGTTAATGAGCAACTGCGCTGCTGGAGCTATGAACCTCTAGCATGATGACAGGCTAGAGCTGGAGGTAGTAATGGTTATAAACGGCATCACAAGAACCCATAAGTGTGGTTCGGATGGAGGTTGGGAGGTTGGCTTGGCACTTTAATCAGATGTGTAACAAAATTTGCATAGTTCTCTTAACTTAACGAAGTGTTTGCAAGGACGAATGTTCCATATCACAGAGCCAGATTTAGATATCCTGGCGTCAATTTGTCTTTTCCTAACAACCGTTCCTTCTGTTTTATAGCTATGCGGTGTAATACGGGTATTGTTGTGTAGTATCTCAGGAAATTTGCTGGGTACCTACACCTGTCCCAACAGAGAGCATATACATATAATACCAAGGATTTATATATATGTATATAACATAACAGAGGCACGTAAATAGTATCAACTGATGCGCGATTTCCTTCATTGTCGTTACAAGGATGACAATACAACAATTTCCCTTGATTAAATAATGTAATTTAAGATTCTCGTCTAATTATCCCCTCAAGATTTTATTTAATTAAACAGAAACAAAAGGCAATTGTCAACAGCGCACTGGTGCGGTGAAAAGCAATGTGCGCTGGCACGTAAAACAGTGACAGGGATTCTATAAGGATGGTATAAGTCGCCATCAGGATGACAAAATAGAACTGGTGTGGTTTTGTGATGATGGAAATGCAGAACGAAGCTACTCCACCCATATTATAATTTCATATGAAGGTGACTGCATGCAAAATTGAAAAGATGAAAATTTTGAATCTTTACCTGATGAAGGTGCAGATTAGCGATGGTTGTTAGATTTTGTATCTTTATAACAAAAACAGAGTCTGTAAATGAACAAAACGATTATAGGATAAAAGGATGTGTAACATGAGCTTGCTGAGTTTTATTGTTGTGTTAATCTACATAATTGGGATACCTAATTAAATATTATTTATTTAGATCAATACATTTTTTTTTAAAATGAAGATATGTTTAATGCTAATAACAAGGTGGCTATTGCAGTGCCATTATGTTTGACAGATGTTTAAGGAATCAATATATGTACGAGTGCGTTTTCATACAAAACTAAGGAAGGTTACAAAAGACCATTTTTAATTAATTATACTATGCAGATATGGATACCTACAAACATATCAACAAATATATTAATCCTGTTCACGGAACTAAGTTGGTACAACTTAGAGCACAATTATAGCACAAAATTATTTATTGAACGATTTCAGATTTTCAAAGCATTTATAATTGCATTATTCTATAAAGAGGATTTCAGTTCAAATTAAGAAAATATAAGGTGTGAAATAGCGTGTCGATAATAGCAATTCAAAGCTTAATTGATTCCTAAAATCTTCTTAAAAAGGAATAACATATTCTTCTTTAATACTTCTTTAATCCGTTTAAAGAAGAACCGATACCTATGATATATCTTGAAAAAAATTATTTATTTGTTATTTGTACTTAGATATTTTGCTATTTCCTTTAATTATGATATTACTAAGTGAAAACCCGCCCAAAACGTCGCGACGGTGGAATTAAATTATTTTTCGTGAAGACTCTTACATTTATTGTTCTTGTTAAAATTGTTAAATTAAAATTGGACCGTAACCAGATTTTTTGTATCCATCGCTATTGTCTACACAATTTGTATGAATAGTTTTTTTTTATCTGATAATTTGAAATCTTTGAGGTCTTTTGCCAGCCAAACCTTTGACATCTGACCGGAAATGCAGTTCCCACGACCTAGTTTGACATTTTTCCTTTCAACAATGTCTAAGCCATTAAAATAGCCCTTGTGATTGCTAAAATACAGATAGATTAAGATGTGCCTACCGAATCTCTGAAAAATGTTTAGCTTTCAGCCAAATTTAAAATTAAACTTATTCGAGACCTCAAAATTACGAAAAGTGTTCGCTAAATTGAAATGAGTTGGTTTGACAATTTTAATCAAAAGAATAAGAGAGCAAATATTTTTGTCTCTTTCTAGCTAAACACGTTTCCAGTGCCGAGGTTCACAGAAAGCTTTCTGGGTCGCACAAACTTTTTCTTGTGGCAAATATTTTTTTTGTTTAAAAAAATCTTTTAAAATCAAATGTATGGATCAGTAAAATATTTATATGAAAGACATCAATTACGGTGCAGCCGTTTAAAAGATATTCGGAGTAATAAAAAAAATTTGTATGGCAGGTACCGATTTGGAAAGCGAAATAAGACCAATTTTGAAATTTGGCTTTATTTCACTTTGGGTTATTTAGCAATACAATATTTTCAATATTATTCAGTAGATAAAGATAGGTACACTCAAAAAATTTATTAGTAAATTAGCTACGAATGATATTCGTTAAAAAAAAATATTCGTACATTGTACGAATAATCGTAAATTGAACGAAGTATTAGTAAGGTCATAATTTTACGAAAATATTCGTGAATTTTTACGTTCTCATGTAGTAGTATTTACTAATAAATTAGTTACATAACCTAATTATGTTCGTAAACTAAAATTAAGCCATATTGTGGGTGCAAAGTACCGTTGAGTTTATACACATAGAGGAATCAAGATGGTTTCAAACTCACCGAAGTAAATGAGCATATCGAGGAATTATTATTTCCCTATTTCTCTGTAACGAAAAATACTTGAACCGAACCGAATAAAATTCTTCTGGATACATTTGTAATTGTTTTTCTTTATTTCTCTTGCCTTTTAATTCAAGAATAATTACTACAAGAGTAAAAAAAAACAAGTCGATAGTAACGACATCCTACGAGAAAAGTTTGAAACTAACACATGATTTCTCTATGTGTATAAACTCAATGATTGTACGAATTTGTGTGTACATATTATTAGTAACATTAGTGAATTTTTTTTTTGAATTTTAATTTAAGTTAGTTTTTACGCCCAAAGGCATTTTTAATATATAGTTATAGTATAATTTAGAGCGCTTGTATGGGGCCAGTAAGTTAGTTCAGTTATTCTGTAAGCTAGTTTTTAAGGTTTTTGTCTAGCATTTAAATAGTTATAAGTTGAATTAAAAATAAAAATTGAATTACAAAAAAAAAAAAAAAAATTAGTGAATTTTTCTTACGAATAACTTCGTGATTTCTTCCATTGCATTCAATTATTTACAATTATTTACTAATGAATTAGTGCTATTTACGAAGTAAAACAAGTATTAGTAGAAATCTTTTATTCGTGGGTTTATTATTCGATGAATATATATACGCAATATATTCGAAGAATATAGGCAGTATTAGTAGATTTACAACTTTTATCTCCGTTATTTTATTTGTTAACCTAATTACATTCACCGAACAGTAACGCGTTTAGTTCTGTGTTTTCCCAGGTAAGTAGCATAAGACAGGCCCGTGCGCAGGAATTGCTTATTTGGGGGGGGGGTGCATTTTGTTCATGGTTATATAAAGTTCATTAAACACGACAAGTGTTTAATTTTACATGAAGCACGCATTTATAAGTATAGGTAGGCGTACAGTATCCCAAAAAAATATGGATAATTGCCATTTGAAAAAATAAGAAAACATCTTTACTTTGATCGATTTTAACATCACGATTAACACCGATTTACACCCTAAAACAATTTCCCCAGTCAAACAAAAAGTCGACGTAAGTGTCGACAAAAAAATAGAAATTAGTGTCAGCGTGTAGGCCTATTCAATATATATATTAGCGCTATCGGACGTCATCCATTTTAGGTAGCCATTTTAACGATTAAAGTCGATGTCAAAAAAAAGTAGCAAACACACCCGACGAAAATAGAGTTTAGTATCAGCCTGTAGGACTGTGGCTATAATCGTTAATATGGTTCTCTAAAATCGGATGATGTCCGTCGATTTGGCTGAAATAAGTTTCTGCGAACAGGCCTTCAATAGGCCTATATTCTGACTCTAACCCCGATTTAATTGATTGACTGAAAAAAAAAAAATAGCCTGGTTACGGTGTGCATTTTTTTTTGACACCTAGGTTGATTTGTTGGTGCACTAACTCGGAGTTACAGGTAGTTAGTATTAATTTAATTTAGCATTGTTTTTTGCAAATTTCTCAAGTTGACCTTCAGTTAGTTGGAAATTATTTTTAATAAGGAACACAAAACACCAAAGAGTAAGTAAAAATTATAGCCTATTATAACACGCTTAGAAGTTAGAACCTTCAACCGAACTTTGTCAATTTCAATTTAAAAACCATCTCTGTGCATTTTGCCCACATTCATTGAAACATCGCGATATGTATTAAAAAAGACCGTTCTTTTTTTTCTGTTTTTCACAGCATTTGATTGAAATTTAAAAAATGGAAACCCATCTTCTTTCCAAATTTCGAGTGCTCGAAGTGCATTTTTTAGGCGTCGACGCTAAAGTTAAACTTCGTTTATCCAGAGTCACGAGAATCATCATTTATAATTGAAGAGCATGGTGCAAATAGTTCAGTATTATAATACATTTTTATTTATCTTCATTAGAAAATATAATAAGTTAAACATTATATTTATTTTGCATTTTCAGGAGAAGACAGCTTTATCTTGGACCCAAAAATCATAACCACAATATTATCCCTCTGTTGTCCCCTAATTAAAGATAACATTTATATAGGTACATATATGAATGAATTGGTAAATTTAATTTTTACATTATTACAATTTACGGTTTTTTTTGTAGTACATATTACAAATAAAATATTAGTAATATGTACGCATATACTGAAAACCACGAATAAAATTCGTAGAACGGACGCAGTAATTAGTACTATTTACACACGATATTTTTTTAGTGTATGACTATAGAGGTACCATCAATTATCATACTTTTTGATTATTGTGTTGCATAACATTTTTTGTAAACGAAAAATTCACACCGCAGTTTGGGATTCCCTTAATTTATTTGTTTTTAAGTTTCATCTTAACACCACCCTTCCTATCAACTTAACAATTTAATATCTAAAGCAGTCCACACAATGCAATAGTGCAATTTTGTCCTATACTTATAGCAATAACATTAAAGACGTCTCCACGGATATTGATTAAATGTCATTGACCATAATAACTTGAATGTTCCTTTTTCTTTGACTTTTTCCATCTTCAATATAATATACCTTGACTATGAAATTGTATATTTGAGACAGGACAATCATGATGATGATGATGCGATGAGAGCATATCAGTCATAGCAGCTGTTGTGATGTGAATGAAATACGTTGACACTGTTCTCACTTATACGATTCGCTTCGTATTGCACGGTCTGTATTTGACACCTGATTTGATTGAGTACCCATCTAACCCATCAATTGATGTGCTTCTTAAGTATCAAATTCATCAAATTCAAACCATTTTACTTTTTTTCTTATTTTGTGCTTGACATTGCTGTTTGCGTCTATTGACGTGAATATTGGATAAATGAAAATGTTTTTTTTTGTAAGAAACATTGAAGAAAAGCTTTAAACTTAAATGTAGTAAAATCTTTATTTTTGAAAGTTGTAAACGACTGATTTTCTTTTAACTGAAACAATAAAGAGCACGACTGGCCACTGGGTCGCAAAAACTTGCTCGCGGGGTATGTTACCTTCGTGTTAAAGACTGCGGAAAAATTTGTCGACTTTTTACCGTTGCCAATAAAGAACTTATATAAAATTTTGTTAAAATTGATCGGATTTTTTTCGAGAAAAATGGAATTCAAAAAACTAACTTTTACGAAAAAATTTTTTTTCTTCAAAATTATTGATTGCAGTATTAACCAAGTTAATGAGTATAGTGCGTTTCAATTCACTTGGCCAATGAGTAAATCCTATTAGTTAAAAAGGGAAAGGTTGATTTTTCACTGGCCAAATGAATTGAAACGCACTAAAGCTACTTTTAGAATATTAAATTTCGTCACAACCGGTTGAGCCATAAAGTACCGTTCTATGGCAGGAACTGTTAATAAGCTTGCAATTTTTTTTTGCAAATTAACAAAAGAAAATTGAATAAAAACCATCTGTAATTATTTTGAAGAAAATCGTTGGAGCCGTTTTCGAGAAAATTAAGCTTTTCCAAAACCGACAGGTACCGTTATTTTTGAGCTAAATAAAAATTTCAATTTCTCCTCTAAGGCATAGTCTTTAAGCCCTACATACCAAATTTGAAGTAAATCGGAAAAGCCGTTTAGGCTGTAGGTGCTGATACATACACACCGACATACAGACAAACAGACAGACAGACAGAATTTCCGGACCCACTTTTATTGGCTTCGCTATCATCGTAGTGTCATGTTTAATTGTTATCTCAAACATTTTTTTTTGCACGAATGCATAACTTGCCTTATAGTACCTATAATCGCAAGTAAAACAAAAAAAAAATACAATCGCATTGGAAAAGATTTAATTTTATCAAATAAAAAATGCAAAATTGAAAGACTGAATATGAATGGGATTTAATCACTCTGCATTTTCAATTCATTTTTGATGTCATCAGTGATTTAAATCACGAGTTCAAATTGAATGGGACTTGAACATGTTTAATTCTGTAATAATTTTGAATTCTGTGACCTATATTACTGAATTCAGAATGAATTGCGAATTCATATCGTTGCAGTCTTCATTCAAATGAATAAAATAACTAAATGATTTAACTCTTTTACAGCACTAATACTTATGCTGCTCTCATTGATGAACTTATCATCAAATTAAATAGTACTTGCCTAAATTGAAAAAAATTTAAATACCTTAAATATGATTATGAACGAAACATCATCTGATGACATAATCAACCATTGAAATATTGGATTGGTCCTCTAATCTGTTTACTTTTGGACAATAGTCGTAAACAAAAAACACATGACAAATTATATTTAAGCTCTCATTTCAGCTGATTTCTTTTTAACTTTTTTAAATTTAATAGTTATACAATTTTCCCATTCTTCATCTTCTAACTTCTAAATTTTAAAATGGCATCCGAATCATTATAAAAATGAGGCGGTTCGTTATTCTTCATGATTAATATGGAAATTTAAACAGATATTCAATGCTCGCGGTATACGTCCCAAAATTATATTCTGGGAAATGTATGCGTTTTCTTCTTTTGTTAATAGAAGTTCTTTCAATTCCAGCTTAACGCAGGTTTTCAGCGATTTCCCTCAACCAGGAATGCGAGTTTATGAATTAAAAATAACACTAAGCCTTAAGCTAACCATTGACTTGTGATTTGGAAAAAAATTTAATTCATAAGCTAGCTGATGTATTATGAATTGAAAAAAAAAATTGAATTCATTAGCTATTTGGTGAATTGTCAATTTAAAAAAAATTAATTCATAAGCTAGTAAAAATCCCGACACCAAAAACTAAAAAAACAAACTCCCAAAATACAAAATCCCGACATTGAAATCCCGAATTAACTTTATACTATTAGTTGTATTTACTATTTGGTGATTTTGTATTCCGGGATTTATGTTTTCTTATATCTACCTTTTTGTGGTAGATTTTTTACAAAATTAAATTATTTGAGTTTATTTATGACGGGTGTTCACACTCAACTGCACGCATGACAAGCGCAGCATGAACAGCTCAGTTTTGATAGTGTATATAAACGCATCATCAAGCGGCTTGTCGATCAAGCGGCATGATGGTTTTCAAAATGTTTTAATAGTCGTTTTTTGTTGGTAATTTTAGTTAGTCAGCACTGGAAAGAACCAATAAAACGCTATATTCACTTTTGTATCCATTTTTTTATTTTATTTCAAAGTTGGTATTCTTGACTATATGCCAAGCCGAAGTTTCGAATAATTTTATGGATGTGTCTGCAAAGTATGGCTATTTGTTGGTCAACTTGTACCCCACCTTCCACTACAAACAAATAAAAACCGGATAAATTATTATTATTTAGCTAGAATATTACCAAATTAAATTCCGAATTATATAATTTTATATAAAAAATTTGCTTTAACCAATTTTTATTTGTTTTTAAGCGAAAAGTTCAAAATCATCAAAACTTTTTTGCAACTTTCGTAGATTGAAAGCTTCTTACTTCTTCCGCAAAACGCAGCCCTAAAGGAAAACACAATGAACACAACCATTAATAATCATTGTATATGGAGTCCATGTCTTAAGCTGTCATAGGTGCCACCAACCTTTAAGAAAAAAAATATATTGACATTATATTTCGCGCCAAAAATTTCCAGGCATTTAAAGATTTTATCTTAACTTTTATGTTCACTTTAATTTACTGACCAATTTATCTCTACTTTTCGTATCCCATACAAAATTTTGCTAAAGTGACTAAACACTTACCAATAAAACACGCCTAATATTCTATACTGATGATTGTTGTGGTTGACAGCGTGCTTGATTAGTGCGAACGCAAGCTGTCAAGCGTTCATCATGCCATTTGGAAGAAGTGAAATCAAATCAGTGTATAGGATAAAAATAGTGTGGCCGAAAAGAGAGGTAGAATAATGGTTCTTTCTTTTAATAATTGAAAGAATAAGTGTGCGGTACACGTACAACGAAATTCTTTCGAAATCAAGCCTCCAAAATTAAAGATACTTCCAAAATTTTCGCTCCCGTCGTGTTCTTAACTTCTGTCATGCATAATTTTTTTCTAAACATTTAAATGCCTACGGTAAAATGCAGTGATAAAACTGGAACACTTCATGAATTAGTCCATGAGAACTGCTGCATAAACCACAAAATATCTAAGTCCTTCAAATACGTACTCTATCGACCATATAAAATACTACCTAAGGAAGACATCGTCCTGTCCTGACTCTATTTCTGGTATTACGCTGCAATAAATCATCCTTGCCGCACTTAATAGCAATTTATCCTTCCAACACTTGCATGGCTATAGCACGTGACTAGGTCCTAACAGCAATTTTCTTATTCTGATTCTTGTCCTTGCATATCAACGACTTCTTCTTGTTTTTTTTATTCCATCTGGTTATAGGTTTGCTATAGGTAATGCAAGCCAAAGGGTGTGGGTGGGTGCTTCTCGTATACATAAAGCAAAATGACACACGACTCGCATGCTAATCTTCATTCCGAAAGTTGCAGAAACTACCAACGTCATACATATTAGATATTCGTATATATAATACAAGCACTCATATGGCCCGTCACATCCTATAACAGGACCTGACTCCCACACATGTTCGTATAGTATAATATTGTATAGTATAGTATATAGTAGTATAGTGTTGTGTTCATGTATTATATAAAGATCATCTTATAGGGATTTACAACTTAGCGGCAAACGTGATGCCGTGCATAATAAATGTTTATCGTCCTATAGTGATGTGAGTTCATACAAGGACATGCATAAACACATCTTCTTTCTTTTTTCCTTTTTTTTTTTGTTGTTGTTGTCAATTTTTGTGTTGTTTTTCTGCTTACTGCGGGTATTGTTGTATTACATAACACACAACGTGCGAAGGAGGGTTAATTTTTGGATAAAGAACACCAAGTAGGTATGGGAGTGATGAAGACTGAAAATCTTGAGCGATTGGAAAATGTAAAGCTAAAGAAAAAAACAAAAATATTAGAATAAAAGATCTTCAAGGATTTTCTCTTCTCTGATAGAAAGTTTTCCGTTGTGGGAATATGAAAATGTGTTAGTCTCGTTATTTTTGTGATTAAAAGTAGATTTTTAATTAAGTGGTAATGCTGGTGCTAATTGCCATGAAATTCAAAGTAAACCAAGAATGATGCTATGTGTTCCAAATTTAGGTAAGTTACTATACCAGAGTCACACAAACTATACCAGATGTTTTTTTTTTATATTTTGAAAATGAGACGAAATTCATCGGTTTGATATTATTTTTTTGTATGTCTGTAAATAAGAACCATTCATAGAAGTTGGTTTAATTAATGAAAAGTTAAAGCGTTCTTGATTCTTTGATAAAAATCTGTGTTGCAGATTGCAAAACAAACTAAGAATAATTAAGTATAATTTTGTTTTCACTAGGTTATGTGTAGGTACATCTACTAATCTGTATCCATTTGAATAAAAAAATAAAGTGAACGACTAGGTCGCAAATAAAATAAAATTAAACTTCATTAAACTAAATTTTTATAAATTTTATTTCATGCAAATTTTAAATACGGCAGTTTAAAGTGCCAAATATTATACATTTATTGTACAAAAAAAATAAATTTTTTTTGTCAAGGCGTTTTCCAAATATTGAATTTACAAAAAAAATTAAATCAAAAATTAATTAAAATTGAAACTAAGCACTTTTGAAAAGTTTAAGTACTAAAATTTGATTTTATCATCTCTAGACAGTTCTAAAAATTTTTTTAAAGTTAAAATCGAGTATACCGTTTATGAGAAAGCTTACGAAAAAATATCGGTTCAATGGAAATTACCTTTAATAGACGTGGATTTTTTTTTAAATTTATCAAAAGACAATCAGAAAAAATATATCTCCAATTTTTTTGAAGAAAATCGTTGGAGCTATTTTCCAGAAAATTTAGGTTCTTCACGGTTACGGTTATATGTCAGGTACTGTTCTTTATTAAGTTAAAATATAAATTTCAATTTCTCCTCTAAGGAATGGTCCACAAACCCTACATACCAAATTTTAAGCAAATCGGTTCAGCAGTTTAGGCTGTATTTATTTATTTATTTAAACCACATATTTTTAGTTGTTAGAGTACTTATTTAAAACTATTATATCATTATTTTTATGTACCTATAAGTTGATTTAACCAAATTGATCATACTGGCTATCATAGAGCCAATGTTATATTAAACAACTATATTTCACACTTATTATTTTTATTTGCGATTATAGGTACTATAAACCAAGTTATGCATTCCTAAAAAAAAAAGTTTCGAGATAACAATCAAACAAGACATTACGATGATATAGAGAAGACGAAAAAAGTCCGAAAATTCTGTTATCGACACCTGCAGCCTAAATGGTTGGGCCGATTTTCTTCAAACTTGGCATAAACTATTCTTAGGGCCAATCTTTTCAGTTCTGGTTAAATCTCTGGTTTGTTCACAATAGAATTTTCTTAACCAGTTGTTTCGAAACTCGGTTAACCACAGTTCGTCTATTCACCATTTTATCTACTTTGGTTACCAAACCAGAGATAGTTCCAGTTTTCCAGTGGTCCAGTTGTGAATCGGAATCTTTGGTTAAGTTTGTTTATATTTTTTTGAATGCGAGAGAAAGAGATCGAAGATTTTGTCAATAATTGATAACAGCCTGTTTCGTTTCGGTGCACATGAATAAACTGAATTGAACAAAGGAAAACAAAAAAAAATGGTAGATCATCATTTTTTTTTATTTTATTCTTTACGATTTGTAGTAATAATCAGTAAGTATCTAATATATTATTTATCATTCAACACAAATGTGAAAAAAATAATAGCTTTATAGAATTTCTGTGGTTAACCAAGCAAAATTGACTGGTTAACGAAATCTCTGTTAACCATAGATTCTCTAGTTAAGATTTTGTTGAAAAGACAGAATCTATCGTTACCAGCTGAAATAATCAATGATTAAACTTAACCAGAGCTGAAAAGACTGGCCCTTAGTGAAATATCTCCGGATGTTTTTTTTTTATTTTTGACCTAGGTATACAATTAACGGTACATACCATATAAGCGTAACCGATAATACTATTTTTCTCGAAAAAATACGATCAATTTTGATAAAATTTTATATGAGTGATTTTTTGGCAATGAAGATGTCCACCATCTAAATTTTTTTTCACAATAAGCTTATTAAGGGTACCTGCCATAGACCCGTTTTTTATTACTCCGGCTATCTTTTGAACGGCTTCACCGATTTTAACGAAATTTAATATTCAAAAACTACTTCAAAACTGAAATGAAACTGCAAAAAAAAAAAATTTGACAAAAAATAATTGTTGAAAAAGTTTTTTTTTGGTCAATTTCAAAAAAAAATTTCAAAAAATATAAAATATATATATATATCTAATTTTCTCAAAAAACTGAAAATCTTTTTTTTATAAAAAAAAAGCTGGTTAAATGAGTTTTCCGGTCGTAAACACGAAAATAACTTGACCCAAGAGCAAGTTTGTGCGACCCTTTATTTTTTTTTCAACTAAGTTTTTGCATTTCTGATGCCAATTAAAAAGTGAGAATGATTATTGATTCCGTACAAAGAGTCAAGGTGAAAGTTTTCCTTCTTTCTTATGATGCTACCTACACAACGGACTGCACATTATTTCTGAGCTAAGTTTATTCATATCTATATGTCATCCAGAATGTGTCAAATAAAGTGTATTTGCTGTCAGATATTATTTTGAAAAACCAGATTTTAATGGGTATTTTGCAATTTTCTTTGCCAACCAAATATTAAAGAAGATACATTTTCTTAATAGTACTAAAACCTGAATATATTTTTCGAGTAAAACAAAATCAATAAAAAAATTGTTCGATACAGGATCGATTGTCGAAAATATTTGTCTGAAGCAGAATTTGACTCAAAGTCTTATCAGCATCGATCTGTAAGATGACTATTTTGTAAATTGTATGCTTTAGATACAACTTCAACTGGTAAGTATGGCATTTCAAACTGTGTAGATGCTGTGTTGATATTATAGTCTCTTTTCTACATCACACAAAAATTACTGTATGTTTCCATAAAAAAAATTCAAACACTATACATTTAAGTTTAAATTTTAAATTTATTTTTATTTTGTGCTCCACCTATTAATTATTAATTATTAAGTTTTTAAAGTGTTTATTTATTTATTTTTATTAAGTTTTTCATTTAACATTGACTTTGATAAAATCATTGATCTACATAATATCACTTTTTATTTACAAACATAATATACAAATAGGACAAAAAAACATTTAATTCTTGACATACAAAAATGATTTACTAGCTGGAAATAATATTATGTTGATGCAGCAGAAATGCCAAAATCATCCCAAGGACCAATAGAATTGTTTTGGGTATTAAGTGTCCTGCTTGATTATTTTGATAACCTGAAAATAAAGAAAACAGATAAACAAATAGAATTCATGCATAAATTTAGAAAAATGACAATATGATATGAATTTATTGAACTGAACTGAAAATATATATAAATGCACCCCAAATAAAAGAAATCCTAATTTACATAGCATCATCTTGGGAAATTTTTCGAACCAAAAACAACCCACACCCACCACATTGTTTCAAAGTGTCCTTCATATAAAATTTAATAAAATATACAGTGGACGCAATTTATGCGAGCCTCAGTTAACCTACATTCCACTCACCCGAACTAAGAAGCATTTGATTGTTAAGGTTATCGTCCTGAACAAGAATGGCATTTAAAACAGTTTCACGTCTTAACGTTGGGAAATTTTCAATTTCCGCCACGCATTTCAATTCTAAAACTCTTGTCGGATTATAGAACCGCGGACCATTCAAGTAGAAATGGGTCTGCAGGATCTGCCTTCGTAAATTATAGTCATGCGCTGGAATTGTATGTTCTATCCTTGGTTGCAATTCACCATAAAGAGCCTAAAAATAAAATACAAAAGAGAACGTCAAGAAAGGTTGATGGTTATAAAATGAAAAAAGACAATTAAATAAAGGATATAAGTTGACAAGTTTATATTTAAGTCATTTCCCATTGGGTTTACCTGTTCGCCATTTATATACCAAGTTAAGGTAGCCGGTGGACTTGAATAATCCGATGAACAATTGGCGGTTACGAATTCATCGATGTGATACATTGAATGGAAACTGCTTATAAGGGGATTGTTTTGTGGCAGTGCTTTTGAAATAAAACAAAGGAATAATATTATGGTCTATTCGGATATTAATATTTAAGGATTTGTATTTTTAAATTTGTGATTCAATTTACATATATATTTTGAATAAAGGAAAATATATCAATACAGAAGGAAACGATATAATTTTGTTTTTCTTAAAACCATTTATGCTGAATCCAATCTCGAAATAGGTATACGTAGTTAGCGAATGCTAAGGCAGTTTACAGTTTCAGATATAAAGTAGGTTTGTGCAATTATTCAAAAACGAACTTGTTTAAAAAACAGCTCTTACAATTAAATTGAGTGAACAGTTCACAATCTCAGAATTCAATTGTTTAATAGTTCAATAATTCACTAGTTAAATAGTTCAATAGTTCAATAGTTCAATAGTTAAAAAGTCAAATAGTTCAATAGTTTAATAGTTCAAAAGATTAATAGATTGATAGTTTAACAGTTCAATAGCTTAATAGTTCAATAATTTAATAGTTTAGTAGTTCAATTATGCAACAAATCAATAGTATAATAGTTCAACTCTTTGATAGTTTAATAGTTTTAATAGACCAATTGTTAAAAAAAGTTCAATAATTCAATAAGTTAATAATTCAATAGTTCAATAGTTCAATAGTTCAATAGTTCAATATTAAAAGATCTGTTCGATCTGTGTTCGTCAAAATTCTGTATTTTTTGTAAAGTTCTGTAGTCAAAATTTGATTTTTCAAAATGTTAACTAACTCTTAACATTTTTTATTAACTTTCAGTAAAAAATGTATAAACTTACAGAATAAATTTTTGATTAAAGAACGATGTTGTTGTTGCGATTAAGTGTTTGTGTGTATTTACGTTCCAAAAAATTGGTTTTGAGTGACAGAATGATTATCTTTTTTGACAGATTTTGGGATAATGCTCAGAACTTTGCAGCAATTTGCTGAGAAAGATAATGTTTTAAACGTTAATATGATGCTAAAGCGGATTTAAATTTCCAAATTCAATATATAACGCTTAATTCACTGTATAATTAAACATTATGCTAAGTTGATTAATTTTTTTTACCCAGGTAAAATGTTGGTGCAAAGAAATAAACAAGGGCCGCGGAATTTAGACCCGTTGGTCCTAATTTCTTCTGTAAAAAAAAATAATAATCGCGGGCATTCATTCCTTTTCCAAGTGACAATAAGACCTGCCACAAAAAAGCATAAAGACCCCCAAACTAGCACTCACCCCAAATTCTAAAGTAGGCCAGAGGGTTTCAGGGGGGCAGCATGTCCCATCTTACCAATCTCAACTGTTGAGAAATAACACCCGCTCACTTAATTGCCATTTCGGGAAGGAATTAATGCTTGTCGGGCTTGTTTCATATCAAATTCTGAATTAAGATCCACGGGCTTTAACTCCGCGGCTCTATTTCACTGCACCAAAATTTTATTAAAATTGATATTTTTTTTCGAGCAAAATGGAATTAAAATTATTAACTATTAACTAAAAAAATTTGAAAAGAAGATTTTTATAATCTTCTTTCCAAATTTTTTTATTCCAGTATTAATCAAATTTACAAGTCCTTTTAGAACATAAAATTGCATCTAAATCGGTTCAGCCGTTCAAAAGATTATCGTAATTAGAAAAGTACCATTCAATAAGCTTCTCCGGATAAAAAATTTTAGTTGAAGGACGTCATAATGGACAAAAATCACTTACAGAACATTTAATCGAAATTGATCGGATTTTTTTTGCTTAAATTTCCGGACCCAATTTTTTGTCACTTCTATCTCAAAATTGAATTGAATTAAGGAGTTTTCATTAAGGGACGACGAAATGTAGTATAAAAGATTTACAAAACAACATGGCAGGGGCCTGTGCCAGAAATAAGATAACAAAACCAACAAAGAACTTTACAAGCCAACATAATTTGCATCAACAAACATGTCGTATTATGTATGAAACAAAAACAAGCCGTATCGAACTAAGAGGCATACGAGCAAATTGCAACCGATTTGAAATTGTTAATTTTTTTTGTAACTCTATCTGTGATTGTATCTGCAATTGCATGTTATAGCTATGAAATTATTTTATATTAATTTAAAGATAAAAACTTGATAACTTTGATTTCCATGGTCTCGTCGTCGATTGAACGTCTATATCCGCAATATAAAACTGTACTCTTAAGAGGACCTTAAAGGTATAGTTATGGGATACGCTTTGGTTAACATCTAATAATAAATTATAATTCTATTGCTTTTCTGGTGCAAGACTATGTCTACGTGCCAGTCGCACTTTCCTTTCTAAAACCTATACAGCACGATACGATGCACAATAAAGAATTCTCAACAATAAAGGAGTAGGTACCATAAATCATGGATTTTTCTGTTGTATGATCCCCATTTCGTGTTCAGAATTCCATGCTGCAATGTTCCAGGTATAGGAGTAGGTATTTTATGAGAAACTTCTTTCTACATTTTCGCCTTAAAAGTTTTGTTATCTCTCTCTTTCATTCAATCGCTGTTTTCTCTGTTGCTGTTAAAGGTATGCTTTTCTGTTATAGTTTTACTAAAACACACATACTTCACCTTTCAGAAGGTATAGCTTCCTTTCTATACCCTTTATCCAGAATGGAATTTTAAAATATTTTATCTAATAGGTGTAGGTGTATAGCTAGTTGTAGTGTATATAATATATATGATGTACTTTAAGATTCTTTTGTTATCTGATTCGCTTTATCTTTGGTGTAATCTTTTATGTTCACTATTCCGTATCGAATAGTGTAGGAAAAAGGTTCTTAATGTTTTACAGCAAACGGTATTATCGGAGTAGATATAGATATACAGAAATCTACCAGCACAGACTATTCTGCATTTAAGTGCACTACGTATACATAAATGCATAATATTTTTTCTCATGACGTTGCGGATAGGACGACGACTTTGGGTTCCTTTGTTCTCAAGTAGTTGAGCATGAAAGGTAAACCATCACTATAATAACATCAGAAAAAATAATAATTTCTTGTCAATTATATAGAATATAGATAAAGGGCATAAATGTACCTGCTTATAATCTATGGAAAATATAGCAGATACAGCAAAGGACAATGAAATAACACGTTGAGATCCGGACTTTGTGCTGGTTAGTTCTATGGATCTATTGGGGGGGGGGGGGGGGGGCAAGGGTGAGCACATGCCCCGGTGACAGCTTTAGGGGGCGCCAAATTCTTCGTGTGCCTTTTATTTTTTAAACGACACATTCGCATGCCTCCTAGATAATACAATATGATGTTTTTTATTCAAATTAATAAATCTACTGCGGAAATTTTGATTTATCAAGTCCGAACCCTGTTCTAGTCTACCTTAGGTAGCGTAAATGCGTGTGTTTGTGTAAATCAGTACTGTCACTGTGCCTTATTGGTTTTTGTTTCTTTCTAAATTTGTAGGTATCCAAAAACGTTTTCTTAGATGCTAGCAAAGAGGAATCAAAAGGAGGCAGAAAAATATATTTTGTGCACACATAGCTATAGTAACATAATTCTCACTAAATCGGAATGAACATCTTTTTTTGTTTTTGGTTTTCACAATATTTTTATTCACGGACACAAAATCAAATTCCAAAAAGAGCAATCGGTTTGGAGGACAAGCGTTTTTTTTGCAAGCAGATACTTAGCACTCACTTCTCTTAAACAAGCAGACAGGCAGATAAAAAATACATTCAGTGTGTTACAATACATAAAGTTAGTAAATTCATATGTTTACAAACACTGGCTTTACATTTGCCAACTGCATATTTACAATTATTGCCAAGACATATTTATTAAAATGCAATAAATATATCCACTAAAAGAATACTTTGTATCTTCTTTTGTTCTTATCAGCCCTATTACACAATCCATTGGGGGATTCCCGAATGGATTCCTACTGCGACGCAGCTGAAGTGTCGGAGAAATATATGTTTTTTTTTTCGTTTCATTCGGATCTTCTGATAGGTATTTGAACTAATTTCGAAATTCGTATAGATAAATATTTTCCACTACGAAGGATTTGGTGATAGTTATTTCCGGAATTTGGGGAATTCTTTCGATTACGATGGAACGTGTGAAAGGGCTGAATATCTTACAGTTGAGTTACTTCGGTTCAAAAATTTTTCAAACTAGGCTTTTCTCTTCTTAAAAATATTAGCTGATGAGACTTGGAGGGCTGAAAGTGTGTAAGTATATGTATACTGCATGGATTGAGAGTTCCATTATACGTATCGTATGGTCTTTAATTTGTTTTATTATTTATGTTCATTCGTCACACGTACATGAAAGTTAATAATTACAATTGCTCCTCTCGGAAAAATCCTAGATCCGGGACTGGTTGAAAATATCAAAATATTTCTTGCGAAGACCAATTTTCAAAGACATTTTGGATGTATGTTTTGGGTCGCGCATAAAAATCTATTAAATTGGCATTGACTAGATTGAGAACGTGTTTTTTTTTTTTTAATTTTAAGGTATACAGCAGAACTTATTATCCTTCCATCAATTCTCACCATGCAGTGGAACTACTTCATGCCAAGAAAATCCACCTCAAACCATCACGTTCCATCCATTCTAATTCACTGTTTTTCTACTGTGTTCTTAGAGTTGATTAGCTGGAATTAGGGGTCATCAACAAAATAATGTTTTTTCATCAAGCCCAGCCAGCAAAATTAATATTCCATTTATTTAGTACGCCATTATCATTTAACTGTTTAGGCTTTTTTAGATATAAAATTTGGTTATGATCTGTTGAGTAGTTTACAAGAAAGTCTAATATAAAACAAAAAATCATTCAAAATTTTTCAAAGATTTAATGTTCAGTCACACTATGCGAGGAAAGTGTTTGCAGCAAAAATAAATATTTGCTTGCATTCAAAAAACTTGAAATAATCGCTTGCCTCACACAATGAAAACTTTTTCTTGCTGCAACGACTTCATTTGCACTAAAGTGCCGTTTTTCAGCTTTAAGATAATATTAGGGATTGGGTTCGATATCCCGGTTGTTATATTCCCGTCTTTTAAAATCCCATTTTTAAGATCTGGCTTTTTATAATCCGGTTTTTTATAATATCGCTTTTTTAAAATCCCTCTTTTTGTAATCCCGTCCCTTACTTTACCGTTTTTATAATATCGTTTATTATAATTTCGCTTTTGCCATCAAAACTAGCTAGTTGTTTTATTTTAAAAAATCGCGCAATTTTTTTTTTTTAATTAAAGAACAAGTTAGTTTTGATTGCAAAAGCGGAATGATAAGTAAATAATTAATATTCTGTAATATGATAGAATATAGCGAATATAAACAACATCTGCTGTTAGTTAAATAAACATGTTAAAAAAAAGGTATAGGCGGGATTTTGAAAAGCGGGATTATAATAGATAGGGATTTTGAACAAGCGGGATTTTAAAAAACGAAATTTTATAAAACGGTATTTTAGTAGACGGGATATGGAAACATTTTTTAGGGATTTTCCAAAAACGTGATTTAAAAAAAGGGATTCCGATACGCTCTCGAACATTAGTGGTCCAGTCAACTGTTGAATTTTTGTTGACATAATAATAGCGATCTTCTTAAGCTTATATCTCAGAAACTATTGAAGATACGAAAAAACTATGTGCATTTTTTGTAGGAAATTTAAAAGTGAAAAACTGAAAAAAGGGAAATATAAAATTTCACCCGAAAAAATGCTAAACAAATTGTTGTTGTAATTTTTTTCCCATTTTAGGTGCTATTTCCGTTTTTATATCAGCATGCCCCCCATTTCCAATCCAACTGTTGGGGACACAAGTGGGTCACTTGTATCAGGTCACAGTACCATATAGGTGGCTCACTGGTCCCCAACTGTAGAGTTTGGTAAGGGGGGCATGATGCACCCCTGCAACCCCCCCTTCCTGACCCACTATATGATTTGGGGTGTTTGTGAGTTTGAGTGAGCATTTTGTATGAAGAGTAACTTCACCCACAAGAGTGAAATAATTTCCCACTAAATAGTGGAGTTATTTCATACTTAAGGAGCAGTATAAACCAATTGGAGCATTACTTTCTGCAGAAATGTTTTTGGGTGGTAATCAATCAATTTAGTGGAAATAGCCCTACATTTGGTTGGAAATAGTGTCCAAAAACTAGGAAATATCGCCCAAATCTTACAAAAACAGTTCCCATACATTTTTTTTGGGTGATATTGCCTTTAATAATTTCGGCGATATGAAATTTTAAGCCAAATTTCCATTTTATGTTTGGGTTTCGTGCGTTAATTTTTATTTTTGGGGGAAATTTTCAAATCGGTTTGGGCGATATTGCCTTGGGCGCTATTGCTCAACGGCAACAAATGTGGGTTATTTCCTATTGTGCAGTGTATTCGGAATCAACCAGTTTTATAATACTATAGGTATACCTAAGACCTTTAAACCAGTGCCATTGGTTTTAACTAATCGATAGCATTGCTTCGACAATATTTTCCTCTTGATATGCATAATGAATTTAAGAGTGCACAGTTTAATTCATCAGCAATAAGTTAGCTATACATATACTTTATAAAATAATCAGTAGGCATCAATTAAGTAATCTTTTTTTTTTGAGACTATATGATATAGGTACCGCAATCAATGTCAGGGGGTATCTATTTAACTATAGTATAAAGGAAAAGTTTTTCTTACTTCATTACCTGAAATCGAGTTGCTGTTGTATAAATTGAGGTTTACAAAGAAATATTTCTGGTTTCTGGAAACCGCATAAATGGTAGCAGTAAGTAGCAACATTACATCATATATTTAAAAAAATAAAACACACAAATTATAAAAAAGCGAACTATTTCAAGAATTTGTTATCAAATATTTCTAAATATTATATAATATATGTATATATAATATTAAGAAATATTTGATAACAAATTCTTGAAATAGTTCGCACATAATTCCATTATATTATAAATGGAATGATATTATATATACATTGTTTATTCTTCCATTTTTTTAAAACTCGGTCACTTTATATAACGTTTAGTCTTGAAAATGATTTAATTTTATGCATAGTAAAAATAAATGAGATTATCCAAATAAAAATGGAAAACGAAAATAAATGAAATGCTTTCATATACAGAACAAATTTGATTGACACACATACATACATAACATATATACAATACTTATCCAGAGAAGTTGTGATTTTTTTTTAAAGTCATTAAATAAAAATCATTTTCACCTTTTTCATTGATTTTAATGACTTACCTGCAACAGTCATATTGGCAGCTTTTGTAGTTAACTTAAAATGTGGTGCATCCCCAGATACTTCACATCTATAAACTCCTGATGACTTTTTACCAAGCAAACTCAAATCCACTCGACATGTTGTTTCGTTGCAGATATTGCTTCCATCGAACACTTGAATGCCATCGACAGGAAATTTCAAATAAACTGGATGCATCATTGGTGAATATCTGAAATTAAAAAAAATAAAATTTTATTAAATCTATGGAATAAGAATAATGGATAAATAAATTAAGATATAGATTTTGTTTAAAACTTGAATGACCCTATAATTGTTTCCAGATAAATATATGTTTTAACTAGAACTTTTATAAGTTTAATATATATATACATTGTTGTAAGATATAAAAGATCAGGCTGTTGATAACCAAAAGAAGCAAAAATATGAGTTTTAGGGTTCAATGGCCTGATATTTAAGTTTTCTCAGTTCATTTGTTTGACAATAAGGTTTTTAAAACTAGGTATATAAAAATTAATAGTGGGTCTTTTCGGATGCGTTAAACTGGAAAACGACTGGACCAAATTGAATAGTTCCTTCTGAGGCGATTTAGGAATAAATAGGTATATGTATTTTGGAAAATTCTAAGCAGTTGGCACTGAAGGGGCACATTTCGATTTTCATTGCAAATTACAAATTTAATCTCACTAATATTATAAATATGAATGTTTGGATGTATGTTTGTTACTCAATCACGCCAGAACGGCTGAACGGATCTGGATGAAATTTGGCTCAGAGATATATTACAGTCTGCAATTACACAAAACCTTTCTTTTTATCCAGAAATAATTTACGGATCCCGTGAGATATATTTGTTTATGTTTTTCACAGACATCAAAATGAAATTCGGCACAGAGATAGATTATAGTCTGGAAAAATATATAGGTTACTTTGTTTTTCAGAAAAATTAATGGTTCCCGATGGATTTCTTTTTTGTTTTTAACAGAGCAAGGGTTAGAAATGATTTTTTGAGTGGTGGTAGTTTAGTGGAATGAAACAGTGTTTTTTATCACTGAAAAACGCATGGATCTTTGGAACAGTGTGTTTCTACACTTTAAACATGTGAGTAATTAATAAGGACCAGTTGTACAATCGTGGTTCAAGTTTGTAACCGACCGATTTTGTTAGATTTTCTGTTGAAATCAGTGGTTTAAAAATTTGAACCACTATTGTACTATTGTACAATTGGCCCTAAATAAAATATTGGATTATTAATTTTAATCGTATCTAATCTACTGAAATGTCAAATAAAATTTTATAGAAAAAAAACTAATAGTTTAATTATACATATGTATTTCTATATATGTATGTATGTACATTATACATATACGTATTGGATTTGCAAGCGAAGATACACCCCAACTTGCAACATCACCAAAAAAAGCGGCCGAGGAGATCTTTTGCGGCAGTGAAACCTGATAGTATGGGACGAGAACACAATGTCGTGCAAACATGCATTAGAGGCATTAAACCAGAAGCGGATGAAATTAACGCAAGTCTCAAGGCGTCGCCACTATGGTCCAAGATTGAAATGCTCCATCTTGGGTGCTACTTGTAGGTATTTTTATCACTGAAACCCGAAGATTCCTGTGTGAGAGCTTAGATGTGAAAAATTATATATACTTGGGTGTTTCTTTCACTTCCAAGCCTCAACCATTGAACGGATTTGGTCAAATCTAGAAAGTAGATGGATGAGACATTGAGATGTTACTTTTTATAACTATTCCCGTGAGACAAAAAAAAAACGGTAGTTAAAATCCCCTGAAACCGCGAAACGGATCATAGAGGTACTTTTTAATAAGAAAACTGTTAAAAAAGGCGAACTGAAAAGTTTCGGCTCCTGTGGGAGAGTTTTATTGTGAAAAAAAAAATTATTATACGAGTTTATTCAGACGGGCCGTAGCAACGCCGGGTACCTGCTAGTATAACATACTTAAGCAAATGAGAAACACGATGTTCGAAATTCAGGTACCATGCGCAGGGTACTAGTTAAGAAAAGACCGTACCAAGCGACAGGTTACTTCAGCGGAACAAAACGGCAACACATTCTTTGTGTGAAATCGTATGATTTCACACAAATTTCTCTTGGAAAAACCGCTAGGTGAAGCAAAATAGTGAATAAATCTCAATTTTTCAGATTTTTTTTTAATGCATTTATATCTTTAGTCATCTTGAGGTGGATTTATATTATGAGGGCTTGAAAGATGGGAAAGGAAATATATTTTTAATTTCATAAAATATTAAGTATGATTTATCAATAATTGATTTCATAAATCGCTTTTTTCCCACAAGTCATAATTTGATGGATTTTTATCATTTAAAGTTTGAAAAATGGGAGAAGAATTAAATTTTTACCTTCATAAAGTATTTAGCATGATTTATTAATTGAAATTGTATAAATCGTCTTTTTAAAAAAAGCATTTTCCATATGGCTGATTTTCATTAATGTACTAGTGTACATATATACATTCCTGCATTTTTTCGGTGCGCGCCGCTGCAGATCAATTGCAATTCGAACGCCGTTCAAGTGCGGCGAAGTGTTACCCGTGTGAAGTAAAGCCGTGTGTGAAATAAAGTCTCGCCTGTTGAGGTATTACCTTTAATCGTGGTTTTGTTGAAGAAAAGTCAATAGTCTAAAATAATTTTTTTGTGAAAATGCTTAGGGTCATTTGGGGTAAGAGCGCGCATTGGGAAAGAGCGCGCACTGCTTATTTCCATGGCTGTGTGAAAAATAATTTAAATCGAAAAATAAAGAAATCAGTAACTTTTCAGCCATCGTAAAGAGAAGTCATCCGTGAGTGTTTGCGCAGCTGCATTTATGAGTGTTGAAAAAAAACTTGTTAAACCAAAAAAAAAAAAAAGTTGTAGGAGAAAAGTGTGTGGCGCCGGCGTGACAGGACTAAACATCGTAAGTGACAGGACTAAACATCGTAAGTAGCATATATTTGTTAGAAGTGAGCATTTGAGTATTAATTATCTAAGCTTAAAATTTTGTAGATTATGTTCAAATTTTTTTTAATTTAATTAAAGATCGCGCAGGACTTTTGTAGGCAAGCAAGATAAGGGCGATCAGCGCACACTGCTTATTTCCTGTGTGGCGCCCTCACACCCACTGCCCCTAACCCCAAATGACTCTACATTATTTTTTTTTTTTTTGAATTTGACTGCTTTAAACTGCTAAAATTCCCATTGAAATTATGTGCTCGCTTTTTCCCGAGATTTTTCGCGATCTTACCCTGACTTCGGGGAAAGACTGCACACTTTGACCTGGTTTGTTATTTTTACAAAATAGTATAAAACATTTTCAATTATTATTATTATAACAGCAATTATTTACACTCAAAATATAGATAAATCAAATGCAATAATATTGAAGTTGATATCTCTCAACACCTTTTCTCAATTTGAGCCAAAAGTGAAAGTGCGCGCACTTACTTCAAATGACGCTACGAGCCAAAAATGTAACCATCGATATCTCAAAAATAAATGTAGGATCCGATTTGGATTCTCTTTGATTTCGTCCAACTTCTAATAAAACAAGACACACTGATTCAATTTGTTTAAATATATTTGTATAAATATAACTGTATGAAGACAGGTTTAAAATTTTTAATCGCGGAATACAAAACTCGTGACATTTATGGCGGCTCTAATATATTAATTTAACTTTACGGCCTTACAATTTCGTTCTTCGAACGCTTTACTTCAACTTCAACTGAATGCTGTTGCTATATTCAAATAAAAGAAAAACAAATGGATAGAGGGGCGCATCTTCTTTTATTCTGTTTGTCCCTCGTACGTTTATATATATTGTTAGTAGCGTATTGTTATCGTCATGTATTTTGTACGTGTACCTATTATGTTCATCGTCAGTGATGGAGTTTAAGTTGAAGAACACTCACCAGTATTGCCCCATCCTATATAAATATATTGTTTTTATAGATTTTTGTTTTATAGATTTTTACTTTACAGATTTTTGTTTTATAGATTACTTTTTTATAGATATTGTGATGAACCCGAAAAACTGCATTGTTAAAACAATGCCATCTACCGAAGATAACTATAGCTAAGAAATATGCAGATGATAGACAACAAATTTCATCAAACGGTACCTGTCATAGAATCGTTTTTTTATATCGACTATAGTTTGAATGGCTAAACCGATTTTGACTAAATTCTCAAATTTTTACTGAAAATTTTTTTTTTTTAATTTTTTGAAAAAACAAATACAGAAAATGTTTTAAAAAAAAAACTAGTCAAACAAATAACATAGTCGTTAAGACGAAGGTAACTTCCCACAAGAGCAATTTTGTGCGACCCAGTCGTGCCTTTTCTTTAAATATTGGTTATGAATTCGCTTGTGAGTTGCCTGTCTGTATAAATTAAATTCGGACTTCGTTGCACATCTATACATCTAAAGTTACAAAAACATAAATTAGTTGGATTTTTTAGCTGAGCTTTTATTTAAAAAGTTTTAAAAAATATTTATCATTTTTGTTGAGTTGTCAAAAAATGGCACCACCACATTATACTTGAAAAAAAAAACCATAAACACATAAATATCGATATGTCACTCATATACCAAGAGTACAAAAAACTTGAAACATATTTCAAAACCTATAAGTTATACTTTTGGTATAATCTTGTAATTTTTTTTTAAATCAACATTTAAACTTCCTGTTTACACTCGTAGGCTCATAAATCGTTTACATACTTTGCGCTTTATCTACCTACCTACCTATGAAGTTGAAGTTCCTGTTGAAATATAGCATCTCAAGAAATAATGGTGTTGACTTAACCCCAACGGTATTGAAGTAAATCAAAAAGAGCTTAGCACTTTTTTTTTTGGCTTCAAAATGTTCTAATGCTAGACTGTTTGCTTATAATATTTATGCCCTTAAAATTCTCGCATGTACCAACGTACTTTTTGACAGCCACAAAAGAAATGTGTTTTGATCCAATACCCACACCAAGCACAATAAACAATAATTTTGCCACCCTAAAGATACACCATCCCCAAATATAAAGGACTCATAAACATTTATAAATATTTATAGATTTTTTGGTAAAACATAATCTTCGATTAAAGTAACATTGACGTTGGTGGTGTGATGGTGGCAAAATGAGTGGGAGGATGAAAAATACATAGACAAATATGAAGGTACACAATACCTAAATTGTCTGGACTATGGAGTTCTGAAGACACAGCTGTATAAGGATGTTGTATGTGTATTAAATGTACTTTTCTTTATCCCAAACTGATGACAAGGGATCCTGACAGACGGAAATTGATGTGCGTACTTGTTGGAGTGTTAATGTGTTAAGCTAATAAAAATCTTCAGAATCATAATAAAGCGTTTGAATGATATAATCTATGATTTGTTCTTAGTACGTGCGTCGCGCACCGTGTCCGCCGACCGACGTCAAAACCAAAAGCATATTAAATTGGATTAACTTCTTCTTAAGACATTTATTCTTTGCTTTGCGTCCTTTCAATCTTCTCTGATGGCTTTTGTGGTCAATTCCCTTTTGATTCGGTTGAATGGTATGATGACAACACTTGTTGTTAAATGTCATCAAAGCTAAGGATATGAATGTTCTTTTTTATGTTTAAGATAATAATTATCTATAATTCTTTAAGATGATGGTTTAGGTTTTTACTTTTTTTTTTATTATTTGTATCGTGAAATTTTAATGCCATAAAAATAAATTTAGGGTTTTTATAGATTTTATATCGTCCTGAAAGTGATTGGCATTAGATACGTTATAATTTTGTCTATAATACATTTTTGTCTTTTTTTTAAAGCGTTAATAGTATAGTCTGTATACTTAAAGCTCAATTATGAGCTACCGTTGTTGATTTCACAACGTATAAGTAAATAGCGTTTCTTTTTTCTGAAGTTTTTAAAATTTAAAATTTAAAAGAATTCGATAAAAAGGGTTAAAAAGTGACAGAAGTTGTTTCAGCACAACAAACGAGGAAATGCTTTCCTTGGGAATAACTCATGAATGGAGAAGATATTCCCTTACAAAAAATTAAATCCTGTGCTGATCTGTCTCTATTAGAGACAGATTAGACTCCAACGCTGATACGATCACAAATTTTAAAAGGAGATGAATTATTCGAAATAGATTTGCCGAAAAAATACTCGTGGTTCGATTTTAGCTGCAACCCTGGGAGTTAGCTATAAGTTTGAGAGGAAAAAGTCTTAGAAAACCGGAATAGGAAAGTTCAAACAACAAGAAAAACCTAAATTGATCATATTTATACATATATCTTTCAGTCTATTTATATAAGCGCCTAAATGGCTAAACCTATTTGCTTTAATCTTGGTACGTGTAGACCATTCTTCCTTAGAGGGAAAATTGAATTTTTTTTTAACTCATATAAAACCTGCCATAATAGTCTTAGAGCCCGCGGCCGCCAGACCTTCGTCATTTTTTAAAAGCTGAAAGTTTGTCTGCACATTGCTCTACAAGAGGAAGGAATACTTGGAGAATATGAAGTTTGGATCGTGGTGGCTTTGGCAGGTAACGGGAACCAAAGGTGTAAAAAAAGAAAGTTAACTTTCGTCATAGTATAAAGCTTAATTTTTGTATATGTTCTTATGGCAATATTGTAAATCACGTCTTTCACTGCCAGACTCTTTGGGTGGTGGAAAACCTCTCCCAGACACCTCTAAACTTAAGAAAATGAAACTCTATACTCCCGTCATAGTATAAAAATGAATTTTATACAGGTTGATTAGCATGAGGTGTGTCTAATAGATAAAACATATAGGCAGAATTGAGACAAGAAAAAAATTCGTACCGGAAAGGCGTCTTCCCCCTCCCTATAGGTGGGAGGGGCAATTTTCTAAAAATTGGCTTACAACAGAAAAAAAAAATATAAAAAACAAAAGTACAACCTACAATATTATGTTATACTTTTAAAATAAGCCTGATTTTTCTTCTTTTATTTTCCTTTTAAATAAAGTTTTTGAAAAATTAATTTGCAAACCCAAAATTTTGAAAAAAAATTTTTTTTTTAAATGTAAACTAATTTTTTTTTAATTTTCTGTAATCGAGTATAAATTTAATTTTCAAAGTTCTATGCTCTTATTAATTTTAAATCGAAAACAGAAAACCGGATGCCAAAGTGTTTTGCACTTTTCGAGAAATTTAAAAATAACAAAAACCACCTCTTATAAGAAAAACATTTTTTTTTTGTACTGACCCGCCTAGACTTTTATGTAATTTAATGAATATCAAAGGATTAACCTTCTCTCCGGACTCTCTACCGTTATAAAGAAGATTAGTTTTCTCGAAAAGTTTTAAGCTAAAAAAACACCTGTCATTATAACCATTATAAAGAAGCTTATAATTTTCTCGAATATACGACCTCAACCATTTTGCTAAAAAAAATAAAATATGGGTTTTGTTTGATTGTCTTTAGTGAAGTTGCAAAAAAAAAATTTGGCAAGCCTATTAACGGTACCTCCCATAGGACCGTTATTCTTTTCCTGAGCTATCTCGTGAACGGGTTAAACGATTTCAACGCAATGATTTTGTTTTGTACATATGACTTTCTAAATATTTAATAGCAACATTTTGCATAAGTGCTTAGTTTTAATGTTAATTGATTTTCAAATTATTTTTTTTTGTAAATTCAATATTTGAAAAACGGTTTTGGTAACATTATTTTTTACATTAAATGCAAACTATTATAATTGGAGTTCATCAAAATTTGTAAAAAAAAACTTTTTTATAAAAATTATTAAGGATCAACTTATTTAAAAATCACTTAAGCTATTTTATTTTTTTTTGTAAGCTTATACAAACAAAAAAGCTTAGGCAAACAAATTTTCTCGATACTTTGTTTTGGCTAGAGTCTGCGTTTTAAGTAGATTTTGATTTTTTCGTGTTTCTCACTTATACTTTATTTTATTTTTTGACAACTTGCCACAAGAGCAAGTTCGGGGACCCAGTCACACGCTTCATTTAACATATTCGTGGAAAAAAAAGTTTTGATATAAAAATCAAACTTGACATTACTATGTCCGAAAACTCTGTCTGTCTGTCAGTCTGGTTTTGTTATAGCAACTACAGTTGAAACGGCTGAACCGATTTGGTTTAAATTGGGTATAAAGGGTTAGTAGACCTTTTTTTGAGAGGAGAAATTTATTTATTTTTTTTATCTCAAAAAAAAATTTAAGAAGTTTAATTTTTTCGAAAAATAAATTAATTTAAAAAAAAGAAGAATTTGAAATTTTAATATTTCTAAAACTAGAAATAATTTATTTCTAAGTGTAGATTTTATGTAGGGTTTCATATAGACAATTAAGTTTCTAAAAATTGCATACACAAATAGTTTTTTTAATTTTTTTAAAAACAAGTTGTATGCAAAAATTGATTTTTTAAAAAAACTTGATGTACGATTTTGGTGAAAAAATTTGTTAAATACATTGCATTACATCAAAATTAAAGGCCAAGATTTTTTAGACTCTGGATTTTAAGAAATTTATTTTAAAAATAATTTTTTTTTGTATTAGTTTTATTTAATTTTTGTTTGAATAATTTTGTCATGCATTTTTCTGTCAAGCTCTTAAAGGTATCACAAGAGCAAGTTTGTGCGAAATAGACGTGCACTTAATTTCTTTTCAGCATTCCTCCCATATTCTGAGCTAAATGTCGCCAATGGTTAATGAGTTTATACAATGAAAATAAAAAACAAATAACAATGGATTGGACCCATTGTATCAAAACAATCCTTTCTTATCTTTCTATTCCATTTAACTACTGAGTCGTTTATCACCATAATTTAAAAGGCAATTACTTACAGACAATTAACTATAGTTAAAATATAATAAGATCCAATGTACTATAATTCATTTTTTTCTGAAAGAAAGAAGATGATGTTCCGGTTGAGTTCAATTAAATGTCCTCTATTTCGTTTGTTTTACAAAAGTATAAGGTTATTCAGTCTTTTATTTATTATCACATGTTTACTTATACTATTTTAATATAGTAGATTCACATAAAATACAAACATTGATACAAAATGATAAAAATTAGACTTTAAACACTTATTTTATATTATATTGACAGCTTAAATTTATGAAGACACAAAATATAAACAACGGGCACTTCTTTATTGAAGCGATAACAAAAATCAAACAACAAAAATATCCTTACCTGAAAAATTCCTTTTCATCCTTGTACCATTTAACGGAGTTTAACGTGTGACCACCCATGTCATAACTACATGACAATGTCACGTTGTCACGAAAGTCAATAATCACTGGAACGTAAATTTCTGTTACCACAAGACTGCCAGCTTGTTGATAAACTGAAAATGTATAATAGAAAAAAATATGTAGATATTATATATTTTAGAAAAAAAAAAAAAACATAATACTAAGAATTCAATTGGTTGAATATTTTAATTTTATTTATAAAAAATATTCATATAGCTTATATTTTTGCTTGCAATAATAAAGTTGTTATGAAAGATAATACCATACTTAATGAAATTTTTTACTTGCTCGACAAGTATTGGTTTGGTGTAAAAAAATCGAGGTCTTAATCAAACCTGACATTTCGATCATATAGAGAAGCCCAAAAAAGTAGGTTTTGTCATGCAGTCCGTCGGTCTGTCTGTGTGGATGTGTGGATGTACGGATGTACGGATATTCGGTTGTGTTCACAGAGCTACAGCCTAAACAGTTGGACGGATTTTCCTCAAACTTCGTGTATAGTACTTTTTAGTGATTCCCTAGTTCTTTGTCATGGGATAAATTTGAATTTTTGTTCTAGCCCGACTATAATGGGTACCTGCCATATAACGGTTTTAATTTTTTTTTCGGAAACGGCTTTAAGGATTTTGATAAAACTTAGAATACGGTATATTTGAAGTAGTTTGAATATAACTGCGTTTCAGGTTTTTTTTGCTAAAAATGCAGGTAACTGGAGATTTGGTGCTAACGGTTCTTATTAATTTGGCCATAACTTGATAACGGCTGCACCGATTATCAAGAAATTCGGTTTGGAACCATACAACTTAATTTCGCCCTTAGGCAATTTTTTTTTTTGATATTTTTCGCCTTTCTTCAGAATTTAATAAATTCAAATTTTCGCAGTTTTATAACTTGCTACAAGAGCAAGTTCGTGCGACCCAGTTGTGAATTTTATTTAAATATAAGATTCTTATTTTTACTTGCGACTATAGGAAGATATATATGTACCTACTACAGCGAGTAGGTTGGGTTGAGAAAAAGAAACATCGAATTCAAGGGAGGCGGTCTTTACCCTCCGAAGGGCAATTTAAAAAAAAAATACTTATAACAGAAAAAAAAGTATTTCAAAACAACGGCAAAACCTACAATGCCATGCTATACTTTTTTGGAAGCCAGATATATATTATTTTATGTTGTTTTAGTGGATAGTTTTCGTAAAAAAATTTCAAACTAAAAATTTTGAAAAAAAAATATATAAATTATAAAATATATTTTTTTTTTTACTTTATGTATTTAAGTAGAATTTTTGTTTTCAAAACGGATGACCAAATGTCTTGTACTTTTCGAGAATAACTAAACACACAATATTTTTAGTTCTTACATGACAAAAGTTTTATGTAATTTAGTGAATATTAAAGAATTAACCTTTCTTTTATATTTTTTAAAATATCAAGAATGTTATTAGCATGCAGTAAAGTGAAAAAGTACTGGACAAATGCTATTCCTCTATTTTTTTCATTGATAACATTTAAAATCGGACTTTCACTTTTGTTTACTACGGCGCACGGTGGGTCCAAAAAGTTAAAGTCGTGCCAAAAATCATAAATCTGATAAGATCAACTATAATCAAATCTTCAACAAAAGTTGATAAAATAATTCTATAATTTTTGGATCGACATGTACCTTGGTCAATTTTGTTGTGGATAAAAAAAACTTAAAAAAATTATATTTCATATTTTCATTATTGTTACTATGCCACATTTTACAAAAAATATTAATTTTGTTAATGTTGAATGTAAAAAATAAATAATTTTAAATATTAAAAATAAAAAAAATGATTTTTTTTTTAAAAAAATTAATAAAGCACGTTTTTTTTTTTATCAATATTTGCGATTTAAATAGACTAATAGAGCAACAAAAAATACGGATGAGAAAACCTTCATTGCTGCTGACGAGCGACTTGAAGGCGTCGAAAAAACTAGGATTAATTCAAAGTTTGAGAACTATGAAGAATCATCAATAAAGGTGCGATCATAGTTAATTATTTGGCAATGAATTTAAAAAAAAGCGACGGAAGAATTCGATGCTTAAATTGCAAAAGTAACGCAAATTTCTAGCTCCAATGTAGAACGCTACCAAAGAGCATACAACGACATAAAAAGAGGATAATTTCGTTTTTAAATCGACACCGATTCCAATGGAATTAAGGGAAAAGAACGGGTCATCTTTTCAATATTGCAACGACATGAAATTAATTTCACATTATGAAAGCTTGTGACAATCTGTCCAAATGGACCCAGCCAGCAAAATACCAATTTCTTAAACTGCCGCAATTTGCTCTAGTCCGGAAAATGAATAATAAATAAACAAAAAATCCGAGAAATCAAATCATTCAATGAACTTGTAAGGTGACAAATATGTCGAAATTCCCAATGCTCTTCAATAAAAAGATGTCTTACATACATACAAACATAAATACAAGCATCAACAAAATCAGAAGATTCGGGTTATAAGAAACGCATATATTGACGTGTTCCGATGATCAACATTGAGACTCAAAATCAAAATCCTAACATAAAGGTTTAGTACCGATATATCGGTAACACACTGTAAATTAGTGCAACAATTATTCCCTACATAAAATTAGAAAATATTTTATAAATTAGTACTTGAAGTTTCTGTATACAGGGTGAGTCATGAGCAATGCGACAAAATGCTAGGGCGTGTAGGTTGCGTTGAGACAAGAAAAAAATCGTATGAGAGGGGGGGTCTATTCCCCTCCGTTTAGCCGGGAGGGGCAATTTTCGAAAAAACTGACTTAAAATGGGAAAAAAATTATTTAAAATCAACGGCTTCATTCACAATGCTGAGCGATACGTTTTTGAAAAGCCAATAACTTTTTCTTTCATTCTGTGTTTAAATAAATCTATTCTAAGAAATAGTTTTTGAAATATTAATTTTCAAAGTCAAAATTTTGAAAAAAAAAATTGAAAAAAAAATTTCAAATTCTTTTTTTTCAAAATTTTACGTAATTAAGTGCTAATTTTAATTTCAAAATTCAATGCTGTTATTAATTTTAAGTCTAAATAAGAAAACCGGATGCAAAAATTTTATGTCGTTCTCAAGAAATTAAAAAAAAACCAAAACCACCTTTTTCTAAGAAAAACATTTATTTTTATTGTAACGAAGCAATTTAAGAAGCATTAATCTTAGTTTTTTTAGTTTTTTTTATTCCTTTTATTTTTACTATGTTTTTTATTGGAAGTACTTATAAAAAATTCTCGATATGATCTCCATTGTTTAGAAGGCATAGATTATATCTCCTTGTAATGGCTTCACATAAGTTTATGCTTGACAAATTTTCCTGCAATTTGACTCCAGCGACTTCAATTCGTTCCTTCAGTTGTTCCAATGATACTATTTCCACTTCGTAAACATAATTCTTCATAAATCCCCATGCATAGAAATCTAGGGGAGTTAAATCTGGTGACCTAGGCGGCCATTCCGTGGGGCCCCTTCTTCCCATCCAACGGTCACTAAAATGATCATCCAGCCAGTTTCTTACCTGTAAGCTGTAGTGTGCTGGAGCACCATCTTGTTGGTAGATTTAAGTATCTGCTATAACCAATGGAACGCTGTCTAATAAATCGGGTAAAAGGTCTCGTAGGAATTGCAGGTATGATTCTCCATTAATTCCATTTCAAAAACCGGGGCCCGATCACAGTGTGTCCAACAATACCAAGCCAAATATTACAACTAAGTATCGCACAGCATTGTGAATGAAGCCGTTGATTTTAAATATATTTTTTCCCATTTTAAGTCAGTTTTTTCGAAAATTGCCCCTCCCGGCTAAACGGAGGGGAATAGACCCCCCCCTCCCATACGATTTTTTTCTTGTATCAACGCAACCTACACGCCCTAGCATTTTGTCGCATTGCTCATGACTCACCCTGTAGATACCTTAAATTGACATGGTTTTATTTTAGAAAATTCACTAAAAGACAATAGACAAAAGACAATAGAAAACATGATATAAATTAAAAAATAATTGCCAATTAAATGTTTCAATGAATGGTTAACCATTGCTCTTTATTTAAATCGAAATAATAACTTAAACGACGAATAAGTCCGAAACCCGCATAATTGCTCAGCTGTTTTTTTATGTTTGTCATGTGTAGGTGATCCAATATTTATTATATAGATTCGGGGTTACTTTAGGTTTGAGTTTTACATTAGTTTTGATATATGAATGGCATTAAATATTCTGGTTTTAACTATTCTGTCGCAAAAACAAACAATTTCCTGATGACATCATGTTTTGAATTACAAATTCAGAAGATAACATTATGAAAAATGTAGTTAAGGATATTTATTGAATTGTTCAATACAGAATAATTCATAAAAGATAATTTAGATTGATTAGAATGAATTGTGCAGTCTTTCTGTTGTGTAGATATTGAAGTGAGTTTCAATTGATTTCATTGCAGTCTAAGTAAAATGCCATTAAAAGTAGACCGAAAGGACTTTCTCTCTAATTTATTCTTCAAGTTTTTTTATAACTACGCGAAAATCTTTGGAATGACATTTTTTTCGATAACAAGCATTGGTCGCTTAAATTTTTCTTCCAAAGTGTTTTGTACTTCAGTTACTTTGAGGTCCATTGGAATTTTTGCTTTTGTTTATATTTTACCAAGTGTTTTCTATGAACTTCTTCAGATAGACTACCTTTCCATTCTTATTATTATATTTGTACAGTTTTCATCGATTCCCCTATACTCTATGGTGTGTCTTTACTATCAAGTCTTTCGTCGAGATCAGTTCATTCTTTTGGTTAATAAGACAATAGACTTATGCATTCGTATAGTACATATATCGGGAGACATAAATTTGTTCGGATTTGAGTTTTATATTATAATTTTGGTTCGGATCGCTAATAATGGATGCACTATTTGTGTTTCTGCTAAAGAAGTTGCTGACGCAATCGATGTGAACGATATTTTGAAAATAACCTACATCATTGTAGGGAACTACATGTGGTTCGGATGTAATGTGTTGTTGGATTTAATACTTGTCGCTCATCTGATATTCGCAGGATTGTACCTTAATATTGGAAACCATATGATTTTATTAGCGAATCGTATTGAAGTTCAAGAAACTCAAAAAATGAATATAATACGTCAGATAAAAATTCTTCACGGATTTTCTATTGAACTCGATACATGTGCAGAACTGTATTCGGAAATATTTAATGTTGCTAATGAATTTCACAATTATTTTCAATTTGATTTATTTTATGTATATTTCTTTCCACTTATTGGTACTATTGCTGGGATTCAGAATATATTTTTAAATTATTATGCGCTTTCGGAAGGAGCTCTGTGGCAATCAGTCTTGTACTGTTGTGCGTACATTGCAGATTTAGTATCACTTACTCTTATGATTGACCTAACAATCAAAAGGTCGAAAATCCCTCATAATCTCAGTTGGGATGGCTTGTTTTCGAATATTGATAGACAATGGGACAAAAGCGTAAGAATTTATTTCGTTTCATACGTCATGTATATAATCATAATTTTTATATTGACAGGTTAATCGATTTCTAATACAACTACAACTTCAGGAATTGGAATTTGATGTTTTTGGACTATTTCAACTTAATAGTGAACTTTTATTAAGTATTTTTTCAATGCTAGTTACTTACTTGACGATACTAATTGAATCGAGCATGAAAGGAAAATTTAATCGCACTTAAATTAATTAAAGGAGGTATTCTATAGAAGATGTCCTGTACATTCAAGCAATTACCTAATAATAAAAATAATTAGTGTAGAATATAGTTGTTTAATATAAAATTGGCTCTGATAGCCAGTATGATCAATTTAGCTAAATCAACTTTTAGATACAGATCTTATCCAGAGTGTACGAACATTTTGCAGAGACACTATAATAATTCATAGTTCAGAATCATCAGTGAACGGTCACTTATGCTTAGTGAAAATCAGCATCAAAGCTAAGTTTGCGAAAGCTGAATTATTCATACACTTTCTTATGGCACTTACCGGATCAACCAGATTCAACCATCAGACAACATAATATTGAACGTCCGAAATTTCCGTAGAGTAAAAGTATGATGGTATCTGTGCGAAGATGTGAATGGGCTGCCGGTAAAAGAATATTAACATTTTATAAATCACTCCCTTTCCCTCTGCTATAGTGCTCAATGAGGGGATACCTTTTGATACTTTTTTGACGGCAGAATAGATCAAGGGAATCTATTTTCTGCGACAAATAATAAAGGAAATCTAAATGGGTTTTGATGCATTGTAAACTTAAATAAAATGCATGACTCGGTCGCACGATCTTTCTCTTGTAGCAAACTATGGGATTACAAAAAATGCAATGTATTTAATTATGTAAAAAGCAAAAGATATCGAAAATGGCCTAAACGTATATGGTAGCTATCATATAACCGTTGTTTAGCCAAACGTTTGTTGATACTGAACATGGATAAGTAGAGCGAAGAGGCAAGCATCGAAATGAGCTTTAAAATTACCAATTTAAAAATACCGATTAAAACCGGTAAAAAATTACGCAGCAAACAAAAATGGCTATGTTCACTTTAAACTCACTTTTAGTTTTGAAAATGATTATGTAGAGATGGCGTTGCTAATGGTTTAAATTAAATTTACTGCTGAAAATCCGAACCGGAAAGGTTAAATTTAAAATAAAAAAATTCAGTGGAAGTTAAGCATTTTTAAGGTTCAATCTTAATCCGTCTGTATTTTAGCAATCACTGAACCCACTTATACAGCTTACATGCTGTTATATAGAGGAAATGTCAAACTAGGTCAGGAAAAAAATTCGGCATAAAGTAATTATTTTAAATATTTGGTGACACCAACACAGCAAAGTATTCGAATTTTTTTTTTGATTCTGCCCATAGCAGTACGACCAAGTATATTAACAGACGAATATTTTTCTCCAACTCAATTGCAGCGGCATACTATTAAAACTTATCTAAAATCATTGTATATAAATTTCTATAGTACTATCATGGAGCAGCGCCATCTAAAGAAAGTTGTGAACCGCACATTTGGAGGTTCTTACATTTACTAAGTGTCTATTCTGTTACCCTAACAATAGTCGTCAACAAAACAAATTAACAATATTTAATGTATTTTATTGGCTCTAAAATCCATATTTCTTTGACAAGAGTCGTAAACAAAACAAAGATCATATATGTTTACGACTGTTGTCAGGGTTACAGAATAGACAACTAGTAAATGCACGAACCTAAAAATGTGTTATTCACAAGTTTCTTAAGATGGCCAGGCGGTGATTATTCAGCATGAAAATACTATAGAAATATATATACAATGCTAAAATCAAAACTGTTTTTGGGTTCTGGAAATGGATAAGTAGAGACAAGAATCGAATGCGCTTTGAACCGGTAAAAACTAACCTAACGAAAGGAAAACTTAAAGCTTTTTATACGATTGGTGGTTAAGATGGACATACTGAATTATTATTCTCTAACATTAGAACACAATATACGTGTGCAGAAATATATTAATCAAAGTTTTTGTGAAAACTAAAGTGGAAATCTAAGTTTTGGTGAAAAATAAAGTAGAAAAGTTTTTATTTTAGTGAATAACTTACTTATTTTACTTAAAATGAATTGTGACTGTGTTAAAGTAATTTTTTGAACTCGGGTTAATAAACCATTTATAAGGAGTTTTCTAAGTTTTTTTATTTAAAAGCTATAACATTTTAAAGATTAAAGCTTTACGGCAAATTGATACTATACTTCATTGAAAATCAGGTTAGTAAACATTTGTTTGGTATTTCGAATTCATATTATTTTTATTTTAAAGCTTTAACGGCAAGTTGATATTTTATGATATTTTAAGTACATAGGTACCTACCTCATTTTTTTTTTGCAAGTATTAAAAACCGTTAACACCAATTCTCTGTTATTTGAATTTTTGGCCTAAAACCTGAAATGAAGTTATTTTAACAGCACTCCAAATATAATGCTCACAAAGTTTCATCAAAATCGTTATAGCCGTTTAAGAGAAATTTTGGAAAAACTAGAACCGTTATATGGGAGGTATCCGTTATAACCGTTTAGGCTGTAGCTCGGTGAACAGGCAACCGCACATACGCACATACGCACATCCGCACAGACAGACCGACGAACGGCATGAAGAAACCTCCTTTTTAGGATTTTCTATCATCGTAATATCAGGTTTGATTAAAACCTCGAAATCAATACTTGCCCTATTGAACAAGTAAAAATATAAGACCTTTATTTTAACATAATGAGAATTATTGAGTCTAGGCTAATTCACTGTGCGCAATTCACTATGAGGATAATAATTCAGAGTGCACTATTCGCGCGCGCGAATTGGTGAGCCTTGAATAAAGACAACAAGAAAAAAAGAACAATTTAAAAAAAATTCTTTTATTAGAGTTTGATATTTAATTTTTGAAAGGATTATAATTTAATTTTAAAAAAATTCTGGTTAAGGAAATTTTGGTTATGGTTTTGAGTTCGGAATTTTGAGTTTGATATACGTTTTTAATTTGAATTGCTTAATAATATTTATCTATTTGATAAAAATTCTGTGTTTTTAAGATTACCTATACAATGATAGTTTTTCTTTAAAGCGGGAACTTAAGCAAATGCTTTGCATTGCTTTTTTGATGTTAAAACGGGAAGTTGACATGCCAGGGGACTGAGAATTAGGCAACACAAAACTGCAATATACAGGGTGATTGGTATAAGGTGCACCAAAAGAATTGAGCGGGTAGGTGGTGTTAAGACAAGAAAAAATCGTATGGGAGGGGGGGTCTATTTCCCCCCGTTAAGGCAGGAGGGGCAATTTTCTAAAACATTGACATAAATCAGAAAAAAAAATATTTAAAAACAACGGTGAATGATACAAAGCGTTGTAACTACTTTTTTATTTAATTTTTAAATTGAGTTGTTTAAGTGAACAATTTAAAAAAAATTAATTTTCAAACTCAAAATCGTAAAGTTAAACATTATAATTTGATTCGATTTAGAAATTATTTGCAACAAAAATATTGCAAAAAATTTAACGAGAAAATCGAAAGGGTCTCCTATTTACTTTTAATTCTATGAGACTATATAACAAAATAGTCTACATCTAATAGAATCTGTCCTTTCGCGACCCTTGACATTTTTGTGTGTAACACTTATACTTTTAATATGAACCCTTCAAAAACCCTTAAGCTTAAGAAAATGCGTGCATACGCAATTGAATTAAATACTTTAAAAATTACCTTCTATTAATATTTCCTATATTTTTTAAGTTTAGTAAGTACCTACTTCAATTTTTTGCATAGGTCATCTATATTTAGACTATTATTTTCTTTTTTTAAACTCTATTTCTTTCGGATTGTACTTCGAAACTATGGTAAAGGTATGCGTACTCATTTCAAAATTAATAACATACTTCTACAGGGTGATTGGTATAAGGTTGTTATAAAGTTGTTGGAGCAATTAAGTTCTTTGGAAATGTCCTTAAAAAATTCCATTATCATTTTATTACTAAGTTTATATTTTTCTTTGCAATTAATTTGTGTATCTTCCATTCATGTAACTTATTCTTGTTGATAGATATTAATTTTTTAGAGAAAAAAGTCTTTTCAGTCTTTACGAACATTTAAAAAAAAATGTGACGTGTTTTCGTTTGCACTAGGTACTCATTTCAAAACTACTTAACGTTAAAATGTATGTAGAGTACTTAAAATATATTCCATTCCAAAGTGAAGAAAAAGAAGAAAAGTGAGTAAAGCTACTATAGCTTAATACTTATGGCGACCGACAAAACTATATATACCTACCTACTATAGTTCCATTTGCGTAGCTCATATACCCGCAGAGACCATTCGTTCCAGTGGCCACTTACGGCTCTTTACCTCTTTTACCGTCAACGTCATTATCGTCTGACATCATCCACCCCTACAACATGATGGTGACTTTTTCGTCTCAAACTCTCCACAAAAAATATTTTAAAACGTTAAAAATGTTTTTACTATGACTCTCTCAATGGGATGAAAAAAAAAAAACTTCAAACTTCACGTTCAGGTATATATTGTTCATCAGTGGAATGGTACAACATTTGAAATGTCGAATGCACTCACAGTTAAGAGAAAAGGAAAAAGGTTAAGTAAAATGAGAATCACTGGCGTGTGAAAGATATTTAACCCTCTAATTACCCTTGAATCCAACGAACGGGTTTCAAAGGGAATTTAACCACAGCGACCTTAATTTTGAAATAGGTAAGCGTGTATACCTCGGTACTTTTATACATACCGACCTATAGAGTATGTCAACGCAAAAGGTTGGCTCGACATCACGAATATGGCTATCTGCAAACTTTCGACCAGAAGTACCTTGAATTCGTATTAGTTAAAAAGCCATGCTTAAAAAAAACTCTTAAAATTCTTTTGACTTAGGTAGATTATTGTTTTGTTATAAGCAAACATTTTAATCAGTACATGACCGTAGCCAGAAAAATATAAGTTAAGTTTCATACCAAAGGAGAGCATAATTACCTATACCATAAGTGTTGGTATAGGTGCTGCTGGGTTTCGCGATTGTTATAGTATCGTGTTAATCACTTTCGGTATCATTCGGTTTGGTTTGCATTCGATTTTCATAGCCTCGTTGACCAACACAATCGGATCGTAGCGGAGGACCATTAGTAGGTACAGTAAAAATAGATTCAAAAATGAACCATCTGAGAAAAGTTTTGAAGGTCTTCAAGATTGAATGCAGTTTGGTAGGGGACAGCAGCCGCCATCTTGAATTAAGATATTTTTGTGGTTTTGCGGTTTTCTATGTTTGTGTTCGTTTTTTATGAAAAACAATTAACAACTTTTTTATTGCAATTTGTATTATCTACAAAAAAATATAAAAATTATATTTATAGTTTTAGTATCTTAGAAGTTATAAGGAAAAAACGAATACAAAAAAAATTGACTTTATTACCTTAATTTTCGAATTGCTCCCTAACTTTTAGATTTTCGATAAAAATTATTAACTGTTTCCTTAAGATAATCTTTTCACAAAAAAAAAATAATTGTATTTTTCGTTAAAATCGGTTGATTTTTGAAGTCATTACGATAGCCGGAACAGTAATAAATGCATATATTTATGTTGTTTTTTACTAGCAATATTATTCAGGGTATTTGCATAAGATGCAACTTAAGGCTAAAACGTATATCTTAAGTCAAGATAAGAAAATACGTCTATGGGAACGGAAAGGTGGCCTATGTCTTCCCGTTTCGGCGGGTGGTTCAGTTTTCTGAAAAATTGACTTAAAAGCAAAAAAAGATATAAAAAAAATTACAAAAGCTTATTCGATAATATTCTATAATTTTTGTTTTACAGAAAAAATGCGTATCTTTGATTTTATGTTTCATTTAAGTAATTTAAGTTTATGATTTTTAGAATTAGAATTTCAAAATAAAATTAAGAAAAAAATTGACTTTAAAAATTTATTTCTCAAAAATATTATTATCGAGCTTTTGTAGATTTTTTATATTTTTTTTTTTTGCTTTTAATGTAATTTTTCAGAAAATTGACCCTTCTGCAAAAACTGGGGAACCCCCTAACATAGATTTGTTCTTATCTTGACTTAAGATATACTTACGTTTTAGCCTTTAGTTGCATCTTACGCCAATGACCCTGATTAATTGCACAAAAATCAACGCGATATTAACGAAAAATTATTTTTTTTTTTTTAAAGATTATCTTTAAAAAAGTTTTTAATACTTTTTCTCAAAAGTTAGGTAGCAATTCGAAAATTAAGGTGATGAAGCCTATTTTTTTAATTCGTTTCTTTCATATAAATTCTGGCGCAGGGATACATAAGTCCCTGGGACATAAGTCCCTGGGACATAAGTCCCCGGGACATAAGTCCCCGGGCCATAAGTCCCCGGGACATTAGTCCCAAATTTATAACATTCTAATTTGATGGTCTAACTTTAATCAAATTTATTTAGAAAAATATAATTCACATGGAGTTTTCTCTGTAAAATTTATAAAGCAATCGGTAATCATCGACAATAATTGCGTACTAGATTGGGTTTTTGGTGTCATCTATGATAGTTTGCTACAAGAGCAAGTTCGTGCGACCCAGTCGTGCATTTTATTTCTCTTCCTATACGATTTAACATGAGCGTTTGATATACTGTCGATCACTCCAGTCTGTTTGATAAACTCTATTAAATGTTCAATTTTTCAAATAATATGCATTTAAATTGTTTCCATTACGAGAACAAATGCTTTTAAAAACGTTGTTGGTGGAATTCCAGAAGGTTCTCTCTTCTGGGCCCTTCTGTTTTCTTTATACTTATATCAAGTACATGCATAACTTGATATATACTTATATCAAGTAAATGCATTTCAGTATTATTTATATTTATGTATTTATTTATTGAACAAAACTAAAAAAATCTCGAAACCTTCCAGGCCTTGTCATTAGAATATATTCTAAAAACTGCGATTTTCATGCCAAGCGAAATACTTTCAGTTTTTGATATACATATTGCACGTTGAAAACAAAAGTGTCACTAAACAAAAAACCTAGTTTTGAGATATGGCCATTTAAAGATTTGGACTTACTTCAATTGTCTATACCTCGCAGAAAAAATATTAAAATGGTGTGTTACTTTTCCACAATATAGTATATTTATCTTCTTATAAAATGGCATTTTAAGATTACAAAAAAAAAAATCATGTGTATTTAGAAAAAAATTGCTTTTTGAAAAAGTTCGGTATAGTGGCACGTAATTATAAATAAAATTAAAATGTATTATTGTAAGAACGGCACTAAACAAAATATGACTGTTATAAATAAAATGTTTTTTACGGTTAGAATAAAAGAAAAATATTGAAAAATGGCTTTAAACCAAAAGTGTCTGTTAAATAATTGCACTGAACATAAAATCAATGTTTTTTTTTAGGAGAAAACCGACGCTAAACGAATTATGACATTAATGAATTTAAGTATCATAAAAACTCTTAGCTTAAAAATAAATTATGCAAAAAGTGTCATTTTATCTTTTAGCAATTGAGTGATTTACGTTAAACTTAAAAGTGGCACTAGCGAACTCCTGTGGAAAATAGACGAAGTAAAAAACGAATATCTTCACAAAAGATGGGTGGTATATATCGGAACCTAGATGGCACTATAACTTTAAAGTGTTAAATTTTGTATAGTGCCACTTTTGTTTTCAACGTGTGATATGTAAATATTAAACAATCTGACACTGGAAATTTTTGCCTTAAATACGAAAAACATTGGTGTTTAAAAAGGAAATAATATATGGTGTTTGCATACCTACAAATATAATTAAACAAGCTTATCAACGACTTTATTTTCTTTAACTCAAATCAATTAGAACAAAATCATTTCCTTAAAATCTTCGCCGAAGGGATGCAATTAAAGCGTAGATGTACTTTTAAAATTCGCTTCCTTTGACAGCCTCTTAATAGACTACGAAAAAAATACATTATTCTAAAAGTGCCAGCTAAAACAAACAAAGAGGGTGTTTAAAAGCTCTTTTTTTAACACTCCTTAAAATGGTACTTAAGAAATGATGGTATATGATGTCGACGAACGCCTGGTTTATTTAGAGAACGAAGGTGCATCGATGTTTGCTCTTTTTAAGAGCTTTTTCCCTGCACTGCAGGAAGTTACTTTAAGTACCTAGCTATGTATACTTGTTTCTTAAAAAAAAAAGTTATTTCAAAAGAAGTTTTACTTGTCAATAGATTTTCTATGATGGTTGTATAAAAAAGCATGTCCTGCATAATATCATAATTGTATGAAGCCACACTTTGAATGACAAGTGCTGTAGATATAGCAAATATGTTATTGAAATCAAAAATAAAAAAAGTTGGAAAAAGCTTAGCGGCTACAGATTTTAAGAATGCATTATTTAAGATGAACTGAATAAGCACAAGTTATATATTTAAACGTTACTGAAATCAAGTGGGTGATTCTACAAAAAGTGGAAGTTTTAAGGCGTACAAATTAGTTATGATTGAATAAAATTGGATGAAGTACCTACTAATGAAAATTTCACTTATGATTGTTGGAATAAAGGAATTTACATATATTACAGCAGTGAACTATATATTTAAAGTTTATATTAACTTCCATTTAACAAATAGCTAGTTAATGGATATTTTTAACTGATAATTTTTTTTAAATCAGCTGCAGATGAAAGAACACCTTGAAAACTGAAGACGGTATTGTAAGTCAGAAGGAATAGAAGTTGTCCTGAGTTACTGCTTGAGGTAAACGGTTGATTATTATTTATTAGGCAATACATTGCGACATTGTTTAACATCCAAATAAATTCTAAATCAACATGTTAAAAAACCAAGAAGCTTATGTTTTTAAAACGATCGAAAACTTCTGAAAAATAAGTCATAACATATCCTCAACTTGAAAACGACTTTCCAAAACTAGTAAGGCAGTAATTTTTAAATATATGTATGTATATATTAGCATTGAGCTTATACACATAGAGGAATCAAGATGGTTTCAAACTCAACGAAGTAGATGTCGCTAAATGAACATATCGAGTAATTATTATTGCAATTATTCCCTGTAACCGAACTAAATCTGCTGGACGTCATCTGACGAGCCCACAAAGCTAGCACCGGGCGAAACGCAATGTTTTCTTGGACTATAGGCCGCTAAACGCTTTAATTTTGAATAATAATTCAGGTAAGTCCACTTAAAATAATCTGATGCTAAAGTCTTCTACTTGGTTGAATATTCTTAATATAAAAAATAAAATAATAATTTTATTATTTATTTTTTATATTAATTAATTAATAAATAATTAATTTTCATATTAGTTTTATAGAATTTGAGTCATTAATTATTTTATTTCTTTGTTAAACCGATTTTCTTCAAACTTGGTACTCTGTATTTTTAGAGTAATATGTCCAGGAATATTTTTGATTCGTATCCTAGGTCTGAAAATAACGGTATATAAGCGAAAAAAAAAATCGATTTTGATAAAATTTCGTATGACTGATTTTTTCCCAAAGGTGATATTTTTGGTCAAAAAATTTAGTTTAATACCAGCTTTTTAAAGGTACCTGTCATACAAACGTTACAGACAACTCCATTTATTTCGAAAAAAATACGAACTATGTATTTTGATAAAATTTCGTATAATGGATTAGTAGCTAACGATTATGTTGTTTGTGTTTTCAAAATAAGTTTTCATATTAACGGTACCTGCCAAATAAGCCTTAAAGTTAATCCAATTTTTCACCAAAAAAATACGACCGATTTTGATGAAATTTATTGTGAATCATTTTTTGCCAAGGATGAAGTTTTCCATTAGAAATTTTATTTCAAAATAATCTTATTAACGGTACCTGCCATATAAACGCTATAGAAAATCCAATTTTTCTCGAAAAAAATACGATCGATTTCGATCAAATTTTGTGTGACTGATTTATGGTGATATATTTACGGCACCTGTCATATAAACACTATAGAAGCTATTTTTACTTGCGATTTACTTATTATATACTTTATTGTTTAGTAGGTATATTCTTAGCCAAAAGTTAGTAATGTGAAAAAAAACAAGTTTGTCAACCAGTCGTGCCTTTTATTTTATTTAAAGTTTAAAAAGTTCACAACATTTAATTTGAGTATGAAAATGTTGAGTTGTTTTTTATCAATGATAATCAATATTATCGACAAACGCCACTAAACTTGTACCGAACTTTGCAAAATGTAGCTTTGTAGATTAATATCTGAGTTTTGAACCATTTCTTTAAAGTTTATGTTTAAGAATTCTCAAGTCAGACAATCTCCTTGACTTAATTCTTTGTTGACATTGATTTTTTTTTTTATATCCTTTGATATGAATCAATTAAATTTATTTTACTCTGCGAACGACAGAACTTTTAATATATTCATGTTCCTTTTCATCGAACATACATATATGCAATGGGAGTAGCAATGCATAAAAATTTTATTAGAATCCAATCATGATTGAATTTTTATTGAGGAATAAACAAGCACGCTAACCTTTATTATTATCCCCAATGATCGCGCATATACATAGTATATCCATCCTATGTTTGCGATAAATTCTCATTTCTGGACTGCCCTTATAATTTATTTGGGTTTGCTGGGCTTGTGTCACTCAATTTTTCTTTGGTGGCTATGAAAGGAGTTATGGTACCAAAATGGCGCTTCATGGCGCTAATTGGATTTTGTTTTCAAAAGTTGTTTTGCGAAACCGCCATCTTAAATACTTACCAGATGTTGTCTTGTATTTTATGTGACTTTGGAAAACCTTAATTTTTCGAGTGCAGGTAGTTTTAATTGTAATGTGTAAATGAGAAACGACCAGTTTCAAACAAATTCATTTAAAAAATCAAATACACAAATACTGAATAAAATATTCTGAATTTTCTAGAAGGATTTCATTTGTGTTCACTACAAATAGAAGCTAGAATTTCTATTTATGGTGTTCACTTACACTTAAACTCATTAAAAAGAAGCGTGTATTTATGATAAGAGATTTTCTGAAAACTTTGCAAAAATAAACATAAATTTTAGTACTCAGTTTTGAATTTAAATGCAAATAAAATCTGTTTAGCTTTTACAATACCTATATACACAAAGTTTTACGTCTTTTGTCTTTTTTATTGTTTTTCCGCAACTAAAAAAATGAAACAAATATATTACGCTCCCTATACACCTCTCTTTTGCTATTTGTCAAAGTGCACCCTCTAAAATATTTATATACAATATGACCCGAACAAAGCATTTAAATAAAACTGTAAAAAAAAGAAGAAAACATTTAAATACCGTTGTAAAAAAAACATAAACTATTATAGCTTCCACTTCTTTGAATAGCTTCTCTCCACAATATTTAAGGAGCACCTCGGCATGAGTGACACTACTTGTGACAAATTTCACACCACCCAAATTTTTTTTTGAATAAATAAAATTGACAGAGATAAAAAAAAAACATACGAAAAAATCAGAGATACGGTAGTAAAGGAACATTAATAGTCACCCCTGCGAGCGAAAGGCTCAAAAACGGCGACTATACTATTATATTGAAAGAATGAGTCGGAACTCGGAAGGACGGAGATGACACACATTGAAATGCGAAGTGAAGCATGCATGCTAAACAACCTCGAATCATAAGTGAAATTACAAAGTTTATGGTGGCAGATCCTGGAAACGGTATCCACCCATCTTCCATTTTATTTAAATTGTCTCTTTTAAGTCTCATTTGGTTTTTTTATCCCCTTCATGAGCACACTCGTCCGTTTTTGTTCACAATTTGGGATTCTTTACTTTGGATTTTATTATAGTTGCTGGGTGGCAGGGAGTTTGTTTTTTTCTTTCTTCTTTTTTGATGCCGTTTTATTTTACATCTCTTGCCTCCTTTTTCATGTTCCTATATTTTATTTTAAGATTTTTATTACACTTAAGTTTTTGAGTTGCTTGAACATTTTAGTAATATTTTTCGAAACTATAGACGTGCCTTTACCTATTCCTACGTGAAGATTAATGGAGGAGATTGTAAGGGCGTTGTCAAATAGTTATTTTTGGTTTGTACGTAAGTATGTACGTGAATATATTTTAAGCAAATATTTACTATATTAATCGAAAAAAATAAATTTTATTCCTTATTTTGGAAAAAAATTATTGTGAAAATTTAGTTTACATGCGAAAATAAATACAATACTTTACTTTTAAAGAAGTATTATTCGATTGTAATCAGGAAATAGAATAATGTGAACATGATTTACAAAGTGTTTTTAAGAGTTGCCAATATGAAAGAAAAGTAGCACAAGGCCAATCTGAAATTTGGCGATCTTGAAAAGAATTTAAAGGTAGACAGTTCAAGAAGGAAAAAGTGTTCAAGAGTTCAAAATTTTGGTTGTCCCGAATCGTTTTTTACGGCGAGTCGGCGAATAAACATTTTCGTGAAGGATAAGTTAAAAGGAAAAGTGAACTGAAGAACTTTATATATATAAATGGCTTTTAATCGAGCAAATGTGTTAATGGATCCCAAAAATTTGGTCAGAAGAAAGTATTCCCGGTGAATGGAATCTTGGTATAGTGTGCCCCATCCACAAAAAAGAAACGCTCTAACATATGCGCCGCTAAATACAGTGAAATTAGCCCCGTAAACGTCGCTTATAAAATCTTGTCTTGTGTGATCGCTATCTTGTGTGATCGCTTAAAACCCCATGTTAACAATTTGATTGGCCCCTGTCAATGTGGTCTTAGGCCAGACAAAGTCAACTGTCGATCAAATGTGCACAATGCGACAGATTCACACCATATCTTTTCGGTTTTAAGTCGGTGCGTATAATAGCGTGGATAGAGACGAATTATACAGAGCCATGTCGTATCTCGGAATCTCTGCAAAACTCGTCGCAGGATGACGATGAAGAAATCTCGCTACTCTGTCAAAGTCAGTAAGAAAAACGCGTACCGTTCGATGTTAAGAAAAATCGAAGGCAGAATGATGCGCTATCATCATGCACCCTATTTAACATCGCTCTTGAAGCAAATTGTACGAAAATCGCAAGTCAACTACTGGTACAATTAATCAAAAGTCCGTTCAACTAATCGCCAATGCGAGTTTTCATTTTCCAGTATTTGCTGTTAACGAAGATAAAACGAAATATATGCAACGAGAAAGAAATCTTTAAATCGTCGACTCGGCCAAAACGTTACGATGGATAGATATAACTTCGAAGTAGTCAAGGACTTTAACTACCTGGGATCCACTATTCCAACGCAGAATGACATCAGAGCAGAGATCAAACGAAGAATTAGAATTACTCATGCCAATCGCTGTTTCTTCGTGCTGAGAATGCATTTTAGTAGTAAGGCTCTCTCTCATATAGAACCAAGAAGATGATATATAATACCTTCATCATCCCAGTTCTGCTGTATGGGCGTTAAAAGACTCGGATGAGAAGTTACTTTGTTATTTTAAATTCCTGTATGTAACGAAGAAGTATGTAGAAGAAGATTCAATGACTAGCTATACGGGGCTATACAGCGATATTAACCTGATCAAGAAGCTGAAAATACAGCGGTTGAGATGGCTGTGTCAAGTGGAGCGTATATGGACATCAACGCACCAGCCCGACGAGTCTCCGATTGCTGATTATGGTGTACGCAGCATTGGAAGACCCCCTAATAAATAGCGCACACAAGCTTAAACGACCTCAACCAATTCGCGGTACGAAATTGGAAGTATGGCTATACCTAAGAACAGAGCTGGCTGGGGAGACATTTATTAATTTATTTATTTATTTATTTATTTATTTATTTATTTATTTATTTATTTATTTATTTATTTATTTATTTATTTATTTATTTATTTATTTATTTATTTATTTATTTATTTATTTATTTATTTATTTATTTATTTATTTATTTATTTATTTATTTATTTATTTATTTATTTATTTATTTATTTATTTATTTATTTATTTATTTATTTATTTATTTATTTATTTATTTATTTATTTATTTATTTATTTATTTATTTATTTATTTATTTCATCTATATAGAGTTTCCTGTTACAGATTGCTTAAAACTAATATAAACTTAATTCATAAAGTAAATTTATTACCTACTTAGTTGTAGTTTAAATACATTTCTTTCGAGACTTAAAATCTAAATTAAAATTTTGTTCATTTATAATCTCATACATCTTGAGAATGGTTCATTACAACCGTAATTATATCTATGTGAGGGAATATAAAAAAATTTTCTGGATCTTATATTTCTGCCTGGAACATAAATACTTAGAAGATATAGCAATATAGGGTCATTTTAAATGGTAAGACAATATATCATAAACGAACAAAACACAATTTACGAGCCGGCGTTTTTCCAAAGTAGCTAAACCAATAAAGGCACATCTGGTTAAACAAGTTGTCATTTCAGGCTAATTCCATTTCAACTGTCTAACCACAAATCTTGTAAAAGATTTTTGAACTTTTTCAATACGATTTTTTTAGACTGTGTAAAATGGATCTCATACGACTGAAACGTATTCCAAATGGGGGCGGACAAGTGAAGTATAAACAGCTTTTGCTAAAGTAAAATCAATATGCAAGGAGAAATTTAGCTTTGCATCGAAAACTACCCTAAGATCTTTCACTTCCGAAAGTCTATTTAAAGCAGTGTTTGAAATATTATAATCATACAAAATGATTGTTCTTGACTTAAAAAATGAAAATGTATTACACTTCTTAATGTTAAGAAATAGAAAATTGTGTTTACACCATTCAACTACTTTATTTATATCGCTTTGAACATTAAGACAATCATTCATAGATTTTATTCTGGTAAAAAATTTGAAATCGTCTAAAAACAATAAACAAGTTGTATGTTGTAGCATTGAAGCAATTCATTTACATAAATAAGAAATAATAATGGTCCAAGATGGCTTTCAACCAAGTAAATGGAAGGGTTGAATGAAACTCGAAGTGTTTTAGTTTTTTTTTTTTAAAGCTGCAATATACAAAGGCTATCAAATGCCTTCTCAAAGTCTGCAAAAATAGCATCCAATTGAAATTCTGATTCTAAGGCATCGCAAACATATTTTGTAAACAACGTTAAATTTGTAGTAGTTGACCATACCACTTACAAATCCATGTAAGCATGGATTCTTTTATATGAAAATAATTTTTTTGTTTTATAATTAGCTAAATTTAAGTAAGTTCATGGATAAGAAGTCGAGAGCGAATTTTTTTATATAAAATTTTCGATTTTGCTCTGAAGAGGGGTTCCAAATGCTTGTTTAAGTAATCCTATTGTCTTTACGCATTAGTGTGTGTTTGGCCACAGATGAGATAAAATAACCAGACATTTATACAATTTGCAAAATCGCTCCAGCTGTAGCCAGTACAAACGGACAGACAGATTGACAGACCGACAGACAAACATTTTAAAAATGTGTGTTTTGCTATAATTGCTGTGTTGTGTATGCTTTCATACGCGTGTAATAAAATACCGTTGTTTTGGCATTACAAACAGACACTCCATTTTTACTTGCGATTATAGGTACTATAAGGCAAGTTATGAATTCGTGCAAAAAAAAAGTTTTAAGATAACAATCAAACATGACATTACGATGATAGCGAAGTCGAAAAAAGTGGGTCTGGCAATTCTGTCTGTTTGTCTGTCTCTCATTCGCACTTGCAGCCTAAACGGTTGGACCAATATCCCTTAAACTCGGTATACAGGATTTTTTGGGTGATAGCCTGGGGGATTTTTTTGAATTTTTGTTCTAGGCCTAAAACTAACGGTACCTGTCATATAACGGTTATTAAAAAAATTATTTTTTTCGAAAACGGCTCTAACGATTTTGATAAAATTTGATACGATACTAAAAGCTTTTCAGATGGCATGAACCCTATTTCTTTAGGAACAGTTTTAACGGTACCTGCTATGTTAAGTTTTTTTTTAATTTTGACTTTCTCGTCTGAGTGTATTTTTACAAAAAAATTATTTCTAAGAAGACCTTGATAGCCAAACAATAATGGTGTACTTATTTTTTTAATGACATTAAAAAAAAAATTGATTATTTAAACAAATTATTTTTTGAAAATTGAATATTTTGAAAAACAATTCATGAATCTTTTATGAAATTAATTTTCAGATGAAAATTATTAATTAGCTAAAATTGCCATTCTCCATAATTTTCAAAAAAAATATTTTAAAAAAGTTGTTTAGAAAAAAATCGATTTTTTCAAAACCGCAGTTTTCGAAAAAATCGATTTTTTTACGATTTTGAAAAAAAAAAATTATATATTGCAATATTCGTTTGTAATAAAGTGATTTTCAAAGTTATTTGTTTTTAATATTTTTTTAAAATTATTTCTTATTCAATTATTTGAAAAAAAAAAAAAATAAGAAATAATTTTATATAAAATAATATGGTCGCAGGTTCTTTAAAAGCTCTTGGTAACTTGACAGAAGAGCAAGTTTGTGCGACCCAGTCGTGCCTTTTATTATTTATTTGTATAGATACGCTTTTTTAGTACACAATGTAAAGTCGTAACAATTAGTCGGTTATAAAGTATTATATTAATTCGCCATTACCTGTTCAGATCGACTTTTTTGAGGCAAATAGGTACCACATACAATCACATATGACAAAACATTTATGTGGCTCAGTTTCTGATCCACTCAGAGATTTTATCAAATGGAACAGTTCTTTCCAAGTACCAGAAGTTGAAAAACTTTTAATTGATGATCAAAGACGTAGAATCTTGATCTTGGGATGATGACATAGACATTAACTAGCTTGAAACAGTAGAACGAATAAAATGGCAAAGAAAATTTTATAATAGATGCAGAATTGAAAGCTGTGCAAAGCTTGATCGAATTAAAAGTAAAAAGATCCGTGGAAGCCATCATGTTAAACATTCCAACTTGAACAAAATGCAGCTTTACAAATTCAGCTGTAATGTACAAAGGAATGTATTTGGGGGTTCTCCTGTACTAGACCCACCCGCACAGAACGCGTTGCGTGCATTGATTTGTCGCTTTCAGCTGAGTTCAATGAGTTCTTAAGGGCCCAACCCATAAAACGCGTTGCGTGCGTTGAGTTGTGGATACCAACGGAGTGCAGTACTAAATACATACGCGTAAAACCAAATTTTGCAGCTAATTGGGTGATGCTCGAAAAGTTCCCAATTGTATGCACTTTTTGTAACATTTGGTTTAGTTTTACTCTAAACTATAACCCTCTTTTAATAAACAGTTAAATTAGATCGAATTAACGTTACACCGCATAACTCGTAATTTATATTAATTAATGTGTGTTAGTACTATCAAACGATGAAATAAATACGAAGTAACTTTAATTCACCGAAATCAGCAGAATAAGAAAAGAATAACTTTATGATATGAATATCTGTAAATGTTACGTTTCAAAAGAGAACATTCTCACAATATGCTCTCTTTTCACATTTCAAGTCAGTGCTGTCGCATAAAATAACCCGAAATTATTATAAGACATTTTAGTACAATTTGGCAAATCAAGAGATAAAGAAGATAACAGAAGAGCGTTATGTTATTATATGTTAATTAATGAGAAAAGTTATCCAAAGCAGATATACTGATTGAGTGTGTAAAGTAACTCATGAGTTAAGGAGTGAATAGTGTTTATTTTTTTATTGATAGGGCTGTAACTATTATTTGTATGTAATGTATTGTGTAGGGTAAACTTGGGTTTGTTTAAAAAATTTCGTTTTGAGATAACAATCAAGCATTACATAACGATGAGAGAAAAGACAACAAAATAAATCTAACAATACTTTTCGTCAGTCTGTCAGTCCGTTTGCTTCTCTGAATCGGCCACTTAGAGTCTAAATAAAAAAAAATACTCGAAGTAGTTTGAAGGTCAAAATGATGGGTCTAAAGAAAATAAGTAAAGTGTATTGAAATCATTGAAAAAAAATAATTAAACAGTTGGGAACGAAACTTTCGAGAACATTCGTTTAACGGTACCTGCTGTATAACGTTTTTTATTTTTTTAATTACGAATTTTTTAAGGGTGCAGCTAAGCTGCAGCGATTTCATCGAAATAACTATAAGTATTTGTATGGAAAGATATTTTTTTGGTAAAAAATCAAACAAACTTAACAAACCCATTTAGTTAAGTTTTAAATAATTTAAATAAAAAAAAAACTTTTTTATTTAATTCTATTTTCAAAATCCTGATTGTAGACGGATTTTAATAAAATTTAATTTTAACATAGTTAAACCAAATAATATAAAAAATGAGTTTACGAAAAATTATTTTAAAAAATCTATTAAAAAAAAACACTTCAAAGGTTTTGAATTTTTCTGTCTAGGTATAAAAGCTCATGTTAAATAAAAAAATGTTTGCATACTTTGATTTTAATTTAAATATTAGTAAGATTAGGCCAGTATGTATAATTCCTACAAAAGGTTTTATTATTTTAATGGCTTCAATTGTTGCCCAATATGATTTTCCTATAAGTTTTGACCATGTATGGGAAGTCCAGGTACAATTCCTGGCCCAGGCGAAAATTCAATAACGTTTTTCGAATCAAGATGCTTTGAACCGCACTCTCTTTGACGAAGTATTTATTAAAAACTTGGAAATCAAAAAAAAAATTAACATTTCGTCAACACTTTGAAAATAGTTAACTATGTCATAATTCTTAATATGTTATATTTGTATCTACCTGGAACAACAGTTTTAAGTCATTTTTAAGTTATTAAAGAAAACGCGTTTTTTTTTTAATATGGCGACTAACACAAACTTCTGCAGCTGGAGAAGCAGCCATATGCATTCCCCTTATTCCTATCTGCTGTTCACAAAGACAGTACAACACTTTTTCAGAGCAATTTTTTTCTTCTTGGAACTTCTTCATCATTGTATTGGCACGGCCGGCAGGGTAATTATGACGTCGAATTGAAACGGAGGCATGCCTTATATACTTTAAGTAAAAAAAAGGCAAATAAATTGCTCAGACAACGTTAATCGGTCGATTAAACAACTTAATCATTTGACACGACATTTTCTTGACGAGGATCATATATAGTCAAGTGACTTACTCTCAATCATTACAATAGTTCTCCATCGCTGGAGGGTACTTATTTTCAACCACATCACGACGGCTAGAATGTGTGAAAAAATATAATTATCATCTATCCAAAAAGTACCTCTAGTCTAGAGAGGTTTGTCACTATCTTGAACCCCCTTTTTTTGTAATATAAAGTTCAAACACAGAGACTTTGGTGTTACACACTAACTTCAATGCCAAGGCCACTACAAAACACACTTAAATTTTGTATAACTTTGTTAGAACCATTTTCTGAAAAAGGATTAAAATAACCTTGACAAACCTTTAACAATAATATGGTTCATCCATCCAACTAACCTTTTATAGAGTTCAACAAACAAAAGTCGATATCTATCGATAGTCAAACACATAATTTGTGATATAATTAAAAAAAATAAAAATTTACAAAAAAAATAACTCAATCGGAAAATTATATTCTTCTTTGATATTGAAAATGAAAAATTGTTATTTCTAATAAAATTGAAATTTAATCTTATGTCCTTTTAAAGTACCACCTCTTTAAAATACTAAATCTACTCACCAGAAAATCCAAAAACAATACACATCCACAACCAGTAATCCATTTTAGATGGCGATATTCAAAACTCCGACAGAGAAATCCAATTTACTTCCTTATCGTTCCAACCCGATCCACAAAGCATTAGATTTATTTATTTATTCATAAATTCAGTGACGTTATCACTGCTTCGTATATATACGTTCACCAAAAATAAAAATTTACTTCCCTCTGATGGCCAAATATATATTTTTTTTACCGTAAATATAAATCCCTTAAATATTTCAACGGATAACCCAAAACATGGAAATATGGGTGGCGGGTGTAACTCTACCTTCCTCACATCCTTTCCTTTTCTCAGACTAAACAAGACCGGCTATAGAAAGGTATTCACTTTTAATGATGTAAGCAATAAGAAAACATGAACAAATTAGTATTCAATCTTTTCAAATCAGAGGCAAGGATAAGTTATACAAAAAAAAAAAAATATATGAGAAAAAATATCTTGGTTTTCGAAAACGGTTTTTTTTTTGAATATTTCTTTTTGATTTTTTTAAATTTTGAATTTACACTTTTTGATGGGGAGATGCAAAATCATTTCATCGTTAGATGAAAATATTTCTAACAAGACTAATGTAAAATTTACGGGGACACTCCTTTGCCGCGCAAGCTTTAACCAATAACTAAATTGTAGTTTGATGTAAAAACATCTTGACGATTCGTGAGTATTTGGACCAAATATCTTGTTGTCTGTTGCATACAGAAATTGAGCACAGAATCAGGTGAAAGCTTCGAGATGTTCTCAAACAAATGGATGAGAACGATTCAGTGTACGAAATCATAGGAGAGCATCGTTTGTTTGTTGTTACAGATTTTGAGAACGTGTATTCGGAGGGATTCGGAATTATTTAATGCGCATGTTTTTTTTTTCAATTTGTGGATGCTAAGTAAGACTGAGAAACGGTATACAAAAGTTCAAATGAGATTTGAAATGAGACTTAAGTATTTAAAATCGTCGAAAATAATTATTTTCGAGTGTATTTTCAAAGTCGATTTTAATATGAGTTTCTGATAAACGCACCCAAGCATATAAGATCTCCAAAAACATGGTGTCAGAAACTGGTGAAGCTTAGCTCAAAAATTGGAACTCGCTGAAGAAACCTGTTTATTTGAGATAAAGATTATCATTCTTGTAAATCAAATTTTACATCTGAAAAGGTCAACGTACCTATATATTTTATTCCGAGTATGTGTATGCAGATTCTATTGGTACATAAAAGGGTGCATCAGTGAAATAATGGCCGGGGAAATAAGGCCCGTGGTTAAGACCCACGGTGCTTGCACCCACATAAACTCGGACCCACCTTAAATCCTATAGTGGGCTAGGCACTGGGGTTGCAGGGGGGCAACATCTCAATCTCAACTGTTGGAAAATAACACCTGTGCCTGTGGCCGTTGTTTCCTTTCAAAGTGGATATTAAGACCACGAATTTGACGAAAACTTAAAATCATAATTTAGAGTTGAGGTTTTTAAAAAGCTATATAAATTGTCGTATGTGCTTTTTTAAATTTTTAATTTTTACACCAAAAATCGATCTTCTCAGTCTCTTGAAAAAATCGGGTACCGGGTGATAGGGTAGGTTATACCCGTACTGCAAATAGTAAGAAAAAAAAATTATCTCGCTGGGTTAAGTAATAAAAGCAATATTTAGAAAAATTATGAAAATCGATACCCACGGCCACGTTTTTATGTACTGTGGTCACAAATTTTAATATTTTGCAGTGATTTTTTTCTACGTTATTCTTAATAACCATGCTACTGAATGCAATCTCGAAATACAAAATAAATATTGTAAGTTTTGCAAGAAAAATGAAGTTTGACTTAGTCATTTTTCAAACGAATTTTGTAAGCAAACTTTAATTCATCATATTTAAAGAAAAATGTAGGACACTACACACGGCAAGTTATTTAAAAAATTGGCCCATTTTATCAAGTTTTCAAAATAGTTCAACACTTGCCACTTGCTGCTTCCAAGTAAGCCATTCTTTCAAAATTTTGTTTAAGCTGCTTAAGTAGTTAACACACTGATAACTGGGAGGTGATCCGGAGTAGGGCCAGGGGTATAAAACCCCCCAAAGGGGGCTTTTAGGACTTACTCTTATAACACGGAAATAGTGAGTCGTAGCGAATTTTTTTTAAGAATAAACAAAAGCCCATCAAATTTTGTACAATTTTTGTTATGATCACTTTTTTCCAAATATCAACTGTTTCCGAGATACACGCATTGCAAGGGAGAAAAATTACAAAAACAAGTGTTTCTTTATATTTTTTATCAAGCATTCCATTATATCGTCTACTCTAAACTGTTAATCTGACAAAAAAAGTCCTTGGATAAAGTTATAGAGAATTAAGTTTCTTTTGAAAAATTACCTATTAAAAATAGATTCTTGAATGCAAAAGACCAAATTCACCTTTTTTAGTTTGTTTTACATTTGTAAAATTATAACTTTCCATTTTTTAAGTAAGGTTAATTTGGTCTTTTGCATTCAAGAATCTATTTTTAATAGGTAATTTTTCAAAAGAAACTTAATTCTCTATAACTTTATCCAAGGACTTTTTTTGTCAGATTAACAGTTTAGAGTAGACGTTTAATGGAATGCTTGATGAAAAATATAAAGAAACACTTGTTTTTGTAAATTTTCTCCCTTGCGATGCGTGTATCTCGGAAACGGTGGATATTTGGAAAAAAGTGATCATAACAAAAATTGTACAACATTTGATGGGCTTTTGTTTATTCCTAAAAAATTTCGCTCCGACACACTATTTCCGAGGTTAAAGCGTAAAGCTCCAAAAGCCCACTTTTGGGGGCTTTATACCACTCTCCCTCTTTCTGATCACCTCCCAGGAATCAGGAATTTTAGTATGTTAACTACTTAAGCAGCCTGAACAATATTTTGGAGGAATGGCTTACTGGAGTCCCACATAAATAAGGAATAATATGTTCCTATTAAAAAAAAAAAATAAAATTCTACTTGCTCGAAAATGGTTTAAATGTTGTTAACATGATAAGGGAAGCAGCAAGTGGCAAGTGTTGAAAAATTTTGAAAACTTGATAAAATGGAAATTTTTTTTAAATAAGTTGCCGTGGGTAGTGTCCTACATTTTTTAAAAAATATGATGTGTCAAAGTTTACTTACAAAATTTGTTTGAACAATGAATTATTCAAACTAAATTTTTCTTGCGAAACTCACAATATTTATTTTGGATTTCGAGATTGCATTCAGTAGCATGGTTATGAAGGATAACGTAGAAAAAAAATCACTGCATAATATTAAAATTTGTGACCACAGTACATAAAAATGTGGCCGTGGGTATCGACTTTTATAATTTTTCTAAATATTGTTTTTATTACTTAACCCAGCGAGATAATTTTTTTTTTCTTACTATTTGCAGTACGGGTATAACCTACCCTATCACCCGGTACCCGCTTGAATCGATCAAAACAAACTGTTGACAAACGACAACTGTCAACGAGTTCAATGCCTGAGAGTTGGCGATAAAAGAGTTACTGCCCTCCTAAGCGAAAAGGTCGTAACTCAATTTTTTTATTTTTTTTATTTTTCTTTGTTTGTTCAATCTCAAACTCTGAAACCTGATGATAATTCTTAATAAAAAAAACGTAAATTTTTTGAAAATAGTATAAAGTAATTAATTACATAAGTTTTACAAAAAAAAAATCTGCCAAAAAGCCTAAGAAAATTCGAAATTCTCGCTTAGGAGGGCAGAGTAACACAATGCAGCATGTTAATTAGGCTGCCAATCACCGGTAGCTCAGCTGGGTCGTATTCGCGAATAGATAAAAAAGTATTAAAAAAGTGCTTGGTTAATTTTTATAAGATAATCAATTTAAAGTGTTATTAAAAAAAAGAATGATATATAAAAATAATTTCCTACAGTAGCGTTATAATATAAAGTTATATACTTTCCAATAATGGCTACAATAAAACAACCGCACCAAATAAACGAATAAATTAAAAAAAAAAAAAAAAAAAACTACCAGATGAATTTTAATCCAATTTAAATAGAAATTGGCACTTATCTGTACACTTTTCTCTATTTTTGCACACTCAACTGTTCCACACAAGTTTTCCTTCATTTTGCTCAAAACAAAACTACCGAAAACTATTTAATTTAGTGTCTCCAAATTTTATGTGCAAAGCAACAATTTGCTTACTCAAATTTAACTCTATAATTATAAATAAAATAATTCAAAACGCTTTAGCTTTTCGATTTCCCTAATTTTGATCTCCAAGTTTTTTCAAAAGTCTTCAAAGAAGTGCCTTAAAAGCGGACTTCATCTCGAACATCATTAACATACCATATTGTCGTCCCTTTCGAACACACTGTGTAGAGGTATTCGGCTAAGGTGTATTCGCAAAACTCCGCTCTTTGGCTTAGGCTTGCACCGTTGTTAAACCCAAGCCACGGCCCACGATACGCGCAGAGACCACATGATTGAATGAACGAGTTCAGTCCCTTACCCACTTACCGTCAATTCCATTATAGGAAAAAGTAAAGCGAAAAACTATTCAGTGTCCTGTCCGAATCCGACCCAGACTTATAACACGAATTAAAACTGTTCTGTCAGACATGTATTTACCATTTTTTTAAATAAAATGTTGAGAAAGGATTTAACCGCTCGAGACAAAATTAAAATACAAACAAATATCATACACCTTCGCCCAGAAAAGTCATTTTCTTTTCGTGTTTAAGACACTTTATAGATTAAACATTCATACTAAAATTTCGACCCCTGGACACGCCAGTTTCCACTTTTTCTGCCGACTGCTTGTGCATATATTCGGTGTGTTCGATGAATAGTTATGATATTCTATCACAATGTTAGCCATTTTAGGACTGCAAACCTCCTGATTTACATACGTAGCATGTTTTACTGACGATGAGCTGATGTTGATGCTTTTCCAAAGTACTAATTGAGAGCAGGGCATCTGGCTGATGAACCAGTTTCCTACTTCGAAAGCATTTTGGAGCAGCAACGAAAATAGAAAAATATATTAATGTTAATGAATGATAAGGAATAGGCTGGTGAAATTCGTTGCGGTAAATTTTACCGTAACAAACGATATTGAATACATATCTATTTATATAACTATTTGTATAACTATTTAATGCTATATTTCACTGCAATCGGAAGTCTACAAGGCCACTGCCATTTAAATTCTTCTTCGTATTTGAATTGTAATAATATTCCTATTCTTTACCTATACTATTCGGTAAAAATACATCTTATATCGCATAATTTTTTTTAACTATATGCATTGTATATAAATTTCTATAGTACAACCATGGAGCAGCGCCATCTAAAGAAAGTTGTAAACCGCACATTTGGAGGTTCTTGCATTTACTAAGTGTCTATTCTGTAACCCTAACAATAGTCGTCAACAAAACAAATTAACAATATTTAATGTATTTTATTGGCTCTAAAATCCTTATTTATTTGACAAGAGTGGTAAACAAAACAATAATCATGTATGTTTACGACTGTTGTTAGGGTAACAGAATAGACACCTAGTAAATGCACGAACCTAAAAATGTGTTATTCACAAGTTTCTTAAGATGGCCAGGCGGTGATTATTCAGCATGAAAATACTATAGAAATGTATATACCTACAATGCTATATATAACAGGAACAGGACATCTAGTTCAAAAACCCTTGTCTAGCAATATTGTTATCCTGTCTAAATCAAACTATTATGAATCAATTTGACTGACATCTCAATTGAGATTATATCCTATTCCAATTTTGTATCCTTTAGGTAAACATGTCATTTGTGTCCTTGTCCAAAATGTGTTCTTCTATAAAGACCTATCAGATTAAGCAAATTGGCATGGCGAGCAAAGTGATTACACATTCGGTCATTGCCTATACACATGCAAGCGATCAAATCATTAAATGCATCATTATCCCTGGCCGAGATAATATCTTTAGCCAGGGCATTACTTGTGTTTTGTTGAATGACAACCCCTAAAGCAGCAAGAGCTATCCTTCTAACAGACGATTTTACAATACTTCTATGGTCAATCCCGAACAATGTCGTGCTTTTGACGAGTGATTTAATTGAATAACAATAAATCTTTGGAATAAACTAGCCGATAAAATCAGGGCCGCAATTGAGTTAGACATTTTTATAAAGTTAATTCAAAAGGGGGCGGCGGCGGCACGCATTGCAATAACAATTTTGAAGTTTGATATTTCTAATGAGTTAAGCTTCAAAAAAAGTGCTTAGTTAATATTTAAGACAGATGACTAACACTCAGAGTTTACAGCAATTAAAAAGATATACTGACCCAATTAGGTACTATATAATTAACATGTCCTTAGTATATAGAGATCGCCATTCTCATAACTCATCACAACCAAATCTATACTGAAACAAAAAGTCTATTATTTTTACAAAAACTAAAGATTAATTCATAAAAATCACTAAACAGTAAAAAAATTTGCATCATAAAATATCAAGCTTTTATTATGCACTGCAGGACTATTTACTGTATACAGCAAAAGGTTGCTATTAATTATACGCCCATCATATCATGCATACGGTATGAATGCGTTAAGATCCGTTATACATCGCTGATTGCATCACAATAAAATGTTGTGTTTAGGAATTCAGTCGAATTTTCTTCATCAACAAACTTTTCAACAACTTGGTGAAGAAGAAGTTCTTATAGAAGGATCTTAATGGAGCTAAGAAGCTTTTATGTTTTCCACAGGATCAAGTTCACCATCACAAGAGGCTGATATGATAGTGATGGAAGAACAACAAATATGATGTATATATCATTAAAGGGCAAAAGAAATCTTTGAAACAACGATTCACACCTTTTTTATGGACAAAGGCTTTTTGAATCTAGTGGAGAAGTGGAGTTAAGTATGAAAGCTTTATTACCACATTATTACTACATCCACAAATACACATGTCAGTTACCAGATAAGTTGGTAATAGACGGAGGACACACCTCTAGTTGAGTGTTGGATATTTTCGAGAAACCAACCCGTTCGTATCCCAAGAAGCACTCGGAAGAACATCAATTTGTAGCATGTACTACAACGTTAGGAGAATACAATAACGAATAAATTATTGTAGAAAAATTCTATATAATAGTAGAAAACAAATATAGTCCAGTCAATGAATATAGCTTAAAAGGAAGTGCAGATTGCATGAGAATCAGAGACCTTAGCCATTGCTTCGGAATATTGCTCAGGCTACTTTTATATACGTAGTCAACAGCCTGGACGTCTGCGCGGTGAGCCTGAGGAGGGAGAGGGGTATGAAGTTTCCCTTTTAGGGACTTACACTTAACACTTATACCACTTATACATTGCGTTGTAGCAATAAAAATCGCTCGCGCAATTCGATGTCAATTAAATAACGTGTTTTCCTTATCTCTTTTTTAGAATTTTCGTTTTAGGTAGATAAACCTTCCTATATACATTTCTTATATACTTCTTATATACTGCTTTCTAATAATTTATACTTTTATCAAACAAAAACTATGAAACAAAAAATAATTATATGCAGAAAATAATCAAAGACGATTTGAGTTTTCAAAAATTTAAATTTTGCTCTCAATATTAAACAGGTTTAGTAGTGCTTTTGTAATGTAAAATTTCATCAAAATCGGTGCTGCGGTTCAACAAACAGTCCGGTGTAAAAAGAACGGTTCTATAATATAACATAGAATTACCTATATTATTTTTTTGTTTGTTTTGAAAAAAATTCCGATAAAAAACATCATCGTTGGCAACAAATCTTTTATACAAAATTAAAAAAAAAATATTCAATGAAAAATACCTTCAAAAACCTTTAAAAATTCCGATGAAAATCGAATCAAAAAAAAAAAAAAAAAGGCACGACTGGGTCGGACAAACTTGCTCTTGTGTAAGATTACTAATCTTTGGCCTAGGATACTAAGCAAGAAACTATAATAAATTATCGGAAGTAAAAATATATTTTTATGGCAGGTATTGTGATTTTGAAAAAAAAAAATTCTACCGTAAAATTTCCTTTAAAAAAAAAAATCAGTCACACAAAATCTTATCAAAATCGATGTTTTTTTTTCGAGAAAATAGGATTTGCTATAGAATTTATATGGCATGTACCGTTAATAAGGTGATTTAAAAAAAAAATCTAACGTAAAACTTCCTTATTAACAAAAAATCAGTCACACTAAATTTTATCAAAATCGATCGTATATTTTACGAAAAAATTGGATTGTCTTTAGGTTTTTTTGTCAGGTACTGTTAATATTTAAACCTATTCTGAAAAAATAAAAAACACAACCTTTGGCTACAAATCCATTTTACAAAATTTTATCAAAATCGATCGTAATTTTTACGAGAAAAATGGAATCATCTAAAATGCTTATATGGCATCAGGTACCGTTAAAAATCTAGTTGTAAAAAAAATTTTTTTGTCGAAAAACATCACCGTTTTCAAAAAATCAGTCATGTTAAATTTTATCAAAATGTATGTTATATTTTCGAGAAAAATTGAATTATCTGTTACGTTTATATTGCAGGAACCGTTATTTTCAGACCTAGGATAAAAAACGCCTGGGCATGTTACTCTAAAAATACAGAGTACCAAGTTTGAAGAAAATCTACCCAATCGTTTAGGCTGTAGGTGTCGATACATCCAGACTGACAGACAGACGGACAGACAGAATTTTCGGACCTACTTTTTTCGTGTTCTCTATCATCGTAATGTCATGTTTGATTGTTATCTCAAAACTTTTTTTTTTACGAACACAAAACTTGCCTTATAGTACCTATAATCGCAGGTAAAAATTAAGACACGACTAGGTCGCATAAACTTGTTGTACTTTCGAGTTGACGACAGGAAAATTAATTTTAATATGTAGTTTAAAAAAAAAATGTCAATTTTTTTTTATTTTTTTTTGTTTTTATTACCTATTAAAAAAAAAAAATATGCATAAAAAAAATGTTAAATGAAATACATTACCGTCGGCAACTATTTAATTACATGAGGTTTTATCTAATTTTTTTTTTTGAGAAAAAACTACTTTTTCAAAAATTGCCTTTTTTTAATATTTTGTTGGCAGTATTTTTCAAGTTTAGCAGTGCTTTAGACATTTCCAAGCATTTCAAAAGATAGTCTGTAAAATAAAAAACGCTTATGACAAATAAGCTGATTTTGATAAAAATAAATATCCAGAAAAAGATATCACCATTAGCAAAAAATCACTCGTAGGTATACAATTTTATCGAAATTAATCGTTTTTTTCGAGAAAAATAGAATTATCGGTTTTTTCAAAAGAAAAACGTTTTCAAAAGTGGGTTTATATAGCTTTAAGAAACCTTAAGTTTTCCGACAGTATATTTTCCAATATTGATTTGAAGGCCTCATAACTTATAAATAAGTACACCCCTTTGCCGTGGTCCATTGGAATTTCATCAATTTTCAACATTTCACGTTTAGCTGACGTTTGTCATTCATCTTGTTTTAGGGTTGTGAGTGTGACGTGTCGAAAGTATAGCCTTGTCAGTTCAATGAAAATTTCAAGCGTTTCGAGTCCGTGATTTATACTAGCAGTAGATATAACTACCTAGTGGCCATCAGTGGGTGTGCACTGTGCATAGATCCTAATAGTGTAACCATGTGTACAAATGCCAGGACATGCAGTGTCGTCATCTGTGTATTTTTTTTTCTCTGCTCTTCTTTTTAGTATTTTTACTTTATTCTTACTTTTTTTTTTACATTTAAACATGAGATATCCAGTATACCATGAGTGGTAAAACTATAGTGCCTTAGAGCTGAAGAGCATACATAGGGATGATCCACACACGCGGCTGATGTTCATGGGTCAGTTAATAAATGAACAGGAGAGGATGTCCTAGATTTGTTTGCTTTGGTATTTCATTAAAATTCAGTTGACATCGAATGGGTTGGCTTCGAAAATGTGTCGATAGATGTGTTGAACATAATGTTTAACCTGTGATTTTGTCGATAGTGTGACAGTCGCAGAGATAGATACAAACGAAATTTATAACACACGTTGACGACCCACAGGAAATGCATTTTGGATAGACGAACTCAATGGCAATTTGTTCATAGTATAGTATAGTAAGTACATATATCAAAAGGACGACGTATTATATATTATAGGGCCTGATGAATGATGATGGGAACTTGTGTTTAAGCTTTAGCTGTTGACACTGTGCCAGTCGATGTCATGTCAATCTACGTATATAAGTTATGTTTTTTCAATTAGTTATTCAATGTTCGGGAACTATTGTTCATGTATTGGGACATGGATCATGTGGCACTACAAAGTAACAATTATTGTAGCTGCAATAGATTGATGAAAATTTGGTGCTTTAAAAAAAAATAAAAATAAAACATTAATTTTTTTTTCTTGTCGAAGAAGAAGTTACCTTTACGCATTACGCTTGATATCTCTTTTTTTAACGATATTTTTTTTATTCCAATAATTCTTACAACAGTTATAAATGACGTTTAAATTTTGTTACAACGTCTTTCCTACCTTATTTTAGGGAGTGGTTTTCCGGTTTGAAATTATTATATAAATTAGCAATTTAATTTGAATGATTAAGAAATGTATCATGTTTGAATAATGAACACCGAAAGAAAAATGCTTGATTCAAGCACATCGTACGTAATTGGCACAAAATTTAAGTCTTTATTTCGTGAAGATCTGATCGTAAACACATAAGTTGTATGCATGCTTTAGGTTTTTAAAGCTGGCACAACTTTTAAGAAAAAAAACAAAACCAAAACGCACATAATCATGAAAAGTGCATTAATAAAAGCGCATCGTCGGGTTTGTTTATATGCCATTTCACATCTTCTTGCGTGAATTTACTTAACATTAATAATCCGTAATCCGATTTAACAATTGAATTATAAGACATTTATAACTTACCTGTATGGAGGTTCATACAATATATAAATAAAAAAACTTTCCTTCTTTTATAAAAGGAAAAACCCTGTATTTTCTTGATAATTTTCTAGATAATTTTCTTACTTGTAAATCCAACGTTATAAGTAAATCGAAGCTACAACCAGAACCTATATAACGTAATAATGTATAATTCAAAACTTATCCCAAACATCTTCCTACCTAATTAATATTTTATTTTAAAAACGCACTAATTAGGCACCTGTAAAACTTAGTTTATAATTGTGTAATCCGCAGATATAGCGATAGGATGCAAAGTTGAACATATTACATCATTTCTAAGAGAGAACTCAAAAAGGTGTTTCCATGGAACTTGTTAACATGGTTCTGCCAGTGCAAACACATTTCAGTTGAATAGATATTTAATTCCACAGATTTGTAATAAGAAAAACTGCTAACGTTAGAGTAAAATTTATTTTAACAAGTGCCAATTTAATTAGCAAACGCAAAACTTTTGATTGCAAATATAAAATGTATTGTTTAGACTTTTAGAAACAGGAACAAACAACGTTTGAAAATTCTGAGAAGATATTTAATGATGATGCCTATATGACTATATGACTGAGAAATAAGTTGGAATATGAATATGGAATATGTCTTTAAAATTATATATTAATTTGTGTATTTAGCAAATGATATAAGCTTATTATAAAATCCTCAGAGCTGGGATGTTAATAATAAATTCGGTTAAGACTACGGAATACGCCAAACATTTAATACCCTTTAAAAATACTCTTATAACAGTTATTTATACCGAAATAAAAACAGCTTATCAATTTGATATTTTATCAATATCAAATGTCATATCAACTTTCCAATAAACTTATTTACAAAATGCTATATTTTTGTCATTTTAATTATCAAAATAATTTGTTTGGATGCTTTTTTGATATTTTAATATTAAAATATTAAAATGTATACATCTGTGTATCCTTCAAATCCGTTATTTCTGATTTTTTTCTGACATGTTTATGAAGTTGGCCTAATGAATAATCCAAGTTTGTTACCTCGAGCACTGAACGCAACTTTGTCAAAATTGAAAAAAAGATTTTGGCAATTATAACCCTAAGGCTGCGGTGCCTCCAAATGCAGGCGAATTTCACTCGAGCGAATTCGCAAAATTTGCTAAAATTACTACAAAGTAGGTAGGTACGCATTTCCTATGTTGTTGTTGTGGTTTCAGTGAATAAAATGTATTGATGGTTATAAAGTAAATTTAAAGTAGACTTAATATTGGCTAAAATATAATATTGACTATAATTGTATCTGTAGATCCAATAGTTTCCGAGATAAGCTTCTCAAAGTTTGCAAAAAACTGCGATTTTCGAAAAAAATTCAAATTTTGCAAACTTTCAAGATATTAATATTTCGGAAACTACTTGATCTACAGATACATTTTTAGTCTAGTCTCATATTGTAGGCAATATAGTCTTCTTTAAAACCATCCTGAAAAATGTACTAACTAGTCCCTTAGGATACTTTAGCTCTAATATATGTTTTTCAAACTTATTTCAAGAATTTTTTTATAATAAACAGAGTAAGTTATAAAAAGATGAGGAAATAACAAGAAGACACTTTAATGAATAGGTTTACATTCTCTAATTTTATGTTGAAAGCTAAATCTCATTTTATAATATATTCATCACAACTAAGTATTTGGATAACCTTTTCATTTGTATTTTTCGCAAAATTGCCTATTAATCGTTATTCTTTATAATTATACCAGCAAAAAGAGTTTCACTTATCTTGTGTTGTCAATTCAAAGAAACGAGTCAAAACGAAACTTCACAAACGAAAAAAACTACGAGGAAACGCTAAAGTACTTATCAGCATTCGAAGAATTATACGCTTGAAACTTACTTGGATTTTTCACTTTTACATTTAAAGCACTTCCGGTTTCCTTTGCATTCATGATTATAAGCCATTTATAACTTACCTGTTTGGAGGTTCATATAATATATAAATAAAAAACTTTCCTTCTTTTATAAAAGGAAAAAGCCTGATGTGTTTTACTTCGAAAACCTCACAAAACAATTGCATTTCCATCTATGAAATTAGATAATTTTCTTACTTGTAAATCCAACGTTATAAGTAAATCAAAGCTACAACCAGAACCTATATAACGTAATAATGTATAATTCAAAACTTATCCCAAACATCTTCCTACCTAATTAATATTTTATTTTAAAAACGCACTAATTAGGCACCTGTAAAACTTAGTTTATAATTGTGTAATCCGCAGATATAGCGATAGGATGCAAAGTTGAACATATTATATCATTTCTGAGAGAGAACTCAAAAAGGTGTTTCCATGGAACTTGTTAACATGGTTCTGCCAGTGCAAACACATTTCAGTTGAATAGATATTTAATTCAACAGATTTGTAATAAGGAAAACTGCTAACGATAGAGTAAAATTTATTTTAACAAGTGCCAATTTAATTAGCCAACGCAAAACTTTTGATTGCAAATATAAAATGTATTGTTTAGACTTTTAAAAACAGGAACAAACAACGTTTGAAAATTCTATGAGAAGATATTTAATGATGATGCCTATATGACTATATGACTGAGAAATAAGTTGGAATATGAATATGGAATATGTCTTTAAAATTATATATTAATTTGTGTATTTAGCAAATGATATAAGCTTATTATAAAATCCTCAGAGCTGGGATGTTAATAATAAATTCGGTTAAGACTACGGAATACGCCAAACATTTAATACCCTTTAAAAATACTCTTATAACAGTTATTTATACCGAAAAAAAAACAGCTTATCAATTTGATATTTTATCAATATCAAATGTCATATCAATTTTCCAATAAACTTGTTTACAAAATGCTATATTTTTGTCATTTTAATTATCAAAATAATTTATTTGGATACCTTTTTTGATATTTAAATATTTTAGTTCCGTAAATTTATACATCTGCGTATCCGTCAAATCCGTTATTTCTGAATTTGGCCTAATGAATAATCCAAGTTTGTTACCTCGAGCACTGAACGCAACTTTGTCAAAATTGAAAAAAGATTTTGGCAATTATAACCCTAAGGCTGCGGTTCCGGTGCCTCCAAATGTAGGCGAATTTCACTCGAGCGAATTCGCAAAATTTGCTAAAATTACTACAAAGTAGGTACGCATTTCCTATGTTGTTGTTGTGGTTTCAGTGAATAAAATGTATTGATGGTTTTAAAGTAAATTTAAAGTAGACTTCATATTGGCTAAAATATTATATTGACTATAATTGTATCTGTAGATCCAATAGTTTCCGAGATAAGCTTCTCAAAGTTTGCAAAAAACTGCGATTTTCGAAAAAAATTCAAATTTTGCAAACTTTCAAGATATTAATATTTCGGAAACTACTTGATCTACAGATACATTTTTAGTCTAGTCTCATATTGTAGGCAATATAGTCTTCTTTAAAACCATCCTGAAAAATGTACTAACTAGTCCCTTTAGGATACTTTAGCTCTAATATATGTTTTTCAAACTTATTTCAAGAATTTTTTTATAATAAACAGAGTAAGTTATAAAAAGATGAGGAAATAACAAGAAGACACTTTAATGAATAGGTTTACATTCTCTAATATGTTGAAGGATAAATCACATATAATAATATATTCATCATAACTATATGTATTTGCATAACCTTTTCATTTGTATTTTTCACGAAATTGCAAAAAACAAACAAATCCCTATTAATCGTTATTCTATATAATTAAAACAGCAAAAAGAGTTTCACTTATCTTGTGTTGTCAATCCAAAGAAACGAGTCAAAACGAAAACTTCACAAACAAAAAATACTACGACGAAACGCTAAAGTACTTATTAGCATTCGAAGAATTATACGCTTGAAATTAACTAGGATTTTTGACTTTTACACTTAAAGCACTTCCGGTTTCCTTTGCATTCATTATAGTCATTGGGGAAAATAAAAAAAATATTAATCCAAGTCAAATGCTTCAAAGGGACTTTTGGTACTTCATTTAAATACTCATGGAAATTAAGAACTCTGTTTTATTTATAAAGAAAGAATAAAGTACGTACATACCTACTCTTATAAAAACAAAAATGGTGGTGGGTTTACCATATAATAGGGTTTTCTTGTTGTCAAAATTAAGGCTCTATTTTTCGCCCTTTTACCAAGAGTTAAACAAAGATTCTGAAAAAGTGCAAACAAAGCTTTGAACAATAATTTGTTGGTATTTAACAGAATTGTTAAATATCGCAAGAACAAGTTTTTAATGATAAAAATATTATAAGTCACTGATGTCTTTTCCTATATACCTACGTTTAATTCGATCAAACTTTGTCACTTCTGCTATCAGGCGAAGCATTTTCACTACATGTTTCATATAAATGATATTTTGTGCGTTTACTTTTATTACTCATGTAGTTTTCGAAAAATTTTCTTGATTTTTCTCTTAAACTATTCAAAAAAATAATGAGAAAAGCATAGGCCATTTTTCAAAAAAAATACTTTTTCATTCAAAACAATGCAAAAAAGTGCATTTCATAAAACTTCATGCAAAAAAAAAAAAAAACATTTTAAATATATGGTAGGTAGGTACACAAAATCGTTGAACAAATCTGCGAATGGAGCAAAGGCGAAAATTTCGTCAGCTGTACGATTGTCAAAATTGATAGTACTTTAAAACTTTTTTAATTTGTAATTTTTAACTGATAATTTTGATTTTCTTTCAGTTCACAAAAGTCAGATTTTTTTCAACAAATATTTTATAATAAAATATAGAATTCCAATTAATTTACAGGTTATCAATTGGTAATAAAAAATAGTAATAGGAATGTGAGTGTTAATTTGTATCGATATACCTAAATGTTTATTTTTTAATGTAATATTTTTTTTCGTTATTTATTGAATTCCGTTTCCAATCCCTTCCCTACTTTTCGTTGCTGTTGCGTACTCTTAGTCCAGTATAAAGGAAACTTAACATTGCCAATTTTCGGGGAAAATGGACCATTGTTGGCAATAGCTTGGTCCTTAAAAAGTCAAAATAATTGTGGTTGGACTTATTGTTGCAAATTTAATTAGCTTTAAAAAAGTTTGCATTTTGTTTCTCGAGAAAAGTCAAAAAGTCTTGCAGTTTTTCGCGTGGTGCCCAGCTAATACAAGTTCTTCAAAGTTTTAAATTTGGATTCGTACTTCTATAACTGATCAATATATAACATACTTACAAAAAATGGCCTTTACTCCAAAAGCATTTCGTTTCGTCCTAGTTTGATGGTGGGCTCATCAGCTAGAAGACATCATATCCAATCGAGTACCCAATAATTGTCGATGATTACCGACTGCTTTATAAAATTTACAGAGAAAACTCCCTGTGAATTATATTATTCTAAAGAACTTTGATTAAAATTAGACATTAGAAATGATGATGTTATGCTCGTGGCCAAGCGAAGTTATAAGAATGAACAAATAAAAACAATAAAAAGCTAAAAATTATCGAATTAGATTTTATTAAGTGGAGTAAATTTTATAAAGCAGTAGGTAATAATCGACAATTATTGCGCACTAGATTGGGTTTGATGTCATCTAGTTGATGAGCCCACCATCAAACTAGGGCGAAACGCAACGATTGGAGTAAAGACCAGAAAACCTTTAAAATTGAATTTCATTCGTAATTACTCCGCTTAATAAAATCTAAATCGACTATTTTTAGTCTTTTTATTTTTTTTATTTGTTCATTCTTAAAAAAAAAGAGGTACACCATGATTTTCAATTATAATGTCGATTTTTATTGAGCTTTTAGTAAAAAGCTGTTAACTGCATTAAAAATACGGGCCGATTTGCTGCAAATTTGGTACACATATGCATTGATTGTAATCGGATTTCTCTATTATTCATAATAGCTATTTACAACATTTTATTCCAAATTTCAATAACTTTATTAAAAAAATACATTTACTGAGTAATATTTCTGCCAAACACAAAAAATATATTATTTTATTGTTTTATTTAGGAAATCAGCTTGGCTTCAATTTTGCAGAAGATTACCATTGTTTTTCAGGAGTATCGAACAAATAATGGCGGGATGTTGGAGGCCGTAGGGTATTCGCGTTAGCCACCATTTTGTTTAAAATAATTAACAAATGGTTTATCGTTGAAACAAAATATTTAGAACGTTAGATTATTATAAGATACACCTTAGGATTTATGAGGTGTAAGAGTTTAATTTATTTTTTTTCGAAATTCGGACGATTTTTTTTGTTTTTTTTTTTTATTGCAAACATTTTACTTGAGTTGTTTATGCTAGTCATGTTTATTTACACGTTGAGAAAAGCTTTCTTCGGAATTGACATTTTTTGTTAATTTTAAAATTAATGACAACTATTTTTGGTAAGAACAGAGTTCAACACACAAACCACGATTTTGTATAGCTGGTGCTGTAGAGAAATTAAATTTTGATTTAGCCCCCTATAACGGGTACCTCCCATATAACGGTTTCAGTTTCTCCTAATTTACTCAAAAACGGCTCCAACGATTTTGATAAAATTTGGTGTACTTTATATGTGCAGTAGTTTATTTCAGGTTTTTGACTTAAAATGCTAATAACGGAGAATTGGTGTTTCCGGTTATTACAAATTCGGACATAACTTGATAACAGCTGCACCGATTGTATTTAAATTCGATAGAATTTAAGTTAGCCATTTAGCATAAAATGGCATTCACGATTTTTCGCTAAGCAACTGTTTAACGAAAGCTACCATAAACAACTTGATCTTGCGTTAGTGTCATTTTTTTTATATTTTTTGTATTTCTTCAGAACTTAATAAATTTAAATTTTTGCAGTTTTCAGGATTATTGCATCCTGTTTTCAAGCCAAGTTATTTATATAGTTGCCAGGCCGATAAGAGTAGAAATTTTTCTTAAAATATACGAATCAATGCAAGCAACTTAATAGTTATCTCTATACATTTTATCCGATTCGAGTATAAAGTTAGTGTTTTGACATCTCGGTAGAATTTATTTTACTGCAGAGGATCTAGCAAAACAGAGCTTTAGTTCCCGCAATAATTCTTCTCAAAACCATAAAGGAAACTTTAGTGTTTGATGTGTTTGCAGAGAAAAAAAAGCTTCTTTGAGTAAACTGATTCCGCTACATTATTTTTATTATTTCATTTTGTATGTTAAATTTGAATGATGTTTCTGGGACCATAAATACCAGAAACACAGCTTATATGCTCCTCGAAATAGTTCTTACTCATTTCTCTGCTGGGAAATTTGGCGAAATGGGGCGTTGGTCCTATTTGTTATATCGTTTGATGTGTTATTTCTGCTTCCGCAATGTTGACATGCGCTTCTTTTTGGTGGCATTTGGCACTGGCGGTCCGGCCTTGTTTCTGTTCCAGCATAGGATTTGTCCATTCCGACGGTTGTTCTGAAAAGCCATTTTATGGAAAGAGCATTCTTGAATAGCAACTCCTTTTACCTGATGAACTCCTTTTGAAACCTGTTCAACTACTTCCATAGTCAGTCAAATGCTTCCGTTCGTTCGTTTTTCAGCTGTTCGTAATGCCCTTTGGAGGTAGATGTCACCCAAAGCACAAAAAAAGGTTTTCACTACGAATCAGTTAATGCTGTCTTCACCAGCAGTTGCATATGTTTAATGAGCTGATTCTTCGATGTCTGCTTGAAGCTGCTGAAGAGTTTCTCCTTGTTTCCGGACTCTGGTGTTAAGTTGGACTCTGAAGACTTTTTCCATATGACCATCTTTAAATTTTTTTTTCAATAGCCTAAGCAATGCACTAAAGTTGCTATGCATCTTTGCTAGTATTGCTTGCAGCAACTCAGCAGCAGGTCCTCAATAAACAGGTCTCTAAGAATTAGTGTTAGTACAACAAATTTGCCTTCATCTTCCTAGCCGTTTATCATCGCTGCTGCTTCGTGTCTCTTATAGATTGACCAAGAAGTGGGTCCATCAAATATTAACGGATGCGTCTCTTTTCTCTCGAAATAGCCAGTAGAAGTGTTTCGTACCTTCAGTTTGCGAACCTTGTTCAATTCTTTGGCAATATTTTCAAATCTTCTACTTTGTCGATTTTCCCTTAGAAATTCTCGAATTTATATTTAAAGTTCTTGAAAATTGCATCAATTTTAGTCTCAACTGTTAAGAGGTGTTTTTCGAAATTGTCAAATCGTTCGTCAGAAGTAATGAACTTATTCTCAAATGCAGTGAGCTAACCTTCTGTTCTTCGAGAATATTATGTTGTTCATTTCGCTGTTCTTCGAAATGTTCTAAAAGTTTCGTTTGTTCATTCTTTTATTGTCCTTCTCTTTGTTTTTCAATAGGTTGCTACAAAAGCAAGTTTGTTCAACCCATCAGTCGTACATTTTTTTTTTTTATTAAGCGACCAGTGAAGTGGGCGAGGGTACGCTAGTAATAATATATCCTCGTTCTCTTTGTACATTATCCAACATTTTAAAAGAATGAAATTGCACTGCACTATAACAGAAGATGTTTTATAGTCACACAACGGAAAAGTCTTGTCTTGAAAATGATAGCGAGTTATATGTTTTGTATGATCTGTGAAATAGGCTTCTGATTATCAAATTTACAATATTCTATTGAATACTTATTAGTTTTATTAATATTAATATTTAAAAATTATAATATTAGAAAATATACTAAAATGTTCATTTCATTAAGTTCTATCGAATTTTCCTTGCATGCACGATTGAATTAATATAGTTAAATAAGTTGTTAGCATTGAGAAAATACTCAATAAAATTTCATTATTCAGCTTAAATAAACCAAAAACATCGAACTGTAATTCTTGAATCCTTAATTGCATCAGAAATCGATTGACCTGTAGACAAAACTAATCAATTCATAGGTAACAAATTAAATGAACCAAATTCTTACGCTTTTATTCCATTGTCTATCAACATTCAAAAATAAACAATCCCAATTGAGATAATGAGGAATCCTTGACCTTTTGATTGTTAAATCAAATATGAGAGTGATTGCTATTAAATCCATTATGTAGGTGCTACGATATAAGACTGCTTGCCATAGTATTTCTCCGGAGAACATGTAATAATTCAAAAATATGTTGTAAACAGTAGCAATAGTACCAATAAGTGGAAAAAAATATACATAAAATATGTCAAACTGGAAATAGTTGTGAAATTCTGTTGTAACATTAAATATTTCCGAATATAGTTCTGCACAGGTATCCAATTCAATCGAATATCGATGAAGAATTTTAGTCGGATGTAATTTATTAATTGTATGTTTTTCTTCAACTTTGATACGTTTTTCCATTAAAATCATATGGTTTCCAATATTCAGGTACACTCCTGCGGATATTAGATGAGCCAGGAGTATTAGATCCAATATTACATTACATCCGAACCACATGTAGTTTCCTATGATTATATAAACTGCATCCAAAATATCATTCTCTTTAATAGCGTTAGATAATTCTGTAGCAAGAATACAAATAGTGCTTCCATTACTAACGATCCGAATCAAAACTATGATATAAAATTCAAACCCGAACAAATTAGGGTCTTCCGAAATATTCACTAAACGAATGCATAAGTCTATTGTCTTATTAACCAAAATGATGAACTGATTACGACGAAAGACTTGATAAAAGAAACATACCGAAGAGTAAAATGGAATCGATGAATATTGAACAAATATTACAATTTGAATGAAAAGGTTGTCCAGCTGAAGAAGTTGATGAAGAACAGTTCGTAAAATAAAAATAAAAGCCAAAATACCCATGGACCTCAAGATTATTGAAGAACAATACACTTTGGAGGAAAATTTTAAGCGACCAATGCTTGTTACCGAGAAAAATGTCATTCCAAAGATTTTAGCGTAGTAATAGAAAAACTTGAAGAATATATTGGACATAAAGTCCTTTAGGTCTACTTTTAATGGCATTTTATTTTGACTGAAAAGAAATCAATTAAAATGCACTTCAATTAACACTGCAGAAAAAAGTAACTAATTAATATCAGCTTTTGTGAGTTATTCTGAACTGAATAAACTAATGAATATCCTGTATACATTTTTCACAATGTTCTGTTTTAAATTTCTTTTTAACTGTTGCAAATGTGTCCAAAGAGTTTTGACAGGTATTGATGCCTGGTCATTCATATTAAATCGAGTCATTACAACTTAAACTTAAAATTACATCCACACTAAAAAAATTAGAGAAGAACCTATGCATATGGTGCAATTATGGGGGCTTTGACGATTTCTCATTAATTTCTTTGAAAGCTTAAGTGACATTAGTTTTGGTTGTATAAACTATTTCGGTAGATACAAATTCTGTGTTAAAATTCTGATTTCCTTTATATTTTTTTTATTTAGGATGTATAGCAGACGCGTTGTTCCGAAATGTCTTTCTTTGGAAAGGTCATTCTTTAATATCATTCTCTCTTACCTGAACTTCTTATTGTGAAGCCCATTCAACTGTTTTAATTGGGTAGGTGAATGCTTCTAAAAGTATTTCTTTTCAAGGTCTTCGTACTGGTTTCGCGAAGCTTTATTATATCGATAAGATAAAAAAACATGATCGAAATCGAATGGATTGGCGGCGAAATCAGTAAATTCTTTGCCATAGTTGAGAGTGACAAATACGTCATATTCTTCCGATGACTGCTTAAACTGGTGCCTGGTGTTTAATTGAATTCCTAAGACTTCTTGGTCGGGGTAATCTGTAAATCATTTTTGTATGTCCTGAGATAAAGCATACTCAAGTGTCATACATACCTGCTAGTTTTGTTTGAAGCAACTCCAGCAGTAAATCCATTAAGAACAATCCTCAATGCAACAAACTGGTGTTTAAGCGACGTTTACACGGTCAATCATTATTTGACATCGATCTGTAATATAGTGTTTGTAAAAATAAGTCGGTGTGCATTTGTTTGAAGAAAAATCAAAACCCTTTTGATTTTGCCTGATGACTGATATGTGTAGATGACTGACCTGCAAAAGTTGCTTTAGAGTTCTATTGTTTTTTTTTTTTTTTTCATTTCAGTTTTTAATTGCATCTTGTAAATTGACCTAAGGAATTCCTTTCTTTCCTCTTTCTTGAAATGGTTTCAAGAACTTTCTGGGACCTTTCTTTGAATTTCACTTATTTTCTTTATAGATATCGGTATTGAGTTGATCAGTTAAAAGATGTTTTTGGACACCTCCAAATATTTCCTCAGCACTAAGGAACTTATATGAGATTGTTATTTCTAAGTTCTTCGAGAACATTCTTTTATCTTTGTTCGAAAGAATCTTATTTTATTCATGAAGTTTATCCTTTGTTAATTTCTTTTTTCATGTAGAGCTACCCCTGTTGGTTTTTTTGTTTGTCGAAGAAATGCCAAAGGATGAGCTATGACTCTAGAACAACCTGGTGCCGGTTACTTACTTGTTGGTCTTCCATTTGACTTTTTTCAAATTCAATCCAAACTTTTTTCAAATTCAAATTAAAAGTAAATAGTTGGTATTGAAAATGTTTTTAAACAAATTAATGCTCTAAATTTCTTACTCGCTCCAAATCCCGACACTTAAAAAAAAAAACATTGAATAAATTTTAAGTACCTATACTTCTTCAAAAACATTATAACCTAAGAATATAAAGCCATTCCTTCTATCTACAGCCTTTTGTTTATTCACCCTTTTGAACTTAATCAAAAATCTTACTCAATTAGACGGAATTTAAATAAATTCACAAAACAAGCTTAGCTAACAATAACAAAACAAAAATAGCAATAAAGTTTAAAGGGCAATTCCATTCTTCAAACTAGAAACAAATTTTGGCACACAGATTGAATGAGGGAGAAGTTTTGTCGGTCAGTTTAAATTGAAAGATTTTAGTTTCGCTATTGTTTTTGGTTGCAAACAAAAACTTCTTATGTTTTTGTTTGGTTAATTTTGAATTCACTACCGTTCTATTTTAGTTTGTTGCTGAAAGTCGATGTTTTATTCTTATATTTATATGCTTTCAGTGTATAAGTTTTCGCTTAGACTTTCACCCACCACACCCAGTATTGTATTTCAAATATACAGTCGTAGGCATTTTAATTATTTGGGGTAACGTGTTTTTTGGCATTTTATATAAAAAAAAAAACAAAAAACTATTTATAAATCACAACCATTGGTTTTTGTATACAGGTCATGCATTAAGACAATCACTAGTATTTGCATGCGTTTATAGGTACTATAAGGCAAGTTATGCATAATAAACGCAATCAAACATGAAATCACAATGATAGAGAATTTACCATATATATAAGCACACATACGCACTCAAACAAATTCATCAGCCGCTTGACTGTGGTACCTATACAATATCCTTTTCCCATATTGGGATGAAATGTCGGCTGGGAAATATGGTGACCGTTGAAAAAGTGATTGGTATGGAGGGACTCGATCAAATGTGAATGGGTATGAAATGGGTATGAATGGTATGAAGTGCGATGACACGTTCGGTTTATAGTATATGGAATAGGTGTATTTATTTTTATACCTATTTTCAGGTCAAAAATAAAAATAACGCCCGGGGATATTTCTCTAAAAATTGTTTCTACTGAGTTTGAAGATAATCGACCCAACCATTAAGTATTTTGAAAAATAATTTTTCAAAAACTGTTTGATACTAAAACTTTATTAAAAAGTAAAACAAAGGAAAATATTTTTTGCTTTTAAAAAAGGTAGTTAGTACATATGTCATTATAGGCGTAGTTCCTGTCCTTTTGAAAGGATTTTTTTCTTTTTTAATTTTTTTTTTTAACTACCCCTTCCGATTAAACTAATGGGGGAATAAACACCTGTCCATTACGAATTTTTAACTTTGTTATGCAATAGTACAAAATTGCTTAGTTTAAGAAGTATAAACAAAACCCTCCCCAAGTTAGCACAAGGTCAAGAAATTAGGGGGGTCTTGCTAGTATACCACCGAACAATCTGTGCAAGTTTCGTTAAGTTCCGATTTTTTTCCAGATAAAAGTACATACATACTATAATACTTGCCATAATCTACTAGGAAACGTTTATTTTTTCCACATAATTTGCCGTTTCTGATTCAAGTTCACTTTGACTTCACGGAAATCGAATATGAAAGTAAGATAAGCTTTTTCAATAATTTTGTTTTCACGTGGGTAATAGATTCGCAAACTGTAATGCTTTTAACTATATAAGATATTGTCTTAGTTGCATCAATCTGAAATTTAGGTCGACTCAGATATTTCAGAAATATTTGCATCATCTGTTTAGAAGTTTGTTCACCTGCACCTTCTTTTTGCTATGTTCGAGTGTGAGTCCCCTATTAAGTATAATCAGAAATCTTTGTTTTTTCTTTTCAAAACCGAAAATTTACCTTCTTCTTCGAACCTCCGATTGATTTAAAAAAAAAATGTTAGTCGTCTTACTCTTATAATCATCTCCACCAAGTTCGAACTTACACTGGCGAACATTTTAAAAATTATAGAACATAAAGTTATCTGGAAAGACCTCTTTGAATTTGTAGTTTTTTTTTTTTTTAAATATGAAATTATTTTATTATACCTTATCTTTGGAAAGTTTAGTAGGTGGACTTAAAAATATCAAGACACATAAAAACAATATTAGGTTTGTAGAGCTGTCGTTGTTGTTCTTTAAATTACAAAACTATCAAATTAATTCATCGTCGTCATGCATCAATCACAATGCCATCGGAATATTTCGACTGTGTTGTAAAGTTGCAACAATGAAAACGAAAATCAATACATCATCAAAAACGTCACTGTCAACAGGCTTCCTGTTCTCGGCTACTTTCGCCACATTGTCCAGTGGATAAGTATGGAGTGAGTAGTATGGTCCTTTAAAATTTTAATGCTCAATCACGTTCACCGGATAAAGCATTGAACTTAAGCTGGTCGTTCCATAGGGAATTGCAGTTGGCAGGGTGGTAACATCTGGCGACCATAATATCTCACTCAGAGCTCCGACTATATTCAACCTCGACCAACCCATCCTCATGCTGGAATATTAATATAACTGTGTATATAGTGATAATACATCCAGATCCAGATGCTCATATTTAACGAATGGATACTTAATCTTCCGATGTCTAGTCATCATGGAGATGGGGAAGGAACCCTTGGATTTTACTTTGCCACTATACTGAGAATATTTTCAATTCGGTTTATGTTTGTGTGGGGAGGAAGAAGATATCGGGATAAACTTTTGCATAAATTATAATACATATTATATGCTGATGCATAATTTTCTTCGTTGGACATTTTGATTGATAACGCATTACATGGAAATGACTTTACGAGCCTTACCAGTGGAATTTGACAGCACGTTACTTTTAAACTGATTAAAAGTAGTTACGTGAAATAAGAAATTACGTTAATAGGTACTGTAATATTGTTATTAGATACCTATACCTATTGGGCCAGTTAAATAAGACAAACATATCTACAAAAATTGGAGAGGAAAATTTTATTGTTTCATTTTAAAGACAAACTCTTGGGGATTATTAAACTACAATGTTCGAACAAAAAAAGAATTTGCTCCGTCCGCCATTTTAAAAAAAAGAGTTAATGCGATTTTCTCGACTTTTATTGCACGTATAATACATAATTTACTATTTTTATTTTTATGAGGAAAAATATTTCCTATAGAATTATGTCTCACAAATATTTTCGACAGATCTTTCCCATTAAAAGTTATTGGCAAAAAAAATCGGTTCTTGCGTGTCTATAGCCATTATATCCATCGGTATCGGTGTCCATTAAATTGTCTTCGACTAAAGACCCCATTTTTTACCAAATGTTTGGCTAAAAGTTTAAGTTGCCTTTTAAATTCGTCTGAAGTAATGCTTATACATATATGTACCTAGATACGGAAAAAAGTGAAGGGGTGGTGATAAATACATAAGTGTCCATACATGCGGTATAGTTATAAAATGCCTTATTAAGAAGGAAATAAAATAATTTTAATTGTTAGGTAATTAAATGATACATTTTCTATAAAAAAAAAATAACACGAAATACATATCTTTAATTCATTTGACTAAAATACCCAGATACAAACTAGCAAAATCCACTCTGTATAGGTAATTTCCCAGATCACCGTTCAGTGGCCATGAATTAGATTTTTTTTTTCATCCCTCTATTTTGCCATTGGTATAGAAGTTGCTAATTAAAAAACACAAATCTTCTGGATATAATAAAATGCAAGAAGAAATCTATTTTACTAGTTTCCACGTATCCTTTTGTCCATATAGACCAACCAAAACTATTCTACTCAATCCACTTAAGCATTAAACACATGCGATGTCAGAAAAGACTAAAGCAACTGACAAAAAAAAAAGGATACCTAATTGAACTAGAATGAAGATAGTATACAGCAACGAGAGCAATTGCAAAAATTAAAAGGATTGAATTATCCACTAGGGAAGTAGCAAAGATGTAATACATGTTCCACAGTGGTATTCAGCCATTTGGTCACTTGTCATGGAATTTCGCTACTATCTATATCTATATATAGGTATATGTATAAAGCTATATCATTCAAGTTAGCAGCATCAGTAAAATTGTTTTGCTTTTGTTGCGAATGCAATGCGATTCACTTGTTTCCTGTCAACGTAGAGCACTCCAATTTGTCTATGTAGCCATCTCATTGGAATGCTATGCAAGAAATCTTCTTCTTCGTCCTTTCATTTCAACTTGTTTCTGTATAGTTTAATGTATGGATGTGTATTGAGGAATAAAAGTAATTACACGAACGAGCGACAATTTCGAATAAAATGAATGCAATATAGATATAGGACATAGGTAGCCGAGTAGCTGAAACAAATGAATAAGGACGAACGGACAGAACGGCACGGGGATATCCGATTTAAATTGAAGTCTGATAATAATTTACAACATTTATAGCTTGTTGAAGTGGAGAAATGAAATGAAATCAGAACAAGAACAAGATATGCATTCAAAGGTATAAATAGTGAGAAAGGACATGATATGAGAATTTCTAACTTTGTTAGGATGTGAAACTTATTGCTGTGAACAACAAAATTTAATTTAATTTAAGTCTTTTTAAATTAAGAACTATTTTGGATATGGAAATAATATCTACAATTACGTCATATTAAGAAAATTTGATAAAATGGGTATTATGGGTGCTTTAGTCACTGGAGTGGCATAAACATTATGACGATGAATAAATAGCGTATAGCGTATACTAAGTACTCGCCAATTGTTACCACCCAAAAGTGGTAACAATCGGATACTCGTGTTTTCCATCCGGTTTTAATTTGATAAACTATATCTAATAAATATACTGTTCACGCGTAAAGATAAAAATATCAAAACTATATAAAAATTGAATTCAATTTAGAGAATCAACGGTGTCAATAACAGGGACTGGAATATTTAGAGCTGAGGTGTGTATAGACAATATTTTCCAAAGTGCCAAATAAGACATATAGGAGATGGTGCAGGCGGATGAACTCTTTACGCCCAACGGCAATGCTTATATATTCCCGTAGTCTTTGGATCATTTCTGTGCAAGAACGGGTCAGAATATATGTGCAATAGATCCCGTTTGTTATTTGAGACGACTATGGTATAAATCATGACATCGAAACAAATAATACCAATATGAACCTTAGCGACACATATTTGGTAGATCACCGGTGCGAGTAATAAAGGCGATGAAACAGAACATGAGCATAGCAGTGTTGGAAACATGCGAAAACGTTACAAAATTTCGAAAAAATTCAAGCAATTTGGAAGTAGGTACTTAGTTGTTATATCAAGAGGCAATAAGCCTCCCAGGCGGCAGTAACACAATGATCGGGTCAGAGCTAGATGGATTCCTGTGACAAGCAATGTTATACATATAAGTTGAAATCACCGAGTGCTGACATTCATCGTTGGAATTAGAAGTATATGAACGCATAAAGTAATGAGCTGAAAGATGGGACCAGACTTCTTGACTGTGCATGAACAAATGTAGTAAAACACTGAAAATAGGGCCCGTTACCCAGGGTAAAATGATTGGTACAAAAAATATTGGGTTTCAAAAAAGGATTGAGAATACCATCCCAAACACAAATAAGTTGGTCCAAGACGATTTGTGTGCGGCCATCGCTCTGCCAGACCGTTTTCAATTTTTTGAAAAATTCAAAGATACAAAAAAAAAAAAGATCCAGAAAGACATAATTTTTCTTGAGCTAAAAACATTTCAAGAAGCATTGGAAAAGGTTAATAATACATTTTGGTAAAATGCAATTAATGAAGAGTATAACTCCCAAATGAAGAACAACACTTATTAGGCTGTAATAACGTTGGATGTAAATGGGTTTAAGCGTCTCAGGCTCTTCGAGAAGTGAAGAATAAAATGAAACAAATAGAGACCTCTCTGAAATAATCAAGTAGTATGGTAGTCTTGAGAACAAAGAGAACAAAATATTTGGAATTCTCTGTAACGAATTTACCTTCAGAATGTGAAGTCACCGATAGAAACTGCAAAAGTACACTTCCATTAACAAGACAAAGAAACATGGTGGTGAGTTGATGAAACCCAATAGTCTGTATTCAGTGTGTTTAGGAAAAAATAACTTTCAAAGCTTATGGTCATTGTGCCCTTTTCATATCAAAAAAGAAAAAGCACGTCGGAAATAGTCTACGGACATTTCAGAAAGAAGCAAAGAAGAAGATTGTCCAATTTAAGCAGAGAGTATAATGGGGATTGGAGATTGGTAAGTTGGAAGTAATACATGCGCATCGGCTGCTGATGCAAATTATGCTCTTCAAGAACTGCGACATGCCAACATTAACGAAGAAAATAATAAAAGTGATTTGTTCACTAAAGTTCATATAAACAATGATCAAGGCCAACTTCTTGTGGATAGTGAAAAAACTCTTCCCAATTGGCGACGCGACAGTATTGTGAAAAACTTTAAACCTAATAGTTTCTCAGACTTAATTTTTAACAGATGCGTGAAACTAGGAGAAAATATCCAACATCATAGTAGAACAAGTCAGTGCGTAGTGAAAAACTCCAAAAAGGAAAAATGATTGGTTTAGAGGAAATACTCTCTGAGTTCAAATCGACCACAAATGCAACCCAGAGCGTAAGAAATCAGAAGGAAAAAATAAAGTGATTGCGCTCATACTATTTGCATGTGTTTGTTGATTTTGAAAAGGCATTTGATATACCCAGAGTAATCTCGGAGATCATCATTAAAATGCCCCTAAGACGAAAGAAAAACTCTAAACTGCAGTTTTTTTCGTCCAGCACTTACATACGGTTCACAATGTCAAAATTATGTACAAGAACTATGAGAGCCCCTTGACGGCACCTGAAAGAAAGATTTTTTGCAAGACAGTGGGATTGAAAAAAATTCACCGACTCAAAAGAAATAGGGAAGGACCACGTCAAAAAAACAAACGAAATCTAATCTCAGCTGGTACTGTGAACTACTATCGGGGTTTTCAATAAGAGCGCTACAAAAGTTTTTTTTTAAATAAAACAAAAACGGTTTTGGTTATCAATTAAATTCCTTATTCCTGTGAATTCCATGTACGTTCGATGTCATTATGTATGAAACTCGATTTCTTTTGCATTTCCACCACGACCACGCTTGCAGAAGTCCAGACGCTGAACCCAATTTTCGACGGTTTTCAAGCATAAATCGGCCGATACTGCTGTAATTTCACGTTCGATATTTGTACGAAGTACATCAATCATCGCTGGCTTGTTGGCATAAATCATTGACTTGACGTTGCCCCGCAGGAAATAGTCTAACCAAGCGACTGGATTATTTCGTGAGATAATACGTTCTCCAAACTTGGTTTCCAATAAATTGGTTGTGACATTCGCTGTGGGGCTTGTTTCGCCGTCCTGTTCGAACCACATGTCCTCCAAGTCCATATCATCCAACTGGGGTCAAAAATATTCGGTTATCTTTGAACGGTAGCGATCACCATTCACAGTAACGTGCCGGTCTTGATCATCACGGAAAAAGTATGGCTCAATGACGCCGCCGGTCCATAAACCACACCAAACAGTAATTTTTTCGGGACGCAATGATGACTCATGGAGTACATGTGAATTACTGACTGACCAATACCGTATATTTTGTTTATTAACGAAGCCATTCAGCCAGAAATGAGCCTCATCATAAATTGGACTTAGCGCTCTTAACGTTGAGGCCACTGACTCCGAATTTCGGCAAGAAATATGCCCCTGTCGCTCTACTTTTGTAGCGTCCCTGTTGAAAAACCCTTTATAAGGAGAGAAGCCAAAAGGACTTCCCATTGCCGGGTAGATTCCCTTTCCTTGAGGTCAGCCCAGCAAACACCATGAGAATCATTGTTGGGAAATCATCTCATAACACTTTATTACAAACTATTTGATTTTAATCGACCTTATTATTTTCCCATACCTAAGTATCATAATAATTATGTTGAACATACATGAAAGTATCTATTTAATAATCTCATTTAATACCAAATATTTTCAATCTTTCTCATTGCTCTTATGAGGCATCTGACGCCCCACGAAATTTCCACTTTTAATTTTAGGTTACTCATATGAACACCATTAAGTAAAAGCAATATCAAATTTATTCAGAAGTTGAATTAGACTGCTTCATGCATAAACCACAGCGTTTAGCCTCAAAACTCTGCAAACCATCAAATATATGCTGAGAACTTCTGTAACTATGTCTATTTATGTTCGACTGCCCCTGTTCGTCCCCAACATACCCTACCTATACCCTTCCTTAATGTTACCGAAAAAAGGAACACCAAAGTTCATCAACTGAACTCATGTAATCCTTTTAATTACAGAGAGTCGTGAAACTTTGCGGTAGCTTGCAATCGCAAATGCTTTTATCTGTATTTAGTTCATTAAAATGAAACCGAAAACTAACTGAAAATATGCTGTCGGAAATGGTCAGTGATCCCAAATGACCATAGCTAGACTGAGTACTACGTTAACAAAAGTTACATGCTATAATATACATATACCATCATATAACTATATGTACACAACCCTAGGAATTCTTAATGGACCTTTTGTGGAGGTAATTAAAGGGATAACATCGTGCGGTATATTGCAGTTCCCGAGGACTTTGTATACAATAATGGCTAAGCTAACCACCGAATAACCATCCTGAGTTTGAGTTTAAACCACCAACATTACTGTTTTTGTCTCTTTTTTTTTTAGAAGAGCTCATTAAAGTCAAGCTGAGACAATAATTACCCTGGAATCTTTTATGTTGGTTTTTATGAAGTCCTTATGATGGTTGAGACGCCATCATTTATCGCCCATCCTTCACATAGGATTACTATATCAATATACTCGCTTGACTTTATAATGGACATTCATACAGAGGTTACAAAAAGCCTTATTTGTTAGCAGGAAGAAAAAAAAAATTGCTATGACAGTCATTGACATCCGGAAATTTTCTTCATTCTATATTATAACGACTGAATATTATCCAGCCATGTGTTGTCAGCATCGTCTTCGTATAGTGTGACTTAAAGGACCTGTCAAATCAAAAAATCGAATAATGGATGAAAGCCATCAAATCAAATTCTGTATATATATTTTTATCCACCTCAAAGTCCTTAGATGCGTTATAACTGTGTGTGGCCTCATATTTTTGTATATCCTTTTTGGATTCATTCTCTTTTAAAAAGGATGTAAAGAGACTAAACCTTGTCAACGCTAGTATTGAACACTAATCATTGTAATGACATTTTTGACATGACTCTTTGTAAAGGAAATCCTTCATTATCTAGTCCTTTTTCATCTCGTAAGGGAAATAGGAATTCATAGATAAAAAATCGTGAGGTTACTAATAATGAAATATGTATAGTATTTAACGATAAAGACTTAAATAAAAATCTCGACACTTTAGGAAAAGCCTGGTGTATTTTTTTTTCTAAATTGTATTATTAGTGAAGCTTGAGGTCTCTAAAATTAAAATAAGGAGTTGATTGCAGAATACGACATAATACGCTTCAATAAACAAAACAATCGTTTCTGAATGTCCACATAGTTTTGATTCACTTAAAACGTTTTTCTTTTGTAACACGATTCGTGTGCGCCATTCTATGATTCGTGATAAACATTGTAAAAAAATAATGATTACATTAACTACATATATAGTCCAACCAAATAGTATTACTATTAAATGCTTGTTTGGTTCTGAAATAAAACAAGACAACAAATTGCGAATTTATATTTCATTACCCAACAAAAATAGGGAACTACTGACATAGCAAAAAAATTATTTCAAAATCGATAGAGCGGTTTTTAAATAATTCGATGTTTATTTAATAATTTTTATAAAAAGTTTTTTTTTACAAATTTGAAGTACGCAAATTTTAAAAGCTAATAGTTTGCATTTTATAGATATAAAATAAAACTTTTAGTCAAGCGGTTTTTTAAAATGTGAATTTAAAACAAAATAAAAATTAAAAAAAAATAATTAAAATTAATTAAAATTAAAATTTTTCAAAATAATGGCATTGAAGTTTTGTTGAGTCATAGGTATATTTCTTCATAAGAAAAAAAAATTGGATTTAACAAGTTCACGAATAGCTCAAGAACACAATTAACTATTCTATGGGAAGTACCATTAACAGGCTTGCCAACATATATGTTTTGCAACTGAAAAAAAGACAATGAGATAAAAAACCGTCTGTAATTTTTTTCAAGAAAACTAATGGAGCCGTTTTCGAGAAAATGATGCTTCTTTATAACGGCTATATGCCAAGTACTGTTATTTTTTGAGCTTAAAAAAATTTATTAAAGGGGCTTAATCTATAGCTAATAAAGATTTAAAACGAATTCAAAAATATGCAAAAACAATTATTCGGTAAATATGAAATTATGATTGTGGAACAGGCAATTGATTATATGAAGTTCCAACGAAGTTAAATAAAAGACTTTACTTTTTTTTTCGACAATTCAAAAGATTACTTTATTCAAACTAATAAATTAAATATAAGAAGAGGTCGATGTAAATAATAACTTGATTGTGGTGTGTGCGTGTCGGTGAGTCGTAGTCGAGTGAATGAATATTTTTTGGAATGTCGGAAAGATGATAGATGAAATGCCAGTGTCAGTGATGCCACTTTGACGCTCTGTGTTAGGGATGCCACAGAACTCCCCCCTCTAGCAACTGGGTCATTGGTATCGGTCTGGTATAATGACCTTCCGCCCAGAGCGGGTAGTTGTTGTTGTCTTTGTTGCTTGCTATATTTCCGTTGAAGGTTTGTTCTCCGAAGGCTCTTCAGCGATGAACGCGGGCTTAAGTCTGTCTACCGAGATGGTTTTTGGTCGTCCTCGGATATCTTATTTGAAAAACTTTTCAGTTTTAGTTAGGATCGCGTAAGGTCCATCGTAGGGAGCTCTCAACGGTGTCTTCACTTTGTCGCATCTCTCAAACGCATGCTTACAGTTTTTCAGGTCAGGATGTACGAAAAATTAAATCGTTAGACCAGTTTAAAAAAAAATAGGTGCTATATGCACCTATCTATAATTGCAAGCTAAAATTAGATCCAATAACAGTTATACAGTATTCGGAAGCTTATAATAATAATATAATTATACAAAAATGTTTTCCCTTTAAAATTTTCTCATCTCTACCTAAGCTTCTTGTTGCAATTCCGGAAGAGTAAAATTATATTTACTCGTGATTTGATTTATGTATAAGATTTTGTGCATTCCAAGTTGTGCACGTCACTGCATCAAAGATGTTTAATTTGTCACCTTCAACTGCACTCCATCCCCAAATATACCTGCTATTATAAAATATTCTTTTGCTCGTTCATATAATTTATAACTTTAAAAGCATTCGTCAAGAGTTGAAAGTTTCGTTGCTGAATATTTATAATCGTCCTTTTTATCTATATATAGATGCACCCTTTCCTAATATGAATAAGACATAATAATTCATGTTTCTATTCACATGCACAGCATATACTAAAAGCAGAACATGCATTTTCAAACAAAGTTCTATCACATGGTTTCCAGGTCAGTAAGCTTTTGGCTTTGCACATTGCCAACTACTTTGTTCTGTAAAATTTACGAACAGTAATTATTTAGAGCCCTTATCAGTTAAATTAGTTAAAATTGAAATATCATATAAATGTGTATTCGTAAATGCATTTTGAAAGGATTTTCTTTTGATAAAATTTAATACATTTTAACATATAAAGTTGAAGAGATAATACTGTTTTAGATGGTTTATTGCTTTATACTTGCTTTGTGCAGTCAGATTTAATATATTATATTGTATGTTGTAGATTAATATATATAGGTAGTATACTTAACCAATTTTAATTGAGACAATGAATTCGAAAATGTTAAAGATCTTTTAGATTTGATTAATTTAATATACTATGTAACTATTAGAATTTCTTAAAGAATGATCATTTGTTTATGATGGGTTCCAATTTGAATTGCATGTTATGGGAAGTCTAACGAAGGCTGTAACGACTACAATGGTAATCTGGGACCGGCATCACAAATCCTATTTGCAAAAATATCGTACTTAATACTATATGTACATATGTTCATCCAACACAGCACGCGCCTCTGATAACGAATGGCAAATTTGTATGTAAAATGAATAGGTATATTACATAATTTAATTATGAACATTCATTCGCAATTAATAATTAATGAATTATAAAACAAAACTATGTATATGTTTTAAAATCAAATTTTTCCTTCACACAAACAAAACTCCCATACAAAAAGTCTCATTTCAAATATTGCTAAAATTTGAGATAATTAATTTCCCTACAATTTAAATAATCGTGATTGACTATAATGTCTCCACTACTCAATACTCCACTTAATAAAATTTAATTCGACTATTTTTAGTATTTTTTTTTTGTTTTTTATTTTTTTCATTCTTATAATGTCGTAAGAAATAAACAAAAGTCGTAGATTCTTCCCGATTTTTATAGCTCAAGGGGTGATTAGACTTGGGCTACTGTTTTAAATTTTTTGTTGGAAATTTGGAAAAAAGATAGCACAATTTACGATAAATATAGTCAATTTCAATTCGTGGAAATTCATTTCGATTAAATTATTTTTATTTTTAATATAAATTTGATATAGATTTATAATTTTATTTTTAAGAGTATTAAAAAAAGTGAATCGATAATAATTGCAATATAAAGTGGCAGGATAATTTATACACGAATTGAATTTCCTGAAAGTATAATAGGTAAAAATACAAATCAAATGTTTCATATATAAACTATAATTGTTCCACGAATGATATTCAGTAATAATGGTGAAATAAAACGTATTGATGAGACGTTGAAACAATTTAAATTTATAATGAGCTTAACTCCAAATATTTTTCATAGATACTTCATTTGCACATCAAGTCGTTAATTTTATAATCGGAAAATTAATTTGTAAAATTTTAAGTTGGATGATTCCCCAGACTTATTTGTATTTAAAAAAAATTCGTTTTGTAAGCTCATTAACACTCCACTCACAGAAAAATTATTTCAATAATTAATGATGATGTTAGTATCTTTTATAATAAATATGTAGTTTTATTTTACGTGTAAAATTGGGCAACAAAAGTCTTATGCTATATATAAAACAATTTTCAAAATTAAAAAATATAAATGACATGACTGGGTCGCACAATCTTGCTCTTGTAGCAAATTTTACTTTCGTGTTGACGACTGCAAAAATCATTTGACCAGTTTCTTATAAAGAAAAAAAAAATCAGATCTTTCAATATATTTTGAAACATTTTTATTTCAAAAAAATCTTTTGAAAAAAAAATATATATATGAAAGACATCACCACGGACAAAAAATTCAATTACCTACATGAAATTTTATAAAAATTGATTGTACTTTTATCGAGAAAATAAAAATTATCGGTTTTTGGCAAAAAACAACTTTTTTAAAATTTCCTTTTTTTTAAAAAAAAGTTGTCGTAGTATTTTTCAAGCTAAGCAGGTGTTTGAGAATATTAAATTTCGTCGAAATCGGTGCAGTAGTTCAAAAGATAGTCAAAGTAATAAAAAAAAGATTCTATGGCAGGTAGAGTTAATAAGCTGATTCTGAAAAAAATAATTTGGGATGAGCGGCATCACCATCGGCAACAAATCACTCACATAAAATGTTAACGAAATTTATCGTATTTTTTGAAGAAAAATGGAATTATCGGTTAATCTAATATGGTAGGTACCGTTTTTTTGATACCTAGGTAAAAATAAAAAAAAATATTCAGGGATATTTCTCTAAAAATAGTTTGTGCCAAGTTTGAACAACAACAGCCTAACCGTTAAGGCTGCAGGTGTCGATACATTCACTTTTTTCTACGAATGTATAAATTGCCTTATAAGAGTATATATACTCTTATAGTACCAACCAATAATCGCGAGTAAAAGGGCACGATTGGAACGCACAAACTTGTTCTTGTCGCGGGAAGTTACTTTCGTGTTGACGACCGAAAAGTTCATTTGACCGCACTTTTTTATGAAAAAAAAAAAATATTTTCAGTATTTTATATTTTGAAATTTTTTTTTTTCGATCTCGACAACCATGACATCTACCTAATGGTGCTACGAGTTTAAAAAATGTTTTATTTTATATTTTGTTATGAGAAAAATTCTAAAGAATACAAAAGAGGATAAAGACAAGCTTTGCGCAATTTACACCAGTGTGATAACCAACCGTGATATAAGTGTTTTTTCTGTCACTTGTAAATTGTTTAAAAGTGTTAAAAATACATTTATTTTATTTTATTTATTTATTAATTAATTTATTGCAAATCACTGACTAAAAACTTAAATGCAATCAATTAGAAAAACAGTAACCACCAATTCGTTCATAAAGTTTTAAATTCATTAACTCGTTTTATGCTAAAACAAGTTATAAAACAAAATTTCCTTTGTTATTTTATTATTTTACAACGATTTCCTAGTTACAGATTAAGTTTAAAATTTGCAATTATGAGATCAAATCGGACGTAAGTTATTTAAAAAAAAGAGTTTCAAAAAGATCCAATCATTTTATTTTTGACTTAAGTATAATTTTTTTTACTTGCTCAATCGGGCAAGTATTGGTTTCGTGTGGAAAAAAAATTCGAGGTTATAATCAAACCTGACATTACGATACTAGAGAAGCCCAAAAAAGTAGGTTTCGTCATGCCGTCCGTCGGTCTGTCTATGCGGATGTGCGGATATGTGCGTATGTGCGTATGTGCAGTTGTCTGTGCACCGACATACAGCCTAACCGGGAAGTTAATTTGATTATGTATAACACAAAATGGCATTTAAAGTTTTTGGCTTAACAAACTACAAGCTACCATACAACTTGGTCTCACGTTTTGGCCATTTTCTGATATTTTTGTCCATTTTTAAAATAATTTATTAAATTGAATTTTGTTTCAACTCCGCGTGGTTTGCTACAAGAGCAAGTTCGTGCGACCCAATCGTGAATTTTATTTAAATAAAGATCGATTAAATCGTTGCCCCCGGAAGAAATTATGAAATTGTTTTAATTTTCCAAACAAAGAAATAATCGATAAAGCCCATTTTAACAAAATATATAAAAGAAAACAAATTTGATCGAATTTCATGTAACCGTATGTATAGAATAGAGAGTATAATTACGAACACACGTTTATATACAACGGAATATTATACCTATATAATTTTAAGTGTTCACGTGTTCACGTTTTTTCTAAGTGACTGCCTTTAATCTTAATATATCCTATACTTTTCGATACCTTCAAAGAAACACTGGTATACAAATCAACCTTTGTTAAAAAAAGCTCTATAGAAATAAATACTATTTTACAATTTTGTTTCAGGAATTAATTGATACTGTTTTAATTGGTTTTTAAATGAAAAAGATTATGACAACCACCACTTCATAAGTTCATAGTTAACTGGCATTTGACAGCTGAATACAATGTGGTTTATGACACAATTCATTGAAAATACCTATACTTATTTCCTATTTTGTAATTATTATCATATAGGTTGGCCTTAGAAGCTATAATATTATGATGTCCAACGCATCAAACCACATCGCCCAGAGATGATGATTATACCTAATTGAATATTATAACAATTTACATTCGAATAATAGATATTGAAAATATATAAATATAATATTTAATAACATTTAATATTTAATACATACACATCCGTCGCGACACGGAGGTAATGATTCCTTTGACAACAAAAATGTGGTGGCTCCCCTGGTGTTTTATCGCCATAGTGTCAATAGACGCAATTAAAGAATGACCATAAAAGGAAATTATAACAGAAGATAATATTTATACTTCTGCTATCGTTTCTTCCTTCCAATTCACTCATTTTTGTACTTTGTAACGAACATTTTGTCACAGTAGAAGTACCGACCTTGCTAAGTAATTAAATAAATACCTACATTTTTTTGCAAAGTAATCATAGAAAATTTACTGCCAAAAAACGTAACAAAGCAAGCGAATCCAAAAATTTGCACGCTCTGCTTTCTGACAGCAAAAGTGCCGAGGAATTGTGTTTATATTGTTGAACATATACGGACTAAACATTACACCTATGTTTAATTGCACATAAAAATACAAAACACAATACACATAAATATCGGTTCAAGCTGTTTCCATATTTTTAGATTTCATTTTCTGGTTCCGACCAACTTCCTTGTGTAATTTTAGTTCCATCTCCATATTAATTACTTGCGAATATATGTATGGTTAGGTAAGGTATAGGTACTATTTAAGGCTAGTTATGCATTCCTTGAACGTTATGTCTAAACAACTGTTAATCCGAAAAAATAACTTTAATGAAAAACATTACAGTAAGCAACTAGTCACTCATGTAAAATTTTATCAAAATCGAACGTATTTTTTTCGAGAAAAATTGAATTATCTTTTACGTCTATGAATAATGGCAGGTACCGTTATTTTCAGACCTAAAATAAAAATCAAAAATACTTCTGGATATAGGGTAAACGTCCCTATTGTTGGCACCCCCCAATGATTGGCACCTAGAGTTTAAATAATGTGTTTTGTTAGTATTTTCAAGTTTTCTTTTATAATTTTTTGTTTAACTCCTTTATTTCTGCGTTACTTGACATATTTTTTTTTTCGTTTTTAATATTGGCAATAGTGAAAAATGACATTCTGAAATTCAATCAAAAGTTGGCGCCTTTTTTCAGTGAACCTTGTGAAGTGCGTAAGAAAAGCGGTGAAACAAATGTGTAAATAGTTTTTAAAATATAATTAGCATTTGATTAAAAGTTGATTTTAATAAACAAACAAACAACGAAGAAGAATTATTAATTTTAATATTTCTTTTAAATTACATTAATTAATATGATGTGCTAACTATTGAAATAGAAATGTTTAAGTAGATTTCTTATTATTGGCACATGCCAATCATTGGTAATAGTGAATGGACTTCTACTATACAAACAAATAAAAACCGGATAAATAATCATTATTTAGCTTGAATATTACCAAATTAAATTCCAAATTATATAATTTTATTTAAAAAATCTGCTTTAACCAATTTTTATTTGTTCAAAATCATCAAAACTTTTTTGCAACTTCCGTAGATTGAAAGCTTCTTACTTCTTCCGCAAAATGCGGCCCTAAGGGAAAACACAATGAACACAACCATTAATTATCATTGTGTAGGGAGTCCATGTCTTAAGCTGTCATAGGTGACACCAACCTTTAAGCAAAAAATGTATTGACATTATATTTCGGGCCAAAAATTTCCAGGCATTCCAAGATTTTATCTTCACTTTTATGTTCACTTTAATTACTGACCAATTTATAGAAACTTTTCGTATCACATACAAAATTTTGCTAAAGTGACTAAACACTTACCAATAAAACACGCCTATTCGCTGTTTAGAGTGCCAATCATTGTATTGATTGGCAGTATTGGCACTATACCAATCATTAGGTACTATGCCAATCATTGGTAACTGTTGAGAATGCGCAATAAATAAAATATATCCTTTTATATTTTATAAGTAATTTATTTTTTATAAATAGAGAAAACAAACTTAATTAGGTGAAAGAAGAATTTAGAATAGAAACAATATGTGAAAATTTAATAAACAAACAAACTTGTTACTATGATGAAAACATGATTGTGGAAATGAAATAAATAATGCAAAGTACATTTAAGTATACACAACACCCGTCCTCAATTTCACAATTCGATGTTTTGGCATAATCTGAAAACGAAATTCCCCATCGCTTAAAGCATTTTTTGTAAGCTGTTACTGCTAAAGGTTTTTTCCAAGCGTCTGCTGGCATGTCTTCTGAACCAATGAATTGAAGTTTTATTTTTCCATCTGCAACTGCTTCTTTGACGAAAGTATATCTGATATCTTAATGTTTGGTTCGTCCTTGGATACCCAGATTTCCTGCGATTGCCTGTGCGCTTCGGTTGTCGGTAAAAATTGTCACTGGCCCTTGATGAAGTCCTAGTTCTTCAAGTAGGTTTCGTAAGAAAGATGCTTTTTTTGCAACAGTACTGAGATCAACATATTCAGCTTCTGTGCTCGATGTAGTCACAATCCGTTATATCTTGGAGCCCCATAATATTGTCCCTCTGGCATAAATAAATAAGAATCCACTCTGTGACTTTCGATCTTTGTAATCACTTGTCCAACTTGCATCGGCGAACGCGTAAAGATTCTCAGACGTTTTTTTATAAGTAATTCCATTGGTTTTAGAACCTTGCAGGTAGCGAAGAATATTCATTCCTGCAGTCCAATGCTGCTGTCGGGGATCACATACTGTATTGCGATAAGGCGTTGACAGCATACGCTATATCTGGTCTGCTAAATGTTGATAGATGTAGTAAGCTTCCAATCAGTTGGCGATACGTTCTCGATTGATTGTTGGCTCCTGTTCGAGTTTAAAACCAGTTGATATTGGTAATCGGCCTGGCTTACATTCCGTAAGTCCATATTTATCTAACAGATTGTTGATAAATCCTTTTTGACGGATGCATAAAGCACTGTTAGAACGTTTTACTAAAAGTCCTACGCATAGCTCAGGATGTCCAAGGTCCCTTATCTCAAAACAATCGGATAAATTTTGTTTAAGTAGTCCGAATTCTTTAGAATCATTTGTTGCCACTAGTAGGTCACCCACATAAACTGTTATTGGTGACATTTTATTTTTATCCACTTTGTAGAAAATGCAATTGTCATACTGCATATTTAGGGTCTTGTCCAGTTTTAGGTTTAAAAGTCGTTCGCTCTGCTTCAACCCATATATCGCCTTGTTTAATTTGCGTACTTGATTTTGATTTCCACGTTTAAAACTCTCCGGCTGCTCCATGAAGATCAAAGTGTCGATTTCTCCATTGAGGCAAGCCGAAGAAACGTCCAGATGATGCAGGTTCAAATTATTTTCGATTGCGATTGCCATGGTTAATCGGATCGAATATGTATCCAGATCGAATCCTTTGGCAACAAGTCGCACCTTCCTCTTTTCAATAGTTCCGTCCAGTCTGTATTTAGTCTTAAAAAATTATTTTCCGGTCAAGTTGCCTATCAACTTAAGTCCAGGTGTCATTTTTGAATAAAGATTTGTACTCAGCTTGCATTGCTTCTCGCCATTCATCTGCGTCTTTCAAACAAGCTATTTCGTTGATGGTTTCCGGATCAGTCCGTATCTGATTTGACGAAGATTTTTCATTTTCTATCTGGTCGATACTGTCCGCCTCAGATTCCACAGTTGGCGATGTTCCGCACTATATGTCGATGATTAAGCACGTGTTAAAAACAAAAATAAGTAGTGCCAATCATTGGGCCATATGGTGCCAATTACTGGTTAGAATGTGCCAATCACTGGTAAAACTATGGGGCATATTCATAGTCGTTTTAAAACCCTAGTTTTTCTTAGACTGTGTTTAAACAATGTAATTTAAATAGGAAAAACTCGAGTTTTTCTTAAACACAACTTAAACATCGTCTATCTAATATACTTATCTAAAAAAAATAAAAAAATACGAAACTGTACTTCCTTCATTTATGACCAAACAAATGTGGTGAGTATCCTTAAAGTGCCAATGATTGGGTAGTTTACCCTATTACTCTAAAAATACAATAGGTACCTACCTATACCCAATTTGAAGATAATAAAGGGCCCAATCGTTTTGGCTTTATAGGTGTCGATATAACCAGACTGACAGACGGACAGACAGAATTGCCGGACCTACATTTTTCGTCTTTTATATTATCGTAATGTCATGTTTGATAATAGAGGTGATGATAAGCAGAGCACCACAATCGGAAGCTCAAATTAAGCTTATCATAAAAACGAACCGGAAACATACAATTATTTAAATTTTAAATTTTGACTGCTATAAGCAGTTTTTGGAGATTCGGTAGACTGTAGACATATATGTATATGATGGCGGTCAGCCATCAGACGAATAGGGGGAATAACATGTAGCATATGAAAACATGCACGTGCCGTAACTATTCGGGACTGGTGGAAGTGTGATCATAGCCTCTTTGCGGCGGCCGCTAGTAACAAGCCTTTTAAAAAAGGTTTGGCTAATATGATCAGGCTAGTTCCTCAGGTTGGCAACAGGTTAATTCCCTGTTCCGTAAAATTTTAGAATTACGAACCCGACAACAAGCCTCGGAAACGGACTGATCTCACGACGACAACCAACGCAACGAAAACGGCAAAACGATTTACGAATTTTCGTATGGAACGTACGATCGCTCTATAGAGCTCGAGCTGCTCAGCAGCTAGCCGATGCCCTGTCAAAATATAGAGCTGACATAACAGCACTACAAGAAATCAGATGGACAGGGAATGGTGTTTTACAGAAGAAAGAATATGACGTATACTACAGCTGTCATACAAAACACCATGTGCTCGGGGTAGGCTTCCTAGTCAGCGAAAAAATGAAGTCTACCATCATCGGCTTTAACGCTATAAGCGAAAGGCTATGCACCCTTCGCGTGCGAGGCAAATTTACGAACATTAGCCTCATTAACGTTCACGGACCTACGGAGGAGTCCTCAGACGAAGAAAAAGAGACTTACTACGAACAAGTCGAGAGGACCCTCAATGCCTGTCCAAGGTATGACGTAAAAATCATCCTTGGGGATTTGAACGCAAAAATAGGTCGGGAGCCGGTATTCAGGCATTACGCAGGCACCCATAGTTTGCATGAGAACACTAATGACAATGGACTTCGAGTCTTAGAATTGGCAGCATCGAAAAACATGGTCGTTGCGAGTACCAGGTTCCCGCGAAAAGATATCTACAAAGCCACCTGGGTATCACCTGATGGAGTCACTCGTAACCAAATAGACCACGTGTTGATAGACCGTCGCCACTACTCGAACTTGATGACGGTACGAACGTACCGAGGCGCCAATATCGACTCGGATCACTATCTTGTTGGTATGGTCTTCCGAGGGCGGATTGCCTTGCGAAGACGTATTGCATCCGCCGATCAAGTTCGAATCAACACGGCTGCCCTGCGCAATGAAAATGCCAGTAACACCTTTGGTAATGCGTTAGGACTCGCCCTAGAATCGCTTGATTTAGGGAGAGTAAGTCCTGGGGCCAGTATGCTGGGCGTAGATGAGAAGTGGACACGCCTTAAGAATACTGTCATTAGTACTGCCAACTCCATCTTAGGCAGCAGTCGTAGAAATCGGAACGACTGGTTTGATGATGAATGCAAGCTAGCGACTGAACGTAAGAATGTTGCGTACCGAGCAATGCAGCAATCTCATAGAACGCGGGCACGCGAAGAAGAATATAAAGAGCTCAGAAGAATAGAAAAACGGCTTCACAGACAGAAAAAATCAGCCTGGGAGAAGAACTTAATCTGTGAAATAGAAAAAAGCCGAGAGCGAGGTCAGCACCAGGCGCGGAAGTTCTACCAATCCATCCGAAACATGACGCAGTACACACCACGCTGCACATACTGCAAGGACGGAGAGGGAAATCTGATCACCGATCCACAAAGCATACTGGAGCGATGGGAAGTGTACTTTAATGAATTGCTAAATGGTCAACTCACTGCAGAAGTGGAGGCTCCACTGCTTCAAGACGAATACCCTATGTTGCCGTCACCAAGCATAGAAGAGGTTGAGAAGGCTATAGACCGGCTAAAGAAAAACAAAGCCCCGGGAGCTGATGGTATACCAGCCGAATTATTTCAACACGGTGGGCCAGCTCTACGTCAGGCAATTCATGATATTATAGTGCACGTGTGGGAGCGTGAAGAAATGCCAGAAGACTGGCGAAAAGGTATAATATGCCCCATACATAAGAAAGGAGATGTCACAACGTGCAGCAACTATAGAGGTATCACGTTGTTGAGTACCGCCTATAAGATACTCTCCTCTATCCTACAAGACCGGATAACCCCATACGCTAAAACCATCATCGGACAATATCAGTGTGGTTTCATTCCAGGCAAATCAACAACTGATCAGATCTTTACCCTTAGGCAGGCGATGGAAAAATGTCTAGAATTTAACATCCCAACATACCACCTGTTTATAGACTTTAAGGCCGCCTATGATAGCATAGCCAGGGTAGAACTTTACAAAGCCATGAGAGAATTCGGCATCCCAAATAAATTGACACGACTATGTAGGTTGACCATGACCAACGTAACAAGCCAAGTAAAAATAGCCGGATTGCTATCCAGACCAATCAACATCTTTAATGGACTCCGACAAGGGGATGGTTTGGCCTGCCTCCTCTTCAACCTGGCGTTGGAGAAAGCAATCCGTGACTCTGGCACGGCAACAAGAGGGACCATCGTCAACAGGTCCAGCCAGATACTGGCTTACGCAGACGACATCGACATCATCGGAAGAACCGAGCAAGCTGTACACGATTCCTTCATCCAGATCGAGCAGGCGGCACAAAATCTGGGGCTGCACATTAGTGAAGGTAAAACAAAGTACATGGTGGCGTCGAATGCGAGAGGAACAGTTGGTCAAACAATCAAGGTAGCGGAGCACGAATTTGAAGTGGTGCAATCCTTTAAATACCTTGGGTCAATAGTAGCAGCCGATAACAATATAGAAGAAGAAATACGCGGGCGGCTTCTCAAATCCAACAGAGCCTACTACAGTCTGTCAAAGCTCTTCAAATCCAGAAATCTCACCATAACTTCAAAACTACTGCTGTACAGGACCATGGTTCTGCCAGTACTCACATATGGATCCGAGACTTGGGTGCTTAGCAAAAGGCACTCTGACCTCTTAGCCGCGTTCGAGAGAAAAGTCTTAAGGAGAATTGTTGGCCCCATATGTGAGGAAGGACGATTCCGGAGACGGTACAATCATGAATTGTACGCAATCTACCTTGAAGCAGATATAGTGACAAAAATTAGGCTCGGTAGACTTCGGTGGGCAGGGCACCTAGCTCGCATGAGCGAAGAGGAACCTGCTCGGAAAGTTCTTTGTGGTACATTCTATGGCAGACGACAGCGTGGTAGACCATGCTTGCGCTGGAGAGATGGCGTAGACCAGGACGCCCGGAGCCTTGGGGTGCGCAACTGGATGGCGTCGGCTCGAGACCGGGATAGGTGGAGAGACTTGTTGAAGGAGGCCAGGACCGGACCCCGGTTGTCGAGCCGATGATGATGATGATGATGAATCCTTCTAAATTTCAGCATTCACTGGAACGATTTGCATGGCTCACACGTTGTTGAAGGGAAGAAATGTCAAACTAGGTCGTTAAAATTTTATTTTCGCTTAGGGCAGATGACACGGTTTGTCTGCAAACGAAATTTCGCATTAAAAAGAATTATATAAAGCCATTTATTAAGATATTTTTTTCAATGGTTTAAGCAGAATAAGAACTGAAATGAGATTTAACACATTTTTCAACCAACATAAAGCCTAAAGTATGCAGCTGAAGTTAAACGAAAAATCCAATACAAAAATGACACATTTAAATCATAAACGAAATTTTCCGTTCTTCTTTTCGTTTCGTAGTACCCAGTTACAATGCTCCATGGTGAAACGGTTAATTACCAATTCCAGTTTCCACATATGGTCTCCATTTACTTTTCGTACACAATTAATTGACCGGGACATTAATTGCTCGCGAAATTTTGACGTTTCAATTTTTTAATGTTTATAAAATGGATTCCTATTATATATTTTTTTTTTTTTTTGTGTTTTGAGAAATATTTGTTTGCAAAGAGTGAGACTATACACATAAAATAATTTGTCCGGTATCGTTTCGTTACCATTTCGTCTGTGCTTTTGGAGACGACGGAGAATTTCATTTCACTTCAGCTGCATACTATATAGGTTAAGCTTAAGCACCATCTCAACCAATGAAAAATGGCGTTTATGTTTGAGAAAATGCTAAGCAGAGATTAGCACCACCATTGTATATAAATTTCTATAGTACAACCATGGAGCAGCGCCATCTAAAGAATGTTGTGAACTGCACATTTGGAGGTTCATTTACTAAGTGTCTATTCTGTTACTCTAACAAAAGTCGTCAACAAAACAAATTAATAATTTATAATGTATTTTATTGGCTCTAAAATTCATATTTCCTTGACAAGAGTCGTAAGCAAAGCAAAAATCATATAAGCTTACGACTGTTCCCAAGTAACAATTTAATTTTTATAAAGGCCAATAGAAGCTATTTTCTTATTTCTTTAACAACTGTAATCAATCTTTTAGAAACCTATTTGGCGCACATAACCGAAGTTATAACTCTTCATAAACAGTTTGGATAAGGCCTGGTGAAGGCTTTGCAATGGAAACAATACTTTGCTACGAAAGGCTTTTTGTTTCTCTAAATAGTTGTCACAAGACTTCCTTAAGAAGGCAATAGTTTCTTTTTAAGTGTTTCGCTAAGGACTAACAAAAGTCATTATTGAAATCTTACCGAAATAAAAAAATTCAAATAAAATTTAAATTAATTTTTTTAACGTCTTTTTTCTTTTATTTTTTTCTTTATCTTTTATTTCGATTAATTTTTTCTGAGACCATATTTTCTTCGTTCAAGTGCTCAGTTCCTTCAATGCCTTTTCTGAAAACTAGATATTTAATTTAATTATTATTGAAAAAACTTACTTGCCTCAACCAGGGATCGAACTTGCAACCCAACGCACCCCAGTCAAACATTCATTGCATTTTAATTCATTTTTTATTTTTCCATTTTCTTATATCTATCTTAATGCTAGACAAAAAATCTTAAACAACTAGCTTACCATATTAACTTAACTAACTTACTGGCCCCATGCGGGCGCTCTAAATTAAACTATGGCTATACTTAAAAAATGTCTTTCGACGGAAAATAACTTATTATTAGAATTCATGATTACTTAAAACTAACGAGAAAATTATTTAAAAAAAAACTCATTTTCTATATCATTTTTTTAATTTTTTGTAAAGTCAATCACTCATCCACTAGGCCAATGTTGTGCATACAGAACGAAGATCAAATTTTAACCAATTGATACCATGTAGGTACCTACTTTGTACTACAGGAACAGATATGTAGCTATACAGTTCGATTTAAAATTCAGCATAAGCAGTTTTTTTAAATTTATAATTATTATATGAACTGCCTCTTGGTAAAATATAATAATAATAATTTCTTATGCGAGCAACAGCTGTCATCAGAAAGCCTATTTGGCGCAAAATATCCCTTTGATAATATTATTATTCGAGCAGATGTGTTTATAAGGAAATTAGTTTTCTTTAGTTTGTCATCAACAACTAAGCGAAGAGATAATTTTTTTATGTGAGCTATAACAAACACACCAAGTGGCATATTTTCCAAGTGGTATTGCAATAGCTTTCTTAAGGGAACTGTAGTTTTTTTAAGCATTGTGTCGCAAAAACTATGTAAGTCTATTGACATATATATATTCATATTTTTATCACAACTTTAACTTTTTTGATTTATTTTAACTTTAAAAAAAAAAAAAAAAAATTTAAATTTTTAATTTGTTATTTATTAACGTTCAATTTAAATTTATTAAGAAACGACTTTTTTCTCTTCTTTGTTGTTATAAACAGAAATAAATCTGATGATGTTCATAATCATGAACGAAACGTCATTTTAAACAACATTTTGTGTTTCATTTAAGTGGAACAAAACTGACCTACAGCCCATAAACCAACTTATAAACTATAGTTTTCTTTAGTTTGTTGTTAACTACTAAAAGAAGAGATACTTTTCTTATGTGAGCTATAGCTGTCATTAACAAAACAAACCACCTGTCATATTTTCCATGTGGTATAATTATGTACGCGAGCAATAGCTTTCTTAAGGGAACTATAGTTTTCTTTAGTTTGTTATTAATACTAAGAAATGAGATACTTTGTTTATGTGAGCAATAGCTTTTATTAAGAATCAAATCAATGTAGGCACATTTCAACGTGTATCCATGTACTTTTATGCGAACAATAGCTATCGTTAAGAAATTTTGTGCAAAATAAAGTGTTATGTTATTGTGTTATTGTGTATCTTTTAATATTAAAATTTAGTAAATCGTGAAAACTAAACGTGTCTGTACACATGACATTTTGACGAAACCTAAAACCAATATAAAAAAAACTACTACCTGGCGCGGGGAATGTGACAACGACTGCATATAGCCGCATTAAATGTTAAGCGATCTTAAAGAAGTCTTGTGATAACTCTAAAGAACTTATATGGGTTATCGTAAATTTATATACAATAAATTCGACGTATCATCATTATCTTAATATAAAACGTTTTAAAAATTATTATTGTATATAATTAATAGTTACATTTTATAAAATAATGATGGACTTGAATAAATAAAATTCTAAATCACACGTTTTTAATTTGGAAGAAATTATTTTGACTGTTCGAATTGCTTCGGTTAACAAGCCTTTTCATTGATTTCGAGTATAAAGCTTTATACAAGCCTTTACATTTAAATTTTGTCTGACTAACTTTGGCAAACCTTACAGCGACCTTATGAAAAGCGATTGTATCGTCCTTCCGTATGGCTTGCGAGTAGGTATTTTCTGCCATATGCTTTAAGGAAGCTTTTATTTAAAAAATTCAATAAAAAACAGTTAACATCTTTGAATAAGCCCTATGACAACACTAAAGAAATAATAGCTTACTAATTTTTTGAAATTGGACCTTACACAAGTAAAATTGTTAGTTGGGTTGACAGGGTAACAAAATAGACAACTAGTAAATGCACGAAACTAAAACATGTGTTATTCACAAGTTTCTTAAGATGGCCAGGCGGTGATTATTCAGTATGAAAATACTATAGAAATGTATATACAATGGCACCACTATAAGATTTTATCGAAAACCCGAACTGGAAGCTTTTAATTTTAATTTCAAATTTTCATCGGAAGTTAATCGGAATTTTCCAGTCGATAACACGAAAGTAGCTTGCCACAAGAACAATTTTGTGCGACCCAGTCGTGTCCTTTATTTAGTTTAGGTCGCAGATAGTAAAACAAGATATTATAATCATTTTTATTTGAGTATAGGTAGATACCTATAGGTGAGAGATTATATAGCTTATAATAAATTTATATACATAATATAAGTCCAGTTTTATTAAAATTTGTGTTTAAATTAAATAAAATTGCCTTTTTTGGGCACACTTATGCTTAAATTTTAATGAGAAACAGAGCAGTTTGTGTATAGTTAAATACAACATGGGGGTTAAGTTTAACATATAACAACCTAAGATTTACTGATCTTTAACCAGTAACTAGGTACACCCTGATATAAGAATTAAGAGGCTATTAAACTTTACGATCATAATTTGATGTATCACGTAGGTAAGAATTATATATTATCAGCAACATCAAACCAACAACAACCAAAATTCACCCCACTTAAATCTGATTGCTCGATTTAAATTGCTTTTGGAGCTTTTGCCAAACTTAACTTTCCGTCAATAAGAGTAATTCCTCACGCTTTCGTAGTTCGGTAAATAAATAAAGATGACGTCCTGATTCCTGTTTGCTTTTATTTTTATTTTATTTTCCGTCCATAAGTTGCATGGCAGTTTGTGTCTTACATACAGACGTTTTGACCTCAAATTGCGTCTCGGTATTAAGCTATATCAGTTTCCTGCAGGAGAATGTGAAATGAAATGGGTTTACCTGAAATGGCTCCAGCTATATTATGATGGTTTTAAGAATACCATTTTATCCACTTTTAGAGGGATTTAATTTCAGAGTAAAAAAAAAAGAAGAGCAGCGAATATGAAGATGATGATAAGAAGAAGTGCTGGGAAGAAGGCCGACGGAGGAAATTCATAGGAATGAGAATGTTTGGTTCTTTGTGGTGTTTTCTTAGTTCATGGAAGCGGAATGAAGCATTTTTATACAGTTTTACAAAGTGAAAAGGAATTTTATTTTCATCATCAAAATTTTTAAAGAGAAAAATAAACGAATAGGTAGAAAGAAGTGAACCAAAATAATGTAAGTATGTGGACGGGTAGTTAGAAGGGAATCGACTTAAAGTGTCTTCTTTACAAATTGAAGCTGATAAATATTAAGCACATAGTAGAAAATTTTACTTTTTTTTTTTATTAAATAAGTTAATGAATTGTAAAAATTCTAAAGAAAAAAAAAGTAGGTAGGTATACTCTAAGGGGCTATAATTAAGGAACAAAATATATTAGGAGTTTAAAAAAAAAAAGTTTTATAAAGTATGTATTCAAATAGGGGCGGATCGATGTTGACAGTCATAGGAGCCTAGTTGTTTTGATGGTGTTTAATGTCTGTGTCTGTTGTTAATTACTCAATCATTGATGTCATATAACCATCATGTCAAGTAAAACGAATGAGCAGTAGGTCAGTGGCGTATTGAGGGGGGGGCAGGAGCCCCCCCCCCGCCCCAAGCCTCCAGGATCATGTTATTATTTAGGTGATTTCATCATTATGTACATTAATAACTGAAACTTTTTCATAAATATTAGAGATTTAGAGGAAGCTCATACTCGGGCCTCCCCCAAACTCCGAAACGACTGTTTTTGTTTGTTTGTGATAGACCCCCTAGCTGACGTTGAGCGTTCAGGTAATTTTTTTTTTCGAACATCGTTGGCAAATCTTTAGATTAATATTATGTATTCAAAATAATAATTTTATTATTGTTGATAAAGTGTCTCAAAAAATAAACACAAGACTTCAACTAAAAAAACATACCATAAACAAAGGACTATTTTAAATATTCAACAAAAAGTAAAATAAGTTATTCGCAGTGAATAATATTTGTTAGTAAAACACTGCTAGTAATTCTAAACCACAAAAAGGTATAAAAAAAATTTTGTTTATAATTCATAACTCTACAAAATATTAAGTGTTGACTACTTTCAATTTGTATTAAGTAAAAATGCTAAATTTATCTTCCATTTTAGTTTGAATTATTGTAACGAGATTTTCAATATTTAAAACATTTACTTCCAACCTCTCCCCCTTTGATATAAGCTACAAATTGTAGTCTATCAAATAAGGTTAGGAGAAAATGGAGGCGGAACAAAACAACATACTTAGAGGCGCTTAGAAAAATGTTGAAGCTCCAAATGCGTTTGAAAAAACAAACAAACATAACATCTCGACCTTTGTCATCAGTCGTCATAAGCGGTGGAATGCGTTGTGCATACGACTTCGAAGACTGAGTAAATCTGAAGGCGTGGGTTCGAATCTCACGAGGTGCATGTGAAAAAGTTTTTCATAATAAAATTGGATTAAGGCTCAATACCACTAAAAGGAGACTGATGAAAGGAATTGGCAATCTTTGAAATAGGTATATCTCCAGCCAAAGATAGAAAAAAACGAATAATAATATTCGTAAACGAGTAAATAAAAACTGACATTCCCCAAGGAGCATTTCAGAGCTACAGAACATTTACTGAACGTTAACATCGTAGATGTAATGTTTCAGGCGTATATGAAATGTTTACTCACTGTACCAAAAATGTAAACGGTTTTGGGGAATGAAATGTCGTGTTGACAGTATATGAACAAATTCTATTTGATGTACCTGATTTGTACATTTACAAATGTAAACGTTCAAAAACACTTCGAAATAAATAACATAAAAACAAACATAGGTACAAATCGTTTACAGAAAAATATTAAACTGTATAGGTAAATACGTAATGCCATTTGAGATCATATTACTGTATGTATACAAACCAAAACTTAAACAATTTCCATCTTGTTCTTGACATTATTATTATAATATGGGAGGTATAAAAATAATCAATAATTATATTTTTTGTGCAAGTAAAGGCAAAATATCGAACGCGAGAAATATTTTCTACCAGTTTTGTAAAACAGGTCGATAAAAATAAGGGGCCTGTAAAAACTTTCTTATTTTAGAAATGATTTCTAATAAAAATATTTGAAACAATTTTTTTTTTCCCACAAAAACCATATTTTTCAATATTTTGTAAGATAAAATTCAAAGTCTTATTTCAATCAAAACCTAAACATGCTTTGTTTTTACTAAATATCAACAAAAATAAATTTTCAATGTTTTGGGTTTTCTAATTTGATAAAAAATGGAAACATTATTATGGCCGACCAATGCTATAGGTGTTACATTATCTGTAAATGAAATGTTTTACAGTATGCTTACGTTTGAAGATGTGATGTGACTATTCACTGCAAACGTTTTGTAAGAGTAAAGTTTTGATAATGGCTTTACAAAACTGCACAAATGTAAACGTTTCGTGATATTGATTTTACATTAACGATATTTGATTTACAGTACGTTTACGTTTGAAGATGTGATGTGACTATTCACTGTAAATGTTTTGTAAAAGTAAAGTTATGATAATGGCTCTACAAAACTGCTACAAATGTAAACGTTTCGTGTTATTGATTTTACATTTACAATATTTGATTTACAGTACGTTTTCGTTTGAAGATGTACTGTGACTATTTACTGTAAACGTTTTGTAACAGTTAAGTTTTGATAATAGCTTTACAAAAGTGCTACAAATGTAAATGTTTTGTGATATTGGTTTTACATTTACGAAATTTGGTTTACAGTACGTTTACGTTTGAAGATGTGTTGTTTCAACAACATTTTGTGTGTTACAATTTGTTTACCAATCATCCAATTAGTTAATGTAAACATACAAAACATTTTTTCAGCAACTGTATATGAATTGTAAGCGACATACAATAAATTTGTAACTTAATAGGTACAAAATGCTACTTGGGTCAATAGTACAAATAGTACAATATAACAACAATAAAACATTTATATTTAAAAATCTTTTCATTTTCAATAATATGAAAAAGAAGAGACGAGTTTGACCACTACCTAGCTGAAAAGTTAACTGCTTCAATATTCACACTAAATTTCAAAACGAAATAAAGTATTTTTTTAGATAACTTTACACCTTGCCCACAGAAAAAGAACACAGAACATCGACCAGTACCCCCCTTGCCTGAAACACCCTCGAATTTCATTTTCTTGTACTTGAATACGTGTAAGCCTACCAGCCCACAGAAAAGCCTACCCAGCTAAGATTGTGTGTGAGGTGAGAAAAAGTTCCTTTAAAATGTACGGGCACTTACACAAATAAAGATGGCTAGGCAAAAACAGCTGATTTTCAGCTTGTAGGCAAAAAGAGAGAATCAGCCGTCGGTCGCTGTTCTGGTTCTCTATTTCTGTGACCTTGCCGTTTGTGTAAAATCTTTTGGATACAAGAACTTTGAAAATAATAGCAGTACGAATGTCAAATTGAGAGTATGCGGTAGTACGAAGTTGTCGAGAATAGTGAAATGCTACTATAATAGTACTTTCCACAATCCACAACACGCAGCACTGCGCTCCACTCTCGATCACTGAGGTATAAGGAGAGCAAAATGTATCGTACTTATACGTTCTACCCTCCAAAACCCGTTTTATATATATTTTTTTATTTGATTTCGTTAACGTGAAAAGCAATTGTGAAAACCAAAAGCAAAACAAAGGGGATAATTGAGATTAAGTGTATGTATGTATGTATGATTAAGAAAAAAAAAATGGTGAGAAGTCTCATTAGGTAATGAAGGTATGCGTGATTTTTTCGCACACTTCCGCACTTAATGAGGAATTTAGCTTGTAGGCAAACTGAGTTTTTCTGCCTACAATACACTCTCTATTCTTATTTCTCTATGCTTAAAATACACACATATGTACATACATACACATATTCGCAATGCTCACCTTTGTTTTGTTTTTGGTTTTCACAAATATTATTCACGTGCACGACATCAAAAAAAAAAAAAAAAAAAAATAGGTATAGAAAAGGGGTTTTGGTGTTTTGGCCCCCCTTAAAACTTTTTCTGAATACGCCACTGCAGTAGGTCGCCACGGAATGTCTGCATCAACTCTTCCCTCCGTAGCTACGCGTAGCCTCACGAGAACCAAAAGTTCTATAGTAACTTAAACTCTTTTCGTGTGTTTTGCTTCTTAAAGTAGGTAGGTAAGCTAAACAAATTATACCTACTCCCAATCCCAATCCTAACGGCGAAGATGAAATTAATATTACTTAGTAAGCAATAATCTCGAAGGTTTGGTGTTAGGTTGTATTTCCACTCAGATAGTCCGACAATCTGTAATCACTGTGCCACGGGACACTACCTTATATCTTTATAAAAAGTGCCCCAAAAATTAAACAAGAAGTGATTTTTAGAAAAATTATAGAGAATAATTAAAAATAGCTAAACCTAGTGCGAATTTTAACCGAAGAAAATAAAAATCACAAAATTTCCGTACCTGAAGCACGAGATCTTGCAAAAAATGTTCGGGTTTGGGTTGTTGGATGTCCAGTAAGCGCGTTTGTTTCCGGTAAATCAACCACAGAAGCCGTGTAAGAATCAGAACTGAAAAACAACGTAATTCCTCAAGTTATTTGCATGGGTTTAGTACGAAATCCCGACTGCCCAAATCCCGACTGGACAAAATCCCGACTGAGAATTCCGACCGCCAAAATCCCTCCCGCCAAAATCCCGACTGCCAAAATCCCGACTGGCAAAATCCCGACTGGGGAAATCCCGACAAGCTATAACTACTTATTTTTGGTAAAGTCAATTTAAAACTGAATTTTTCAATAAAAATTAATTGCAAAAATGTTTCATAATTTCATGTAGGTATCGTTTTTACCGGTTATTTTTCATGTTTTTAACTTGTTATCTGGGGTAGCATTTATGATATTCAATATTTTTTCGTCAAAATCCTTTCTGTAGTCAGTCCTGCTTAAGCAACTTCGTTGCTCCGCTTAGGGTATGTTCAGTCGTCTTGCAGGCGCCTGAGTTTAATGTTTCAAATTTCCACAGCACCTGGGTGGCCCGCTTCGCGGGTTCAAGTAATTTTAACTCACTTTCTGTAGTCAGTCCCGCTCACGCAACTTCGTTGCGCCTGAGTGTAATGTTTCCAAATTCAACAGAACCTGGGTGGCCTGTTTCGCTTCTTATTTTCTTCCTTTTCATAAGCAAAAAATAAAGGATTTTCGGATTCGGATTTTTTCAGTCGGGATTTTGGCAGTCGGAATTTTTCAATCTGTCCAGTCGGGATTTTGTCAGTATCCCATTTGCATACCTATACTGTGATGGTTGTTAATTTTAAACAAGCGTTCCCGTAGCGTATTTTGATGAGAAGAACGTTCCCTTGGCGTATTTTAATGAGAAGAAATTTGCAGATCTATAAGTGATTTGTTTTCTTTTTCCCGTATATTTACTTGTCAATTTTTGTATCTGATGGAAAGTTATCTATAGGAAAGATCTTTTGCCAATTTATCAAATGTCATTGCTGTGAAAATTACAAATCCATTGCTCATTATCATCATCATGCATTACATTAACACAAATTATTTTTGTGCAGTAGAAAAACTTTCAACTCATATCAAAGATAAACCTTGATAAAGCTTTTAATGTGAAAAGCAATCAGATTTTAGTGTGAAGAACAAGGGTTTGTCAGTTAGCCAGTTTAGTGGTTCAATGATTGGAATATTTCAAATGACTTCATATGATTTCACGTGATTTCAAGCAGTATTTAAATTAATTTCAAAATTTTGTGATTGCATTGAATTCAAATAAATTTACTGATTTCAAATGATTGCAAATTGATTCAAGTGATTTCATAGTGGTTTCAATTCGTGATTTCATCTTGGCATTTTTGATTTCATGATTACAAGCATTGTGACTATAGTATTCTTGATGTTGACGGAATAGTTAGATTTGCCCATATCGTCATTTGGACAAGCAGATGAATTTGGCAGGAATGCCGAGATACGACTTGTCTGACAGATATTCTATTTATGATATGCGCTATCAAAATCGATAAGGAGGTGGTGTGTAGCGACCTGGAGTTTTCGGGTTTTCGAAAAACTGTGAGGTTTCAAACCATGATAGGTTCTTGCTTGGCATATCTTACACACTTCACTATGGTCACTGATAGAAGCCTATCAGAGTATTGACAAAACATTGTAAGAGTATACACAACACACAGTATATCTACTTACATAGTGGACAAGAAATTTTTAAGTGAAGCTTAGCTGAATTCTTTCTCTATAGTTGTAACAGATTTCGTTTTTTTTTTTTGAGTTCCATTGATTGGACATACTTTTATCGGACAAATAAGTTTTGATGTATGTCCCTTATTACCAGGTCCTCTACCGCTTCTTCGAATTAATTCAGCTAGTAAACATTCTGCTAAGCAGCCTTGTGTTCTTGTGTGCTAATCAAAATTCGTTGCTCGGTTAAACGGAAATATTAGTCATATCATCGTCCAAGCTAAAAACTGTGTTGCAGCAGAATGTTGGCTGGTTTTCGCTGTTTAGCAGGTTTAGAAAAGTGTTCTTTACAGGTTTTCAGATTGTCATTTTATCTTGACATTCTTCATCCCTTAACTCGATTTAATCTTTTCGAAGATCTTTCAAAAATGCATTTTTTTCGCAAAGATTCTTAATAGACAAGACCGTTCGCTTCTCGTGCTCTTTCTTTCTGTTACTAGGAAGTCAGAGTTCTTATTTTCTCTTTTTTGATGGCATTTGCTGTGAGGTGTCTTTTTATCTGCATGTGCTTCCACTTTAAGTCAAAACAACGGATTCGATTTTGATCACCCTGTGAAACCCAGAACTTCAGTAGCTGAACTGAGGAGTTTCCACTGATTTTGTGATGTTTTTAATGCAGCTTGTAGGCATGCTATGAGATTAAAAAAAGATGATGTGGTCAGCATTAAAGTCTTCCCTTTTCGAATTCAGTTTCGGGATATCAAATCCTTTAACATCATCTTTTCGTCGTTGTGACGAATAAAGAATGTTTTTTTGTAGAAGACTACTTATACTGATACAACCAAATCTTCGTTCTTAAAGTTCCTTACTTCAGTATGAACACAAACGATTCATACTGTTAGACACTGATCCACTGTCGACCAGCTTACCTCATCTACAACTAATTTACAAAATCCATTGACGAAAAATTGCTTGCTCAGTTGCTTCCATATTGCATTTTCGTTTTTGTAGTTGTTTCATTGATCGAACATAATCGCAAGGACGATTATTCATCCAACTGACTGAAACTATAAATTTTCTTCCCATATACTCAATTAGCATTTATGCATGTACATTTAAAATGAAAAGGAAAAAGGATGAGTTACCATCATATATTATGAAAACAGTATACTATACACAAAAACAACCAGAATAAGGATTGTAACATTTCTGCATAAATTATTATACATACATCGAATTTCGAAGTAGTAAATTCCCGAAATGCAACGTATATTTCGCATAATTATTTCCATAGCTACTTTCATTGATTTCTCTTCTTTTTTTGTTTTGTTTTCTGTCTTTTTCCTAGAGCGTTTGGGATGACAGTGTAATGGGGAAAACCAATTAGAATTTTCAAGACTTGTCCAGTAGGGACGACCGAAGAGGAGTAAGCGCACACAGAAACGACACCAGATGAAAAGACACCAACCAGACACAAATCTACTTGACTTAGTGGAAAATATAGTGTTTAGTGGAAATTAAAATGGATGCACGATGCAGAAAAGAGTCTAGAACGAGGAAGTAGTTTTTTTTTTTTTTTTGCAATTCCTATATCTGTGCGTTTGATGTTCCTTTTTGTAATAAGAAAACTTTAGTTGCGTTGCGTTCGTCCCTCATCAAGTTTCCACCTAAATAATTTTCAAAAGTGCCAAAGTTGTGCATTTCTTGATGAAAAAAGTTTCTCCTTCAGTTTGCATTTTCTATCTCGGTATAGGTACTCGGTGTTAATTGTTGAAGAATCGATGATGATGATGATAATGATGATGGTTATGGGAGTGTTACGATAGTTCTAGTTTGGTAAACATCACTCTTACAAAGAGGTCTCATTTATTTTGTAAATGCCACTTTCGAGTTAGAAAGGTATTTAATAATTCTAAGAAAACCACTGTGTTGTTTTTTAAAGCTCAATTTTGGAAAAGTGTTAGTCAAAGGATCAGATCGTTGATAACTTTCTTTAAGAGATATAAAGTAAGAACCGATAATTGAATTCTTCAGAAAGTATTCGAGTTCGCACAAATGGTACTAATCAAAAAGTACTCATCCGATGTTATTTTGTTTTGAGAATGAGTCTTAAACGGATATCAGACAGAAAATCATATAGTACATATATTAAAGATAAGAACTCTTCTGGAGGATATATATTATTTTATATTATTTTTATTTAAATCAAGTAATTTTTATAAAGAGCTTTTTATGGGAAAAAAATTGTGCCTATGTTCAAACACTGATGGTTGATTCCAGAAGATTTCGCTTTGCGTAATTTTTAGTGCAGGTGTTAGTTGTTAGTATGCACAAAGGTACAAAAACAAAAACACATGCACATACATAGTGTGGTTGTCTCCGGTTGTGGTGTAATAATATGGAAAATTAAAATAAAATCGAATATTAAAATTTATATTTATTATTTTATTTTATTTTTAACAATTATTTTCACAACTTTAAATTTAATGTATCGCGACGCGTTTCGGATATTTATCATCCATCATCGGTCGTTAATGATTGACTGCATTAATTTTTTATTTATTGGAGCTTTGGCGTGATGTTTGATGTTGTAGCTCTAATGCAGGTTTGAAGCTCTTCTATTGTTATTTTTTGATTGTTTAATAAGTTGTGTGTTGACGTCAATTGCTGTTTATTGTTGTTGTTATTGCTATAGTTTGAGCATTGGTGGTTCTTCTATTATGTTGTTGTTTTCCATTGTATAGCGGGTCATGAGTTTGATATCGAATTCCGTCTATTGTTTTTGTTGTTGTTGTATTTGATGGCAGTGTCGTAAAGTGGGTTCAACAAAAAATTATTTCATATTCCCGATATGTTGATGATACCTTCGTCATATTTGATGGAACAAGTAGACAAATAGACATTTTAACTAAATACATTAATAGCATAAATACAAAAATAAAAGTTACAACAGAAATAGAAAACAACAATAACATAAATTTCCTAGACTTAAACATAACTAAACACAACAACAAATTAAAATATAAAATATACAGGAAGCCCACAACCACAGATATAATTATCCATAATGATTCACACCACCCACATCCCGAAAAGATAGCAGCTTTCAATATTCAAAAGTTCAGATCTTCGCAGGTGGTAAGACCCTCCGCGGTAGTTTAAGCCAATAAAAGCTAACAGGTCCGAAGCATCAATTTGTCCGCTGATAAGTTGATGAAGAAAAATTAAATCATTATTTACCCTTCGTTGGTGTAAATATTGAATCTGCAAAAGCTGTATTCGATGTTCATAAGGTGGCAGATTATATAAGGATCGGCCCAAGGAAGGCCTTTAAGAGCAAAGCTAATAAACTTATGCTGCACTGATTCAATACGGTTCTTATGGATTTCATAAAAAGGAGTCCATACTTGTGAGGCATATTCAAGATGAGGCCTAACGTAGCAGTTGTACAATGAGAGAGTGACGTACGGATCGTTAAATTCTTTTGCCCACCGTTTTATGAATCCAAGCATAGAGTTCGCTTTATTTACCATAAAATTAATATGTTCAGATAATTTCAGATTAGCACTAAAATTTACACCTAAGTCTTTGAAACTAACCACGCGACAGATTTTATTTTGAGATATACAATATTCAAAGAAACTTGGGGATCTTTTCTTTGAGAAGGTCATTGTTTGGCATTTTTTAGGGTTAAGAGTTAACCCGTTTTTATAACACCATACACTGAAACTATTGACATCAGCCTGCAGAAGATTGTGGTCATTAGGAGATTTGATTGTTTTAAAAATTTTCATATCATCTGCAAATATGAGAATCTCACTGAAGCGTATACAAGATGAAACGTCATTTATAGCAAGAATGAATAAGAATGGGCCCAAATGACTTCCCTGGGGTACGCCTGAATGGACAAAGAAAGTATTTGAAAGGGAGTTTCTAAATTTGACCTGGTAAGATCTATTTTCAAGGTACGATTTGATACACGAAATAAAAAGAGTAGGGAAACCGTACGCTTGGAGTTTAAAAACAATAATATCATGGCTGAGTTGGTCAAATGCTTTAGAAAAATCTGTGTATATGCAATCAACTTCATTACCTTTTTCTTATGCATTTGAACAATTATGCAAGAAGGTAAGAAGGTTTGTAACAGTAGACCTTTTCTGCACAAAGTCATGTTGCTGTTTACAAATAATGTTTTTACCAAAAAACGATAGGCTTTCACATACAACCTATTCAAAAAGCTTTGGAACACATGACAATCTAGAAATGGGTCTATAGTTATTAATGTCAAATTTATCACCCTTTTTTTTTTTTTTTTTTTTTTTAAGTTTTTATATTTCAATTTTCTTATAACTACTTACTTGCTAGACAAAAACCTTAACAACTAGCTTACATATTAACTTAACTAACTTACTGGCCCTATGCGAGCGCTCTAAATTATACCATAACCAACTTAAAATTATTGCCTTTCGGCGTACCTAGCTTAAATATTATAGAAATTCATTTATTAATATAATAAGAAAATAATAATAAGAAAATTATGAAAAAAACTTATTATATGTATCATTTTTTAATTTTGTATAAAACTTAAAACTACACTTAAAACTACTTAAAATAACTTAAGACTAGAACAGCCACAGCAACGGTTTTTTTTTCGTTTTAGTGCCACCATGATTGTTTTGTAATAACCTAGCCTACTTTTAAAGCCAAGGACACGCCTAAACCTGCGCAAGTCAAACCAAGGCAATAAACTCAATAAGTGAACTTTTATTATTATTTATTTTTTAAATTTTATTAGTTATTTTACATATGATTCAACCACCAGAACTGGCGATTTTGGTCCAATCTATCTATCTGGTCCCTTTCGGACACAGCCCTACTGAACCGAAGGCGCTCTGCTCCGCTTTCTGCGACGACGTCACGACCATAAAGGAGTCGCCTATCCACAGTTTTTCGGCCGACGTGGTAGATCAGCGGTACCGCCGAACTATCCTGTATCAGCCCTCGACTGTCTAAAAAGAGGAAAGCGTCGGGTGGGATAAATCCGCTTAGACACACACTTTCGTAATATTCATCTTTGGGGTAGTAAGCCCCGAAAATCAAGCCATTAGTTGAAGTCATCGCTCTTGCAATATGTCCCCGAATTAGCTTGATTAAAAAATTATCTATTCTGTTTATGTTAGCCCTGTTGTATAGAACCTCGTTGGAATAATATTTTATGTACTCCGACTCTGGTGTTCTGTGCAATCCAAGGCAGCGTCTAAGACACTGCCTCTCAAATACCCGAATCTTTTCCATTTGAGATGGTGCAACGTTGAACCACACAGGACATCCATAGGCAATCATCGGCCTGATTAAAGCCATGTAACAAATCACCTTCACCCTGCTATCAAGATGGCTGCTGTAAAACAGGCGTCTTGTCAGGACAAAGGCTCCCCTAGCCCTGGTCAGAGCAGCATCTATATGTCTGTCGAAATACAGATATTGATCCAGCCAGATGCCAAGGTACTTCACTATACACTTTTACTTGCCAGTGGCTGTCCAAAGGGTCCAACGATCACAAGTTTTCGCCAGTTCTAAACAGAATAGTTTCGCATTTCTGAAAGTTGATTTTCAACTTCCAGTCATCGCAATATTGCTGAATCTTGTCGAAGTCACGCTGCAAAAGAATTTTGATAACTTCAACTTTTGGACCTGTTCTGTACGCTATTAGATCATTGGCATACGCAATTGCATGAGTTAGACTACTTATAAGATCGCTAGTGTAAATGTTGAAAAGAATCGGCGAGTTAACCGCTCCCTGCTGCAGACCATTTTGTATTTCAAATATTTTGTTAGACTTTACGCTGCCACTCTTGACAACAAACTTTCTACCGTTGAGCATATCATAAAGTATATACAATAATGATTTACTAATACCAAGTCTGGTCAGCTTTAGATACAGACCTTTTAACCATACGGTGTCGAAAGCTTTCTCCAAATCAACCAGACAGGCACCCGTGCACTGTTTTTTCGCATTGTTCCATTGAATTTCAGAAACAAGCTTAGACGCGGCATGAATGGTATCGTGTCCTGCCTTAAAGCCGAACTGTTTATCAGGAATAATATTTTTGTCCTCAGCCCATTTGAACAAAGCTATATTGAGAACTTTTTCGAATACCTTACTTATACTCGGAAGGAGACTTATCGACCGTAGATTTGCCGGATTGGAGTTATCCTTCCCCTTTTTAGAGAGAGGATGTACCACTGCTGTCTTCCAACGCACTGGATAATATGCATTATTCAGTGCGTTGTTAAACAATGTGGTGTAAATGTCGACTGCATCCTGAGGTAGATGTCGTAGTACAATATTGGATATACCATCTACTCCTGCCGACTTCTTTTTCTTCAATGAATCGAAAATGATCTGAAGTTCTAGCTTCGAAATTAACAGGGAATCAGACCCGTTTCGCTCGGCGATGATGGCGTTTGCCAAGTGTTCTTCATTGAACCCCAAAAAAGAGCGGTTCTCGGATCGCCATTGCGTTATATCATTTCGAAGGTCATAGTGGTGAAGCAGGGCTCTGCTTTCCAGTTCATGATTTGGGCGAATACTGGTATTCACCTTATACACTTGCTGAAAAGCAGCCCCCACAGCCTCCACTTTCTCCTTAGGATCCTCGATAATGAAGAAATCATCATTAAAAACGGCATCCCCCGGATCTATGCCTGCGTTCAAAAGTAAGTTTTCGTTTTCAATCGTTTTCTGAAGCTTGATACACGGAAGGTCATTTTGATCTTTCCGTCTGAAAATTTTATTAATTTTAGGAAACATACTTGGGTCACTAGAGTTAATAGCCCGAATTCTATTATTCCAATAGGAATTAATAGTCAACCTATAATTCTGCTTTATTAATTGATTGATGTTTTTAATCGAAGACTTCAGAGTCCCAATCTCCGAATTATGTCTATCAGTGAACCGTCTGTACAAAAGTTTTAGTCTTGTAAGCAGTCCACTTTTTTGTCTGTGTAGTGCGTCAATTGTCGCGTTTCGGTACTTGGCAGTTGCGTCTTGTTCTTTGTAACGTGGAATAGTCGTACTCATTGTTTGTTTTATGGCCTCGTCCATTTGAAGTAGGTATCCGTCGATCTCTTCGTTTGTTAAATTTCTGTCATTAGGTGGAGATATGTTTTTTAAACGTAATTCTCTTGTCAAGGTGTTGGAAAAGCGTGACCATCGCATTTTACTGTAGTTGTAAGTATGCTCAGGCACATACTCCTCTAACTCCACGAGTTCGTTTGGAAGTTGAATCACAGCAAAAAGTCCGTTGTGGTCACTGTCGTAGTCAATCGTTTGTAAACAGTTTTTTGTATCTTGAGTCACTGTATCAGTAATTGTCAGTCTTGAGTCAATTAGCAGTAGGTCCAGAAATGCACCGCTTCTTGGAAATGACGGCCTATCTGTAGCAAAAAGATCGATTCTATACTCAATATTGTACCGACCCATCCAATTAAATAGATGGTTCCCTCTCGGATTTTGTATTTGATTTCCCCAATCTTCATGTTTGGCGTTCCAATCACCGGCCATGAGATAAAAGTTCTCCTCCAAATTCAATCTAAGGCATTCAAAAAGTTTTTCGAGTTCTGCTGTAAAATTAGCTGGCTGAGGTGCTTCTGGTGCGTACACCGCGATTACATACATTCGTTTCCCCTGGTGGAGAGGAATGCATATGATGCAGGCTTCTAGCAACCCGAACCTGCGCACTTCATTCTTATAAATTACTTTATGACTAATGCTCTTTCGTACAAAGATTGCGACCCCACCCCCTTGTGAGGAGTTTGGCCGGTCCCTTCTTACGATATTGTAGTTATTATGAGTCAGTTTGTGCTTCTGATTTAGCTTAGTTTCGCTAGCCAAAAGCACATCAGGACTTTGATCTTGCAAGAGGTGAAAGAGATTTGCTCTTCGTTCGGTCCTAATCAGTGAATTTACATTCACAGCGAGGACTTTAAAGGGTCTATCTGGCAGCGCGCCTTTAACCGTTAAGCGTTAAGCTCGGCAGAAAAGAGTAGAGATGATCCACTCTAGTTGCCTGCTCCCGGATCTCTTTTTGAAGACCTGTTAACTGACCCTGAATGGCCAGCAACACAGTCATTAGATCCGCCTCTTTCGCCGGCGCCTTAGGCACGGGAACCTGTTTGGCTACCATTGGTTGAGGCTGTACCGTTCTTTCCCTTCCAGACGCCATTTGGGCGTAAGAAATCTGGGGGTTGACGGGCGTTGGGAGAGGACGGGCTGGTGGTCGTTTCTCCTCTACTATTTGCTTTGAGACTATTTTGTTTTTTTTCATGTCCTGAAACTTTGGACATCCCCGATAGTTAGCAGGGTGTCCTCCGCTCTGACAAAGTACACATTTAAGCTGGGTTCTGTCGATAACCCGTTCCTGCCCTAGTTTGCATTCCCCTGACTTGTGGTTCTCTCCACACTTTACGCATCGTGACAGCATTTCGCAGTTCGCTGCGGCGTGGCCGAACCTTTGGCAGCGCATGCATTGAAGCATGTCACCGCGCCTTTTTAATTTATCCCAAGTTACAACCTGGTAGTCTAGGACGGAAATACTCCTTAGTCTATCCAGTTTGCTTTTGGGTGAGAGCTGGACCAGGAAGAACGGTAGTTTCCGCATCTCCCGTCTGGCCTTTACTGTGGTAAATGGCTTGACTCCGATAAAGTCGAGATCGTCGTTCGCCATTTTGCGGAGCTCAGCCAAGAGTGCCTGTGGTTCCGTTGAGGAATCTATGCCCTTCAAGAGGACCGTTTGGAGTTTGTCTTCTTTTGGCGTAAAGCTAAAAAATTCTGTGGTTGAATCTTTAAGAAGACTTCTTATTTTCTTATGCTGTTCAACTGTGAAGCAGTTTATAGCATGCCTATCTGCGCTTAATCTTTTAACTGTAAAATTATTGCCTATGGCTGACTTACACAGATTTATTGTATCCTGTAGCTCCATTTTGTAGGTGTTGATTGGTGGCACTTTTTCTTTTTTATTTTTGTTGGTTTGTGACTGCTGCTGATGATTCGGCCGCTGTTGGTTCTGCTGCTGTTGGTTCGTCCTCCGTTGTTGCTGGGACATCTGTTGTGTTTGTTGTTGTTGCTGCTGCTGCTGTGATTGTTGTTGCTGTGGTTTTTGTTGTTCTGCTTGTTGTTTGCATGTTTGTTGTTGCTGTTGTGTTTGTTGTTGTTGCTTTTGTGGTTGTGATGGCTGTGGCTCTAGTTGTTGCCCTATCATTTGCTGTTGCAGTGTCTGCTGCGATTTTATTTGAATGGCATTTTTTTTCGCTCGCTGTTGTGCTGCTTTTTCAGCCTCCTCTAGGACCTTTATCTTTTTGCGCTCAACAGCATCAAGGTTCTCTTTTTCTCTACGCGCCTCTTGTTTTTGTTTAAGAGCTTGAACCATTTCCGTAAGGCGCGTTATTTGCTCTGTAAGGGAATGTATTTCGTCCTCCTCAGCTCTCTCTTCTTTTTCGGAATCTGATGATTGAGCTGCTGACGTCAGTTCAAGCAGCTTACTGTCTCCTGTGAAGTGCCCTTCACCACCATCCGATATATATTCCATCTCATCGGCGGTGTCGGACACTGTATTTTCCAATTGTTGTTGGATTGTTTCTGCTGCAGTTGCCTTAGCTATGCGCGTCATTTCCCTCCCTTCAGCTGGCAGCTCAGCTGTAGTTGCTTGGGAATAGCGCTTTGCATCGTCATTCTTCCTTGTCTTTCTCCTTTTCTTTGGGGCTGTGGTGGCTACATCTTTCGATGAACCCGCTATATCGGCTGTTGCATCATCCAAAGTGCCGGCTGTTGCTTTGCTTTTTGTTGGGGGACCATCTTTCGATGTCCCCGTTTTTTTAACCATCTGCTTTTGTTGTTGGTGACGATTTTTAATTATTTCGTCCCAAAAATTATTTAAAAAAAAGCCTTGGCCCTGGTGGGAATCGAACCCACGCGCTTGGGATCCGCTCTCTGCCACTCTACCAACTGGGCTACCTCGCCGCTTAAAATTGGTAAGTTAATTGCCGATGCTGATTGTGCAATTATAGCACTTAATATTTACAATGAATTTAACTCAACTTGAACTACCGAAATTTATTATGTATGCTGGGAAAGTCGTCAATGCGTCCGTATGCTTTCACAACTGAAGATCGACTGAATTTATCACCCTTTTATGATATATGATTGCATGTTTGGCAGGTTTGAAGAAATTTTTTTTTTTTGGCTTTTTCCAATAATTGTCTTCACTTTAAGCAAGAACTTCTAGCCTAACTCATATTCAAATATAAAATACATGTCTTTAAAAATTCTGAAATATTTCCTACAGTACAGCTATAATGTGGATACCTAATTAGTAATTATCCCAAATACATAGGCATATGAATACTAATATTTAATTAATAATTTCAGTTGACATCCAGAAAATTGAGAAAAAAAACCTAATATTTTATTTTTATTCACACAAAGTTATGAAATATACTTATTGATGACTGTAGGGGTAGGCTATATTTAATTCGAAATTGATTGGATCAATAACAATAAAAATAAATCATATATGTAGGTAATAAGATGTGTAACAAACCAATCAATTAATTAATTAGTATAAAAAAATAGAATATTTTCGAGGAAATGACTAATTGACATATTATTTATTATTTCAGTCACAACAGACAATTAAAGAACCTTACTGACATAAATACCTCATCTCTATATTTGCTCAAATATTTCAACCAATATAATTGATGTTATTTATTTTAAAAATTTGCATAATTAAAATTAAAATAAAATGTAATCAGTCATCGAAAAATAATAATTCCTTTATATAAACAAGCAACTGTCGAAAAGATAAAATTATTGTGGAATTGTTGAAATATTAAATCACCCCGTGTATAAATTGAAATGTATCACCCTTTCGAAAGAAAAAGGTTTCAATGATAATAAGAATATTTCAATTAATATGAGATTGAGTTACAAAGTAAGCATTTACCTGCTCGAGACATTACTTATTTAATAAGCACCTTATTATTGCAATAGTATACCTATATACTTTCTGGGTTGGATCCAGACAAAACATTAACAGAAGTCTATACACAATTAATTTAAATTTCTATTAATTTTATAAGCTCATAAATTTCCCATAAAAGAGGTCAAACGGAAAGACCAAACCGAATGCGATTTCCTTAAATGTCCACCAATGGTGTAATATTGTAGCGGTTGATGTTGGCGGCCTTTGTCCCGTTCAATTCCAAGGACCAAAAATAACCGACCACAGTTTAGCAAAATACCCTTAACGTTCTATCTTTACACACACTGGAAAATTTTAAATGCATACAAACAGACGTTGTTCCATTCAACCAAATGTTCGTCGTTGAAAATCGAGCTATTTTTTTTTTTTTTTTATTTTCTTGGTAAGCACAAAGCCATGGAGTAAAGGATAACGAAGAATGCAAGACGTGCTCTTGAATTCCAAATAAAATAACTGTAGATTTGTTGTGCACAATTTCCTTTTACGACTCTCAAGAGCAGTAATAAATCTCGCTGAGAATAGTTTCCGGCAATCATTTTGTTTCCACTTAACCTCATTCGATCTTCTATGTATCTCAGAGTAGCAGTGCATACCACATACAACCAACCAGCTTTTACCATTTGTAGAATTTAACTATTTGGCACCCCCTTTCCCCTCTTTAAAGCTGTTTCGTAAGCCACCCTCAAGTTATTCCATAAGATTAACAATATTGCTACCAAGAAGGACTAGCCTCAAGGAGAGGGATCCTAACTGGCTACCATGTTGTGTGATTATCTGGGGCACACTTAATATTCGGGAAATCCTTTAAATTCGCTTTTGGTCATTACACATGTTCATCGTAAAGACACAGACTAGGAGAGGAGTATGTGCTTGTAAGGTACATTATATAGATATTCATCCTGTTTTAAGGATTGTTTTGAGCTGAGGTGCGAATAGTAGGCGTTGTCCATTCAAAAATCCTTCTCCGACACAATGCACTCAATTCAATTAAACTAAACGAACATAAAGGATGCATGTTTTCGAAATGTCTTGTTTCCGTCGTATTTGAGATTAAAAGAGTAGATAAAGTCTGTACGCTGAAGTGACATCTAACATGGATATTCGTATTAAATTTAAGATTCTGAGGGAGGCATTTATTGTTCAATTTTGGAAGGCTATATTATTTTCTGTCTGGGTGGATCTGAAAAGGACATGTGTGTGTTAGGACTTGCTTTGAAAAGAAACCCCTCTTTACCTTAAGGTATATAATATGCTTGGAAGATTTGGTATAATAGTATCTATGGGTTTATCGTCCAGAAAAATTTTCTTCTTAATTTCATAAAGCCAGTTTGAAATGAGAATGTAAATTCAATCAGTCTTATCGAGGAATCCGTTCGGAAGAAGTTCAGAGCGGGAAGGATTTCAGATCGGAATTCAAATTGCGATCGAGGTATCCCTTCCGGAACGGAATATAAATAAAGCATATAAACGCCACTTTTTTGACATTTTCCATCAGAAACACATACAGTGTGAAAAATATTCTGATAATTTAAAAACATAGGCGCATAATTTTAAACGATTTAGAATCATACTAAAACATATTTAGCATCATACTAGGTTAAAAAACTGTTGTTTTGTAATATAGTATGATGCTTGATATGTTCTAGTATGATGGTAAATCTTTTAAGATTTTGCGCCATAATTATTAACAATGAAGTTAGAAATCTATAATGTAAATTTACACACATAGGGTAAACCACCCAATCATTGGCAATTTAAGAAAACATGCACGATTCACTCATAACAATTCAAAGGATTTCTAGGTTAATATATTTTTTGGAAATGTTATTAAATTTTTCAATAAGCAAACTGAAATTTTAAATTTCCGTACTTAAAGTTTTGAAAGAAAAAAGTCATGTACCTATGATTATTTAAGCTTTTGAAATGCCTTTGGATACAAGGCTAAAATGAAAAAAAAAAACATCATGATTAAAAGAGAAAAAACAAACTAGAAATATTAAAAAATGTACTGGTAATTTGAAAGGAACCCTGACTTATCTATACATATATTCTGATTTTTTTTTTTATATAAAATTTTGAATTTTGGATTAAAAGTATTGAATTTTGTTTGAACGTAATATCGTTTGGTTTCCATCCAACTGTACCACTTTGTGTTTGTATAAAAACATAAATGATGAAACCATCCAAACATTTCAAAACAAAGTCTTTCCTGGTATAGTAAACGCTCTTGGTATACGTAGGAAATAGCAATTTACCTCGTTATGGTTACAAAATACGTAAGGGAATAAGCTGAATCAAACAATCACTGTCATACCAACTTGAGACCATTTTTACGGTTCGAAGCAATGTTCGAAGACTAAAAAGAACCAATCCGAGCAGATGGTGTAAAAGGGATACAAAAATATTAAAAATAAACTTTCCCATTTTGAAAAGAAAATTAGTTCTTAATATAACGGGTGATTTTTTAGCTGGTTTGGTTTTGGCAACACTGGTTTTGACAGCTGACGTGTGTTTAGTACCTTGTGTCACTGTCAAACAGCTTCAGTTTGGTTTGCAGTTTAACCATGGATCGAAATGTTCGAAATGCTTTTTTATCGAAAAATTGTGTTCAGCGATGAGGCTCATTTTTGGTTGAATGGGTACGTAAATAAGCAAAATTGCCGCATTTGGAGTGAAGATCAGCCAGAAGCATTGCAACAGCTACCAATGCATCCCGAAAAAGCCACTGTTTGGTGCGGTTTATGCAGGGCCGGCGGCATTATTGGGCCATATTTCTTCAAAGATGATGCGAATCGCAGCGTTACTGTCAATGGTGAAATGGTGAACCGAGCGATGATAACAAACTTTTTTTTGCCCGAAATGGAAGTTCTTGACTTGCATGATATGTGGTTTCAACAAGACGGTGCCACATGCCACACAGCACGCGAAACAATGGCGCAATTGCGAGGCGAGTTTGGTGAACAGTTAATTTCACGTTTCGGGCCGGTCAATTGGCCGCCTAGATCGTGCGATTTGACACCATTAGACTATTTTTTGTGGGGGTATGTCAAGGCTAATGTCTATAGGGACAAGCCCGCTTCGATTGACGCACTGGAAGCCAACATCCATGCATTCATTCGTGAGATACCGGCCGATATGTGTGAAAGAGTATGCCAAAATTGGACTCAGCGGATGGGCTACCTGAGACGCAGCCGCGGTCAACATTTGCATGAAATTATCTTTAAACATTAAATTGCAAGGTTCAAACTATCGATTCAAATAAATATTTTATTCATTTTTTTGAATTTTTTGTTCTAGTCTCTTAAAAAATCTAAGCCTCTTAAAAAATCACCCGTTAAATTGGTCCTGGATTCCCGGTGGTTTCAGTGCTGTAAAAACTACACATTCACAGCAGCGAATAGACATTGTTGTTTTTATTATTTTAACAATTCGAGATTACAGATTTATGATGGTTCTACTTTAAATCTCAATTATATGTCAGCTATTTTAAAGCTTTAAAGAAAGGCAGCCTTATTCAAGCCAGATCAGATTGACATGCAAACGTTTGATTCTTTCTCGAGCATGGAAATTTTTGTGAGGACAGAATACACTCATAATTTTTTTTTTATAAAACACCAGACAGCATCTAATATAATAACTTTGACGACTTTGTTATATACTTTGTTGCAATGTGAATTGTGAAGAATAACAGAGTATCATACACAGATTTATTTAATTTAAAATATTCAATTAAGCAATATGATTACGAAACTTGGGATATTCAAATGTTAAATTTGTTTAATATAAGAAATAAATAAATACCAAAGATGACACTCAAGGAACTCCTGAGTTGAGTAAAAAAAAAATAAAACATGTTGTGAATGATTTCAGGCTACTCCTATCCAGAAAAGTCGTTTATTTAAAAGATGGCAACTAAATACTTCACATAATACGCAGATCAGAAACATTAAAAGATGAAAATTGTTGAATATTATATGATTATATAAACGGTGATACTTGGAACTAAATTTTTGGTCATGAAAATTGATTCTTTAAAACACGAAAAGAATTTTGCTGAGTTATAATTGTGTTTGTAGATTAATAATCTATAATATATAATAAAATTTTTTGAAAGAATAAATTTCAACATGCTTTATCCTTATTTCCTGGAGAAATTAAAAATAACTGACACGAATGTTGAATTTGTAATGCAGTGATTTGTGACATGGTATCTACTCGCACTACATGTACCATAATTGCAGTCGTCAGTCGACCGTTTTAACCACTTACTTCAAATAGCTACTTGTGGTACTTTATTGGCTTTACTACTTTCGTAACACTGTTACGTTATATAAAACGCAAACACAGTGATTTTGCAACAGTATAAAAATGCCACGCTTTATTAAACGTTCAACCGTTTTGCCGCTAACTTCGTAAAAGTCCTATCTAATTTTTTTTTTTTAGCTTACGACATATTTATTGTCCGGGTATTGCTATTATGATGTATTATTATTTTATATTATATATACATAAAATAAGGCACAACTTAAGCTTAAAGACGATCATCTTCGAAAAATGCAAATGTAGTTAGCGGCAGCAATTTCGAGGTGGCGTATTCGGAAAGAAAATTAAAAACAAGTGCATTGCAATCCACTGATAAAGCAATTGAGAACTGTGTATTTTTTTTATGTTTAGTCCGTTTATCTGTTTTTGCATGAATCTCTTTCACTAGTTTGTTTGCTCCTTTTATTATTGAAGTAATAAAACTACAAGATGGTTAGCCATAGTTCGATCTGTTGAGTTGTAATTAATATGTTCGTGACCTACTCAAGCCTATATTGCCGTCATATTATTATATCAAATTAAGGGCCAGTCTTTTCAGTTCTGGTTATTTGTAACCACTGGTTACTTCAGTTGTTAACCATAGATTTTGTATGTGTTTTTATGGTTAGCAGCAAACGGTTAAATTTAACCAGAGCTGAAAAGACTGGCCCTAAGTATATAGGTATATTGGATCGCTCAATGACTACTAAATCAGTTTTCCAGATTTTATATTTTCTGAGCAAATTAAACTTTTTTTTGTAGTTAAACTAGCTATGTAAGAAGTAGTGATTAGAGGGTTCTGGTACAGCTGCTGGCTCAGCGGCTCAGAGCGGTCCATTTACGTTAGGAATACAAGATATGCTTTCTTTTCGTTTATTTTTCGTTTATAATTTTTTGTAAAAAAACGGCGCTATCTAAAAATTTGCGGTGTTTTTTACTTTATACTTCACGTTTAAACTAGAAAGGAATAAAAAAAGCGGCGCCATCTAAAAATCTACATTAATTAAAAAACGACTCATCTGATTGAAAATATTAAACACACAACCTTTAACAACGATCAAAACTGACTTACCCTAATAGCATGATTCTATTATGTGTTGTATACAGAGCTGTCGTTTCATTTCTCAAGTAAGCAGTACCTCACGAAAAAAAAGCAGTACATAGCAGTACACCAGTAAAATCAATTTTTTGTCAGAGTTGAAGTTTTAAACATGAACGATTCGGAAGGGTTCGTTTTTCTCGAAACTGATTGATGTTATAGTAAAAATATTTCAAGACACTTCATGTAGAAAATTATATAAATAACAACTCTTACCCTAATGCCCAGTTTCACAGTGACAGCTTAAACTGTAATTTAAATAAACCTAAACGAAAGTTTAAACTTTTCGTTTAATTTGTTCGGTTTCACATCAAAAACTTAAACTCCAGTTAGCTTAAAACAGATTTTATAAAATTTGTTTCGAAATTTCAAATTTTTGTTGTGAATTATTGTGAAATTGTGATCCTATTGTGTATTTTTTATCAAACAAATTAAATCCTAATTTTAAAATAAAAAAAAAAATATATAATCGAACAGTCATAAACAATATTAAAATATCACGTGCCAGAATTTACATCAAAATGAACTTTAAACTAAACGGCGGAATTTAAACCACGAAATGAAATCGTTTAACTTATTAAAAGTTAAATTATTATTAAAAAACCTTCACTGTAAAACTGCACATAACAGTGAATCAATGTGGTTTATAGATTATAGACCATTAGTTCTGATCCTATTAAAAGACATGTGTTTTAGCCAGACCTCAAGAAGAACCGTTCGTTGGCTATGATTCATCGACAAGGAAATAGATTGATTCATAAATGTTACTCTTTAACTGAATGGGAATTTTTTTCGAAATGTACCTACGCATAAAACAAAATTATCAAACAATTAAGAAGAAAAAATAATAAGACCCAAGATTATATTAACAAGGTTTGATTTTTTTTAAACAAGCTCACAAGTAGAGAGAATTAAGTTTACAATATTGCAAGTCCGATTTGACTGATAAAATCGAAAATAAGTAAACATAATCTAAATTGCAAAGTCAAAAAGACAAATTTTTAAGAAAAATTATTAATCACTTGTGATATAAAAATCAAAATTCAACTTCATTTTGGGTTGAGATACTTGTCTCTAGCAAAAATCCTCCGTTTTAGGCTGATTCCCTTGAAACTTGCGACGAGTACTTGCGACAAAGAACCCGAAATTAAAAAATCCTTCAGCACTGAATTATTATTGCGAATATTATGTCTACCCTCAACCAATTATATTAAAGGTCGTCTCTTTAAGGCTATGGACACGCTGGCGCTGGTTAACTATCCTTCCAAAAAGGATCTTGAGGAGTATCAGTTACGCAGCGTGTTTTGATGGCTTATAATTTCGGAACCTGAAGGAACCAATATTTAATCTTTTAGTACGACAGTACGGAGCCTCAAAAAGCAGTACAAATACTGCAATTGCAGTACTTCGACAGCCCTGGTTGTATATCCGGGATTATATTTCCACACCAATCAAAATGTTATTACTCTCTCTCATTATAAAAAAAAAATATAAACCATTTCAATGCTCACTACTTCTGATTGGATACAAAAAAACCGGAAGGGGTATAAATGTCATCATCATCATCATCGGCTCGACAACCGGGGTCCGGTCCTGGCCTCCTTCAACAAGTCTCTCCACCTATCCCGGTCTCGAGCCGACGCCATCCAGTTGCGCACCCCAAGGCTCCGGGCGTCCTGGTCTACGCCATCTCTCCAGCGCAAGCATGGTCTACCACGCTGTCGTCTGCCATAGAATGTACCACAAAGAACTTTCCGAGCAGGTTCCTCTTCGCTCATGCGAGCTAGGTGCCCTGCCCACCGAAGTCTACCGAGCCTAATTTTTGTCACTATATCTGCTTCAAGGTAGATTGCGTACAATTCATGATTGTACCGTCTCCGGAATCGTCCTTCCTCACATATGGGGCCAACAATTCTCCTTAAGACTTTTCTCTCGAACGCGGCTAAGAGGTCAGAGTGCCTTTTGCTAAGCACCCAAGTCTCGGATCCATATGTGAGTACTGGCAGGACCATGGTCCTGTACAGCAGTAGTTTTGAAGTTATGGTGAGATTTCTGGATTTGAATAGCTTTGACAGACTGTAGGCTCTGTTGGATTTGAGAAGCCGCCCGCGTATTTCTGCTTCTATATTGTTATCGGCTGCTACTATTGACCCAAGGTATTTAAAGGATTGCACCACTTCAAATTCGTGCTCCGCTACCTTGATTGTTTGACCAACTGTTCCTCTCGCATTCGACGCAACCATGTACTTTGTTTTACCTTCACTAATGTGCACCCCAGATTTTGTGCCGCCTGCTCGATCTGGATGAAGGAATCGTGTACAGCTTGCTCGGTTCTTCCGATGATGTCGATGTCGTCTGCGTAAGCCAGTATCTGGCTGGACCTGTTGACGATGGTCCCTCTTGTTGCCGTGCCAGAGTCACGGATTGCTTTCTCCAACGCCAGGTTGAAGAGGAGGCAGGCCAAACCATCCCCTTGTCGGAGTCCATTAAAGATTGTTGATTGGTCTGGATAGCAATCCGGCTATTTTTACTTGGCTTGTTACGTTGGTCATGGTCAACCTACATAGTCGTGTCAATTTATTTGGGATGCCGAATTCTCTCATGGCTTTGTAAAGTTCTACCCTGGCTATGCTATCATAGGCGGCCTTAAAGTCTATAAACAGGTGGTATGTTGGGATGTTAAATTCTAGACATTTTTCCATCGCCTGCCTAAGGGTAAAGATCTGATCAGTTGTTGATTTGCCTGGAATGAAACCACACTGATATTGTCCGATGATGGTTTTAGCGTATGGGGTTATCCGGTCTTGTAGGATAGAGGAGAGTATCTTATAGGCGGTACTCAACAACGTGATACCTCTATAGTTGCTGCACGTTGTGACATCTCCTTTCTTATGTATGGGGCATATTATACCTTTTCGCCAGTCTTCTTTCATTTCTTCACGCTCCCACACGTGCACTATAATATCATGAATTGCCTGACGTAGAGCTGGCCCACCGTGTTGAAATAATTCGGCTGGTATACCATCAGCTCCCGGGGCTTTGTTTTTCTTAAGCCGGTCTATAGCCTTCTCAACCTCTTCTATGCTTGGTGACGGCAACATAGGGTATTCGTCTTGAAGCAGTGGAGCCTCCACTTCTGCAGTGAGTTGACCATTTAGCAATTCATTAAAGTACACTTCCCATCGCTCCAGTATGCTTTGTGGATCGGTGATCAGATTTCCCTCTCCGTCCTTGCAGTATGTGCAGCGTGGTGTGTACTGCGTCATGTTTCGGATGGATTGGTAGAACTTCCGCGCCTGGTGCTGACCTCGCTCTCGGCTTTTTTCTATTTCACAGATTAAGTTCTTCTCCCAGGCTGATTTTTTCTGTCTGTGAAGCCGTTTTTCTATTCTTCTGAGCTCTTTATATTCTTCTTCGCGTGCCCGCGTTCTATGAGATTGCTGCATTGCTCGGTACGCAACATTCTTACGTTCAGTCGCTAGCTTGCATTCATCATCAAACCAGTCGTTCCGATTTCTACGACTGCTGCCTAAGATGGAGTTGGCAGTACTAATGACAGTATTCTTAAGGCGTGTCCACTTCTCATCTACGCCCAGCATACTGGCCCCAGGACTTACTCTCCCTAAATCAAGCGATTCTAGGGCGAGTCCTAACGCATTACCAAAGGTGTTACTGGCATTTTCATTGCGCAGGGCAGCCGTGTTGATTCGAACTTGATCGGCGGATGCAATACGTCTTCGCAAGGCAATCCGCCCTCGGAAGACCATACCAACAAGATAGTGATCCGAGTCGATATTGGCGCCTCGGTACGTTCGTACCGTCATCAAGTTCGAGTAGTGGCGACGGTCTATCAACACGTGGTCTATTTGGTTACGAGTGACTCCATCAGGTGATACCCAGGTGGCTTTGTAGATATCTTTTCGCGGGAACCTGGTACTCGCAACGACCATGTTTTTCGATGCTGCCAATTCTAAGACTCGAAGTCCATTGTCATTAGTGTTCTCATGCAAACTATGGGTGCCTGCGTAATGCCTGAATACCGGCTCCCGACCTATTTTTGCGTTCAAATCCCCAAGGATGATTTTTACGTCGTACCTTGGACAGGCATTGAGGGTCCTCTCGACTTGTTCGTAGTAAGTCTCTTTTTCTTCGTCTGAGGACTCCTCCGTAGGTCCGTGAACGATAATGAGGCTAATGTTCGTAAATTTGCCTCGCACGCGAAGGGTGCATAGCCTTTCGCTTATAGCGTTAAAGCCGATGATGGTAGACTTCATTTTTTCGCTGACTAGGAAGCCTACCCCGAGCACATGGTGTTTTGTATGACAGCTGTAGTATACGTCATATTCTTTCTTCTGTAAAACACCATTCCCTGTCCATCTGATTTCTTGTAGTGCTGTTATGTCAGCTCTATATTTTGACAGGGCATCGGCTAGCTGCTGAGCAGCTCGAGCTCTATAGAGCGATCGTACGTTCCATAAGAAAATTCGTAAATCGTTTTGCCGTTTTCGTTGCGTTGGTTGTCGTCGTGAGATCAGTCCGTTTCCGAGGCTTGTTGTCGGGTTCGTAATTCTAAAATTTTACGGAACAGGGAATTAACCTGTTGCCAACCTGAGGAACTAGCCTGATCATATTAGCCAAACCTTTTTTAAAAGGCTTGTTACTAAATGTGGTGCTATCTAAAATGCAAAAAACGTTATTTTCGGGTTCCGATCAAAAGTTTTATAAGCTAAAAAAAAAAGCAAACTTAAATCATAAACTCAAATTTCATGACCCTAACGTAAATGAGCTGCTGCGCCACCAAACACTGAGCCAGCATGTCATTGAGCAGCTGAGCCTCCAAGCCAAGTCCCTATACTTACTGGTTAAAGGACAATTATTTTTTTTTAATTTATAGCTATTATTTTGAAAAATTCTAAAAATTGACACTATCTTGGGCAGAAAAATTCTTTCCAAAGCCTTAAGTTTGATCTAATTCTATATCCAACGGCTGACGATGAGACCCATTTCTTTTCTATTAAAGTAAACCCAAAGAAATTCAAATTCATGGCGATTTAAATAACACTCTTCCAATAAAAAAAAGTATATAATATAACACTTCTTTAATTTATTCAAAAACTTAATTAAACATCGATCCTCATTTATTGCGGCAATGAAGTGGAATTCGTTTTAAATTTATACCGACACCCACCATCCATTCGCTCGTATAGCTTGTTGTATTGCTGGTGCATAAAATCGTAAGAATATTAATGAGGGTCGTGGAATAATAAAAACAAACTTTTCGAATTTATCTGGGTTATATAAAATTGAATACAATTTTTCTTATTTCACCATAAATTCGAAAGTTCATTATTCTTGAAACATACAACATTTAAAAGAAGAGAAAAACAAACAAAAAACTGTTTACTGTTTTATTGAACTTATCAGGTTCAAATTTATGGGAAGATTTGCAATAATTATTTCATTTATTTAAATCGTTCTATTTAGAGGAAGCCGGGTGTATTGTACGAGCAAGGTGGTTGCAAGGTGGTTTTCGCATTTAAAAAATGATGCTCGTTCATTTATTCCAATGACATTTATGGAGAGCATTTTGTATAAAGTATTTTAAGTACTTTTGTAAACTGACGAATAGATGATAAATTTGAATAAATTAAATTATTTTTATTAAATCAAAACCCGCTTATAGTTACATATAGGTATGTGAAATAAAGGGTGTTTTTTTCGAGGTATAGAACTTTAAGTTGGCATTACTTTTCAAGACGGCGACCAATTTAACAGCTGTCAAGTGATTTATTCTCAGTTTGGTTTGGCAATTCATCATGAATAGACTCACAACAAGGCTTGCAAATTGTGCAATTTTATTTCGAAAATAATGGTTCAATACGTTTCATAAGCGAATTTTGTTTAGCGATGAAGCGCACTTCTGGTTGAATGGCTACGTCAACAAACAAAACTGCCGCATTTGGAGTGAAGCTAATCCTCAAGTGTATGTCGAAACGTCATTAGATGCAGAATAACTGACCGTTTGGTGCACTTTATGGGATGGTGGAATCATTCTTCAAAAAACGATGATGGCCACAACGTTACTGTCAATGGTGATCGGTATAGAGCCATGATTACTAACTTTTTCATTCCTGAATTGAACAATCATGATGTCCAGGAGCTGTGGTTCCAACAAGACGGCGCAACATGTCACACAGCTCGTGTCACAATCGATTTATTGAAAGACACGTTTGGTGACCGCCAAATTTCACGTTTTGGACCTGTGAATTGGCCTCCAAGATCTTGTGATTTAACACCGCTAGACTATTTTCTGTGGGGTTATGTAAAGTCATTGGTCTATGCGGATAAGCCACAAACGCTTGACCATTTGAAAAAGTCATCGAAAATTGGACGTCCAGATTGGACTACATCCGAGCCAGCCGTGGCAGTTATATGCCAGAAATCATATTTAAAATGTAATGCCACAAGATTATCTTTCGAATAAATAAAAAATCATGTCAATCGAATATTCCATCGTTGTTTTATTGCAACTTAAAGTTCTATACCTCTAAAAAAAAAACACCCTTTATAAGATCATTGAATATGCCCACAGACAATTGTCAATTCCAAGGGTTAAATATGGTTAAATGGGTCAATGTTACACCACTTCACTTCCTTGGTGTAAACTAACTTTTGTTGGTAATTTATGTACTATTGCGGCGAATCTAAAATGTTTAATGTACATAATCCATTATTGCTCGATTGTATGGTTCTTAAACATATTAATTGGTTTAATTTTATCACCCATGGCCATATAGGACTTGATGTAAAGGGTGGACGGTGATATACGGGTTTAGATTGAATAACATGTACGAGATATTAAAAGTACGTTATCTTCCTCACTGCGCCATCTGTTTTGCTTTTACCATAAGTGTTTTGTGATAGCCAATAAATATAAGTTTAACGTTTTAAAAAATCTTCCTAATTATGAGACGAAGAACTACAAAAAATGTTTTCTTTCGTATACACAATCTCCCTTAAAATGTTGTCATCTAACTTTTAATTCTGCAATATTTCCTAAATAACATAATTTTTAGTATTCATAAATAAACTAGTTAACAAGAGTTTACACTCTTAGGCCCAAATTCACACGATAATATATGTAATTAGGAAAATATTTAAATGAAATCTTTTTGGCAAAATTTAAATCTGATTTCCAAGGATTGAATTATTTATAGAAACCGTAAAACTAAATCCGTTTTTTCTCAACAAAAATACGACCAATTTTGATAAATTTACGCATGAGTGGTTTGTTGCTAAAGATAAAGTCATTGATCAGACAACAAATTAAAAAAAAAAAACATTTAAACGGTACATCTGCTTTAATAAACGTTTTTTTTTATACTGACTATCTCGTAAATCTATTTACCGATATTGAAGAAATTTGATATTCAGATGGTACTGCAATGTCTGATAAATATATTGGTTAAAATAATTTCCAAGTCATTAGCAAAAAGGTAACTTTCCACAAGAGCACAAAATTAAAAATCTCTGAACGGAATGATAGCCAATTACTTGAAGGGAATTTCTCAATATTAACTCACGTCAAAAACATATTATATACAAAGTTAGTAGAAAATCCGGGTGTTGAGATTGATAAGGGGGCATGCTGCCTCCCTGCAACCCCCCCTGCCTGAACCATTACAGAATTTGGAATGGGTGCAAGTTTCAGTATGCAATGGTGCATTTTGTATGAATAGTGTAACTTGACCCAAAAGAGTGAAATAATTTCACACCAAAAAGTTAAGTTATATCCCACTCAAAGTGGCAAGCACCTCAAAATAGTTAAGTGTTTAAAGTGTTATTTTTCATGTGAAGTTATTTCCCTGCACCAATGAAGTTAATACTTACAATATTTTAATTTTATTTAACAAAATTAATATTTGAAAAAATTTTTGTCTTAATTTCGAGATTTTGGCCTTCGGGTTTTTGGTTTTTCGGGATTTTGAGTTTTCAGGATTTTAAGTTTTCGGGATTTTGGGTTTTCCGGATTTTAGGTTTTAGGGATTACGGATTTTGTTATTATGTCCAGCTTCTAAGACCTAAATACCAAATTTGATAGTCTGTTTACGTTGCTGTATAGCATCCAGTCTTGGCCTTAGTTTTTTTTTTACGAACTCTAAGTAAAAACCCCACAAAATGCCCAGTTTGTGTTTTTTTTATCCGGTTTTCTTGGTACTATTATATTATAGCAAAAGTAAATTTGTAATTCCTTAACCAAATTTTTTTTTTCAAAAAGAATTTCATTAGCGAATTACACATCCAGATTCAAGATTTAAACCGAATTAAGGTATTAGATTAAATTTAGATCTACAATAGTACAATTAGAATAATTTTTTAGGAAAACGTCGTTAATTTGAAAACTAATTTAATTTTACAGATAGGGTACAAGCGGGTGAGATGGCGCAGCGGGGAAGTTGGAGCACCTTCAATATCTTGAACACCCATTATTTAATGAAAATATGTTCACCATTTTTAAACTCATTTTATTGTTTCAAATCGAACTCTACCGATGGACTGCGACCTTGTCGTGGTGGTAGGGCTTAAACTGTTCATCATTCTACGGCATCTAAGATGTCTTGATCAGTGAAATAACTGCAGTCCGGGAGAACGGCTCACCCTAGGACGTTCACCCTTAAGTTTGATGAAGAACCAGAGCATACCTGAATGTTTATTTATAAACATCTTCAGAGTAATGTCCGTGTTCAATAGGTAACCTATCCCAGGATTAACTGGGTAATGGCCCTACATCTGAATCACGAAAGTGTCCTTGACGATTACTCATTTAAACGTTTGAAAGGGAACTTTCATAACATAAGTGTTTTGTTGGTTTTTCACTGGGCTAGTGCCATTGTGATAGTAGCAAATAAGCAGGGTGGTCTTTGTAACTCAAGGAGGCCCCCCGAAATGGCGGTAGATAACTACTCTATCCCAGAACATAAACTGGGTAACGAGCGTTACTACCGTCAAAAAACTTGAGTAAGTCAAGTAGAATTGACAGAAGTTGAGATGTGGAACTTGAGTTTGTTCCAGTTCAAGACATACTTGGGCTACATCTTCAGGGTAGGCAATCCCTGTGACTTTGTAGGTAAAGTCAGAATGTCAAAGTGTTACAGTTGGGAGTATTTCCCCAACTACACGACGTTTTAGATTTGACGTACAATAAACTTAGCACGGGTGTTAGGAGCCCTAGAGTTTGTTCGAGAGGAATGTCCCTTGTGGAATTTAATCATGATCATTCTCTACCTAACAGTTGGGCTGGCCCTTTTGGGAAGCTTCGTGCTGTCTGTGGTTATCCATAGCGGAAACATTTGGCACCTCGGTGCAAGAGATGTAGATCGGTCTCGCTTTTTAACAAGGAGTGTGCACATACCTACATGTTCTCAATTTGTTACTGCTTTATAATCTACTTCGGTAATTATACTTCAGGACGCTGGTTTACGTTTGATTAAACTCGCAGTGGAGCGCCACCGTGGAGTTAAGTCTTAATTGATAGTGTATCCACGTAAAATTTCAGTTTCATCCTGTTTCAAATCGAAGTAATCAGTATTTTTGGTTTTGGTTGGGATAGAAAAAAATATATGTAAATGTTATGACAAAACAAAAAATTATTTTAGACATTTTTTTTTCTCTGATTTGTTCTGATTTTTTGGGTACTTGGATTTGAATGTCTATGTTACAGAAATACATTCCTGTCAATGAAAACTATGATAAATTTCTTCCTGTTTTTTTTGTGTGTTTAAGATTTAGTAAAAATGAGGAGATGGCGCAGTTTTTTGAGGGTGAGATGGCGCATTCGATAGAACACTTTTGCACTTCTATCTACTGGGGCACCACATCATCTCAATTAGTTGAAAATTAGTTAGGTTTAACTACGATCTGGTGCCTTATTTGAAATGTTTTGAGATAAAAGTTAAAATGTGTGTTATTGAGCATTTGTTAAACATTTGCAATAGTTTTTTTATACCAAGATCAAATAATCATGATGATTCTGAAGTACCAGGAAACTTCGGCGAAAATAACTGCGTTGCGTTGGATTCGGAGAGGAGTAGGGCACATGTTCGTCATTCAAGCACATCTGCTACGATTGTACAAAAATAAATAAGAAGTGGAGCATGCGCCATCTCACCCACCAGGGTATGCCATTTCCCCCGCCCTATAGGGGGAGATGGTTTTTTTTCCAAATATTTTGTATTTATTCTTAAAAAAAATTATATTAACTTTGTACATTTAAAAGTTAAAGCATACGTTTGTAACATACAAATAAAGAAATATTGTTTATTTTCAATTATATTGGAAAAACAAAAAGGTATGCCATCTTACCCGCTTTTACCCTAATTGTACCTAACTATTTTCCATCTATTTTCAACAAAAATATTCAATCGGCAGAAGAATTTTCAATAAAATTCTATAGTAAATTCATATCCTGTAAAATTAATTAATCTGCCAGAATTATAGTTCAAAGGATTGTTGATGTGTGATTTTCAGTTATCAGATTTAACACAGTTTCAACACTAATGACCTCACCTCTCTGCTCAAATCCCCCATTTGACACACCATGCTATAAAGAAGAACAGGAAAAAGTCAGACCTAAACGATTGTGTCGTATCGTATTCCTTTTCCTACATACGATGAATTCATTTTTGCTAACGTACGTGATTTTCCTCATATCACGTGGCCACGACAAGAAGTGGTGACACAGGACAAGCAAGTAATTAACTTAGTTAATATGCCAAATTCGATGTAACACTTCCATGCGATACGACACGATGGTAATAGGTAAAATATTGATAACATTGTGTAAATATATATACACATAGATACATATATAGATAACATAGTCGATTTGGAATTCGGAGGTGTTATCCTTGTGCAGTTCTGCCACCAACTTATATAATGTGCTACCATCCTCGAACAGGATAACATCACTTTTAATTAATTATGGGAGGATTTTCTGGCACAAATGAATTTGGTTGAAAATCATACTCGAACCCATGTAGGCGTAAATGTTAGGGTTTTTGCTTTTAGCACTTTGAATGGATTCATTAAAATTACTTTGCTAATGCAAAGTAGATAATTAATCGCTGATTTTTGATTGTTTTTCAAGTTGAATGAATGTAATTATGATGTTAAGGCAGATAACACAAAGTTTTCGATGTTTTCTCCTACGTAATAAGAAATAATTTAAACTTTGAATAACAATGAGTAATAAATTCAATTATCGTTCACATATTTCTTAATAAAGAATTTTCTAAAGCAAAAAATTAAAAATAAGTAGTATAAGAATAGAAACATATTTGCTTTATGCATTTTTATTTTTAGTTATGAATTCTTAAAACCCCTTTAAATTATAATAATAAAAAATTACTCTTGCAGAAAAAATACAAGAGATCTTAAAAAAAAGAAAAAAAAACTAATTTCATTTTATTATGAACAAAGTTCTCTTTAAATCGATATTATAAATAATTGTTTGATTTTTTGTTTAAACAAAGTAAAACTGCATGTTATGAAAACTTTTATATTTATTAGCTATTTTCAGAATTTTTACTTGCAAGTATATGTACCTACTATACATATTGTAGTCCAGTCAATGAAGAGCTTAGAAGGGGGTGTAGAGTGCGTGAGCAGGGACCTAACCCATTCTTTTGCAATATTGTTCAGAGTACCTAAGTAGTTAACATACCAAAAATCCTGACATCTGGAAGGTGAGCCGGAGGAGGGACGACGTACCACGGAAATGGTACGTCGTAGGAAAAAATTCTATGAGACTACAATAAAGCTATAAAATTTCCTACAAGATTTGTCATATTTTTTTTTTCAATTCTCAACCGTTCCGGAGCTGCACGAATCGTAAAAAAATGGAAATTACAAAAATTTACTTTTTGCCCATATTTTTCATTAAACATTTCGTCATATTTTCCAAACTGTTAATCCGACAAAAAAAAATCATTGGAAAAAGTTAGAGAATTATATTTGCTTTAAAAAAATAATTCTTGAAATTGGGTTTTTGAATGCATCAAACCAAAATCACCTTTTTTTGTAAAATGAAAAGTCATAATTTTACAAGTTAAAAATAAATTCACATACACTCATTCAAGGTGTATAAGGGATTGTAGAGGACGTGACCTCAGCCATTTCTATAGAAACTTGTTCAGTGTGATTCAAGAATTACCATACTAAAAGTCCTGACGTCTTTGTGGTGAGCTGGAGGGGGAAGGGTACGTTGTTCCCCTTTTAAATATTTACGCTTATATCTCGGAAAGTGTAAGTCTCTATACGACGTACCATTTTCGTGGTATAAGCGTAAGTCCTAAAAAGGGGATATTTATACCCTCCCTCTCCTCCGGCTCACCTCCCAGATGTCAGGACTTTTGATATGTTAACTACTCTTGTAATCTGAACAATATTCCCAAGGAATGGCTTAGGTCCCTGCTCACGCACTCTACAACCCCTTAATTGACGGGACTATATTGCGATCAGGAAAATGAACAGAAAAAACTTTTCAAAACGATAATTTAATATGTTTTGATTTTATTTGAAACATAAATGCTCAACTTATCGATGGCAAACAACTCAATGAGTTTTTTAAGATGATAAAAATTTAAATGACGAGCGTATTTTTTTGTAAGAAATGCTTTAATTATTTTCCAGGAAAATAGATAAATTCAAAAAAAAGGAAAATTGTTGCCAGACTAACTCAAAAAATTCAATAAATTTCTTTTTTAAGTGTCTTTATGGGTATTTTTTTGGAGTTGCTCTGGCAACTCTTTTCTGGCTTTATAATGTTATGGTAGTTTTAGTTACATGCGCATTATCAAAACGGCGCATCAAGCGCTAATTGGGTTATTCTAGTAGAATAACCGCCATTTCTAGATATAGTTACATTCATTTTAGTGAATACAAAATTCTTGCCAAAATTACTCACCATATAGTTTTCTGGCCATTTCCTGTAGCCATAATTGTCATTCAATAATGAGTACCCTAAAACAAATAACTGGACTAAAATAATGTTCCAAAATCGGTCGCTAGCTCTCAGGCTATGAATAATACTTACCGCAAACAAAATATGAAAAAAAATAATTTTTGAAAATGTTTTTTTTTTTTACACAAATTGGTAATTCTATTTATTTTTTGCGAAAAAATACTATCAATTTTGATAGCGTTTATGTCATTCAAATAAAGATAAAAAAAACGACAAAAAGTATAGGTTCGACAATTCTGTCTGTCTGTCTGTATGTCTGCCAGGATGTATTGACACCTGCAGCCTTAACTGCATTTTTCTTCAAACTTGGTAGAAACATTTTTTGAGAAATATCTCCGGACTTTTTTTTTTGTATTTGACCAAGATATAAAAAAAACAACGATACCTTCCACATAAGCGGTACCAATAATCCCATTTTTCTCGAAAAAAATACGATCAATTTTGATAAAGTTTTACATGAGTGATTTGTTGCCAGTGGTGATGACCTTTGTCTGATTTTTTTTTTCAGAATCGGCTCATTACCCAGTACCTGCCATAGAACCGTTTTTTATTACTCCGACTATCTTTTGAACGGCTGCACCTATTCTGAAAACCTTTTTTTTTATAAAAAAAAAATTTCAAATGTGTTTTTCCGTCGGGAACACGAAAGTAACTTTTCACAAGAGACATGAGCAAGTTTGTGCGACCAAGTCGTGCCCTTTATTTTTTTAAGATTCCTTTAGCCGTTATCGAGAATGTTTTGAATATTTTTTTTGTTTCATGCAATATCATAATTTATAGTCTTAATTTCTTGTTTCCGTTTTAACACGGCTTCTAAACAAACGCAAAAAAAAAGAAATTCCAAGAGCCCAAACCAGTTTTATGTTTTAATATAGGAAGGTTATTGAGGCTCCTATTTCCGAACATCTGCAGTTCTCGAACTCTTTAAGAAAAATATTTATATTTTCGTTGCATTTTATCTTGAGTTTGCTTTTTCAAATGAGTATATATAAAAACCTATGTCGGAATAGTTTTTATGTTTTTTAACAACGAAAATATAACGAGTTTTCTTAAAGACTTCAAGAACTGAAGATGATTGGGAACAGGTGCGCTACTATATAGTACTATACCTATATTTCTGTAAATTATAACCGTTATTTAATTTAAATAAATATGTTTCAATTGAATTTCACAAGATAATAAGTAGTTAGTTTAACTTCAAAAATATAATAATAATAATAGTCTTATAGAAAATTTTAAAACTTAACAAAAAAAAATAAAAATTATCTAGAAAATTTAACAATTTTTTAGAATGCAAATCTATGCGTTACTTTGGTTTGTATTTTGGTTCGAATTATTTTATCTTTTCATAAGCTTATCCTTATATAAATATTTACAGTGGTATTGGGTTTACCCTCACATGACTCCTAAATAGGTTTAGAATTTTATTATATATATTTTTGGATACTCCAAAAGTTATTGCAAAACTTCCAAGTCGTGGGTCTTCTTTCTTTTCACACATCAAAGCTAACATCCTTCATAGTCGAATACAATATAGATATTGTTAAAGGATATAGGTATGGGAATATTATGATGTAAAAGAAAAATTAATACTTTGCATTTTGCCCGATGGAACTTAAATAACTTCAGTCCATAGTTGTGAAGATCAAGAAAACTTTATTTCATTTATGTTAATAATTTTCTAATTCTTTTTTGTATTTATTAATTATATTATTATTAGCAGGTACCCGTGCGTTGCTACGGGGCGGCGGAATAAACTCAAATAAGTTGTGTTTTTCACATTTAAGTCTCTCCCACATTATCCGTAACTCTTCCGGGCTAAAAATACCCTTTGTTATAATCCAGTGCCCGCAATGCATCTACCTACCATCCATTCACATTTGACGTTGGGGTGTAAAAGCCGAACAAACAAATCTCTCAGTCAATAAACACTTCACATTTAAGCCGCTCCTAAAGGAACCGTGCATTTTTCCGGGATAAATAATGAGTCTGTCTAAAGGCACCTAATTTCGCGTACGCAAAACAATTCTCTACAGCTCCTGGATATATCGTATGTGGTCTGGCAGGCGCCTTTTTTGACAGTTTTCTTATTAAACAGCACCTGTATGGCCCATTTCGCGAGTTTAAAAATATTTTTCAAGGAATTTCAACTTCCGGAATTTTGTCCCACGGGACAAACATCTCTTTTAATCCAATGTCTCATCCATCTACTTGTTTTTTTTTTTATCCAAATCCGTTTAATGGTTGAGGCTTGGAACAAACACCCAAGTATATTTAATTTTTCACATTTAAGCTCTCACAAAGGAACTATTTGTTTTCAGTGATAAAAATAACTTATCTGTTCGCCCAGTCTCTCATTCATCTACTTTTCATTCGTTCACATCTGTTCTGTGGCTGCAGTTTGATATCCGGTTAAAGTGTAAAAACATCTGTTATCTGATATTCTGACTAAACCAAGTCCGTATTTATCGAACGCTTAAACATCTGTTCCACGAAAAATAAATAAATAAATAATTTTCTCTGTAAAAAACAGAAAAAAATCTATCCATGGGAAACGTACATTATCGGTATAAACCTATATGTGTTATATATTAGACTACAATCTATCTCTGTGCCGAATTTCATCCAGATCGGTTAACCATTCTGGCGTGATTGAGTTACAAACACTGTTCCTGTATAGAATACAATTGTTATTGCAATCCCATAGGAACCCTTATTTTTTTCGGGATAAAAAGTAACCTATGTACATGGTGTCCATTCGCTCTCTGTGAACCAACCCAGCCACCTTAGTCTTTGGCTAATTTCAATTTTATGACAATAATAAGGTCAGTGTCGCTGAAAAGTCCGTACAGCTTATTGTTATATCTCCTTCTCCATTCCCCATTTATGCAGATAGAACAAAAATCACATGGAGAATTTTTTTTTTCAAAGCAGCCTGAAGCGTTCTTATTCACCTTTAGCAATGGACATGCTTCGGCATCATAAACAAGTATCGGGATGATAAGTGCCTTCGTTCAATCTCAGCGCAGTCTAGCGCGGTCTAGATACACAAAAGGCTCGAACCATCTTAAATGTATAGCTGTCTATGTTGAAGTTTTGTCCCAGACGTCAGTCGGTTTTGACAGCTTCTTTGTTGACAGCATCTTATATTTGGTCTTGTCTTGATTCACCGTTAACCCCATCTTCTTGGCTTCCTTCGCAATACTCACGAAAGCATCACTTATTCACTCACATATCTCGCTTTGTTTTCCCTATTATGTCAATAGCGTCGTAATTGGACGTACTTTTAAAATCGATTGTGCTTTTGGTGTTGACATGAGAGTTTTGCACTATTCTCTCAAGGATGACAGAGCACCGTTTTGCCTTAATAATTTTTTGACATACAGTTGGTTAAAGTAATGTCTCGATATATTTAACAATGACTGCGTTTCTGCTACAGGGTTGCCATCTCTATCTTAATAGGCAACAGGGCAATTATTAAATCCTGTTCTTAATATTGTTGTAGTATATTATAGTTGCAAAGTTAAATTATATGTCTTTGCCACTTGTAGGAATTCCTTTTATCATAAAGGTTTTAATTAAAAAATGTCAAATAATACCCTGTAGTGTATAAGTGTGTGTACTGAAAATATCAAAGAACACCCTGTAGTATATTAGGTGTGTGTAAACAAAGTAACATAAATTAAAAAAACCTATACATTGAACGGATATGATTAAATTAATATTATTTCACGAATATACCATCCATGCTTCTAAAATTTGTGTGATCATTAGTCAATGCAATTAAAAAATTATTCAAACAGATTACACGGTTTTAGAAGCGTGGCATATTTAACACATCAATGCTTTCCCGCCAAACGCTAATTTGAATGCAAATTCCGTTTAAATTGAAAATTACTTCAATTATTTAGTTAATTGATTATTTGCGAGAACTGACTAGAATAATCACAAAAATATATAAGTATACCTATGCATCGATTTTTATTACTTTTTAGGAAAATCTAAAGAGACATAATAGGCAGTTCTATAGATATACATACATTAACATGGTAAACCAAAAAAGGTGGTGTTTTGGGCGATTTATAGAATGAAATACAAGCTTTATGTGAAGCTAAGAAATGTCTATGTAATTTAAATTCAATTTCCATATAAATTGACAATTTTCGTATACAAAGGAGTTTTAAGGTGAATATAGAAAATATTCGATGTCGTACTCGTTTCTAGGACATTGAACACACTTTAAATGAGAATCACTATAAGAACTTAACTGATGCTGGGTATTCTTAGAGGTGAGATGTCGAACGCTTCGATCGTTTAGTCATTGTGTGAAGTCAAAGTTTTGTTTATTTTGTAAACGTGTCTTCGTTAATCAAATTATTGGAAATTCGATAGGACTTGTTAATGGGGCTCGTTTTATGTTGTAACTACATTAATATTCATTTCAGGTTTAGCAATTATTTTAGTTTTTTCTTGTTACAAAGTGATATTTTTTTATGGGGAAAATACAAAATAAACGCATATTTCATTTAAAAGGAATGTTCCAAATAAAGGTTAGGAGACTGTTTTTTTTTTAAGAGCGAAAGATATACATACACGTATATAAAGGAAATTAATTTAAAGGTTTGTTACGTTAGGGTGGGTGAAGAAGCAGAAGACGACTTAGCTCACTTCCTATGTAAATGTCCTAGCCTGGTTCGAACCAGGAAAATTACTCCTGGGGAATTTTTCTTTGTAAATATCGAAGACTTAAGCCAAAGGCCACTTAAAAACATACTGAAGTTCACCCAGAACTCAGGATGGTTCAAGGAGGCAGTCCAGAACTAATATTATCCGCGAACCGTTTTTTTATTACACCAATTATCTTCTGAAGGGCTGCAGCGATTTTAACGAAATATAATATTCTGAAACTAAGTACAGCTAAACTAAAATAATAAAAAAATTTGAAAATTGCTTTATTTTGCCAAAAACCGATATCACGAAAAAATACAATCAACTTCAATAAAATTTATATACGAATGTTTTTTTGCCAATAGTGATGTCCGTCATACGATTTTTTTTCAGAATCAGCTTACTAGCGTTACCTGCCATCATAAAACCGTTTTATATTACACCAACTATCTATTGAACAGCTGCATAGATTTGAACTATATATAGAGTTAATATTCTAAAACTACTGTTAATAATAATCCTGCAAAAAAAATAAAATTAAAAAAAGTTATATCTGAAAAAGTTTTTTTTTATTTCCAAAAAACAATAATTCTATTTTTCTCAAAAAAAAAAAAAAAAAATATAATCAATTGTAATAAAATTTTGTTCGTTCCATTATTTACGTTTGTTTTCAAACAATTTTTTTGAAAAATATAATATATAAAACATTTTTTTGTTTCATAAGAAAACTGGTCAAATGAATTTTCCAGTCGTCAACATGAAAGTAACTTGCGACCCAGTCGTGCCCTTTATTATACAAGTGTTAGTCCCAACTAACAATTTAACTTGTATTAGGTTCAACACAAGCTATTTTCAGACTTCTATAGAAATAGTAAAAGGCTTTATGCAAGTTATTTTGGTGCATATTGTGGAAGCTACATATATAACTCCTATAAGACTTTTGGTGGCAGATGCTATGTCAGCAAATAGCTTTTCATGAAAATTGGCTTGCCTCTGCCAGCCATTCTTTGACAGCTAATGCCAATAGCTTACTTTGTATGTTATAAAACGGCTATACAAGCCATTTAATGACAGCTTATACCTAATAGCTTGTCTTGGAGGTTGTAAAAAGATATTACCCAAGCATTTTAATGACGCCTTTGCTAATAGCTTGCGTTGGACGTTGTAGAAAAGCCTTACCCAATCCAGCTTGCCGTAAATGTTTATATAATGCCTTATAAAGGCCATATTAAGAAATTAATAAAAAATGTAGGTATTAGTACATTAAGCAATTTTTTTATTTTTGTATTTGTATTTTTAGATATTTCCTCCTTCGCAGTCAGGGCCCAAAAATATTTTGACTGTATTCTGTAAAGATTGAAATTATATTTTTAATAAAAAAGAAAAGTGTTCATTTACCTGGATTTTGAACTCAGAATCGAGAACTTCCACGCACCACTCTACCTCTACGCCACATTGTTAATCAGAAAATTATGATGTGAAGAAAATGATATGAAGAAAATGTTAACGGTGAAGGGAGAGAAATAATTATATTTATTAGTTTTTTCATATTTTCATATTAATAAATTATGTTTTTTACTTACCTTTCCTCTTTTTCTTTAGAACTGTAATGTTGTTACTAAGAGATTTTTTATAAGACTGACAATTGACATATAAGCAGAATAATTAAATTCGTATTAAGCATTTATAGGCAAGCCTTTCACAAGTTGTTTGCATTGACTTGTCGTGGTGAGCCTTATAGAAGCTATTTTCTTTAAAGTTATCAGTTTACAACTTCGGAAGGCCTAATACAAGCTATTTTGAACCTTTATCTACAAGCCTTGTATAGAGCTTGTCAAACTTCCTTTTAAAGGCCTTATAGCTGTTTGTTTTTAATTTTCAAAGTTTGAAATGTGTGGCTTGCGAAAATTTGGCTTATAAGAGCTCTATACTAGCTATTGCTTGCCAAATTCTAAAGTTTGGACCTTATAAAAGCTAAATTGTTAGTTGGGGTGTATACCTACTATCAAGGTCCATAACATACTTGCTCTTGTAGCAAACTATTGGATTGGGAAAATTAAATTTGCTAAATTATGTTGAAAAGTAAAAAATGGCCTAAATGTGAGGACAAGTTGTATGGTAGCTATCCTTAAATGGCTGCTTAGCAAAAAAAACTTTAAATTCCATCTTGTGTTGAATGCCGTTGTCAATTTAAGGGCTAATTTGTTTAAAACCGTTAACACCAAATCTCCGTTATGTGCATTTTTAGCCAAAAACCTGAAATGCAGTTATTAAGAGAACTCCAAATATAACGTTAACAAAGTTTTATCAAAATCGTAGGAGAAATTTTCGATAAAATTTGGAAAAACTCAAACTGTTATATGGGAGGTACCCGTTATAACCGGGCTAAAACAAAAATTAAAATTTTTCCTCTATTGAATCACAGAAAAGTACTATACACGAAGTTTGAAGACAATCCATTCAAGCGTTAAGGCTGTAGCTCGGTGAACATACAACCGAACAACCGCACATCCGCACATCCGCACATCCCAACATCTGCAGAGACAGACCTACTGACGGCATGACGAAACCTACTTTTTTCGTCTTCTCTATCATCGTAATATCAGGTTTGATGAAAACCTCGAATTTTTTTTTACACGAAACCAATAATTGCGCTATTGAGCAAGTAATAAGACCCTATCTGCTTCTTTACTCATGAGTTATACAACACATAGATTCAGAAGTTTTATGTTTAATAACTTTTCTTATTAATAAACAGATTATTAATTTCCTGCTCTTGTTTATCTTTTCTCTCTCTCTTTGTTTACCAAGTCGTACTCAAATTATGAGAAAAAAAGAGTGTATTGTAAGAATGTGTTTTGGAGAGAGAACATTGACAGAAATTCATGTTATAAAGTTATCCTTTCCTTATCCTGCCGTATTCGGTGAGTTAAATTTATTTTATTTTTATTTTATCGTTTGAGAATAAGACACATTATTTATTAATTGAGTTAAATGGTCTATTAGCCTTAGTGCTAACTCATATTGATATTTATTACTATTTCGTGTTTATTAATAGGGGGTAAGTCTTTAATAGGTACTTGTAGATGAAATAATCAAATAAGTAAATATTTGTGTCTTTTAAGGTAGTCCAGTCAATGAATACCTTGAATGGATCGTAGAGTGCCTGATCAGGGACTTAAGCCATAGTCCTTTGAAATATTATTGATCAGGCTTTTCTGATTCTTAAAAGTTTTCAAGCTACACGCATCCCAAAGGAGAAAGATTACAAAAAATGTATTAGCCCATTTTTTTCATCGAATATTTCATCATATCGTTCAAGTTGTTTTTCTGACAAGTAACATTTCTTATAAGAAGATATAAAGAATTGAATTTTATTAAAAAAAAAAAAAATTGAAATTAGGATGTTAAAAAAAAAACTTTTTTTTGCAAATTTATTAAATTTTTTTGAGATTGACGTTTCTTTATGTCGAAGAAGATGTAACTTGTGATTTTTTTGGTCAAATTAAAATTTTGTACAACAAAACAATACATATACTTATATATACATATACCTACCTATACATAGAATATATATCAGTATACCATATAAGAACTAAATTTATATACAAAGTTTATTTTCTCCTTTCATCCGAAACCTATACTCATCATCTTAAATTTCCATTTTTAAGTGACGTAACCTTTCATTAGCTAACACAAACAATAAGTAAATGTAAATTTTGAAAATCTGATGACTTACGAATCACACGGCTAACAACGACAGTAACATATTTGACTGACATGTGCTTCCTTTTTTGTAGACTTAGGACATGTCACTCCTGAAAGGATCAACGATAGAACTCTTAAACATAAAATCATAAGAAGTACTTTAGAATATTAGTATTTTTGACATGACGACGACACATAATAACGCACAAACAAAGTTAACAAAGTCGACTTTTGTCGTTAAAAGTTTTTTTTTTTTTTTGGTACAATGTAAATTAATATTTACTTTTGAGGTTGTGAGAGATAAACCTGTCGACAGTGTGTCGTTTCTTATGTTTTGATATAAAATAAACAACATCTGCTCATTATGCATGTATATATAGGTATACCAAAATACATATACATAGGTAAGTAGATGTCAATTTGATTTACATTAAAATAAAAGGAAGAATAATGTAGTCAGGTATTAATGTTTGCAGACTATTGGGAATGTTTATGTAAGTGTTTGAACAAAGCTATTTTTATTTTAAATGCATTTATATTATGTAAGATGTTACCAATATAGAGGCCATTTTCAGATTTAAAAACAAATAAGGGAAGTGAATTCCTATAAGGTACATACGTTTATTTATTTATTATTTAAGCAACAAATTACAATTCTTAGTTGCGTGAAAAGTATATGTTTATAAGATTAATTCTTGTCTTAGGTCCAGTCTTTTCATATTTGTTTAAGTGTTACTATTAATTATTTCAGTTGTTAACAATAGATTGTGTATGTTTATTTATGGTTACTATAGCTAAATAACAAAATGTTTAAAATAACCTAATGCAGAGGGCCAGAGCTGAAAAGACTGGCCGTATAGAACTTTAATTGTTATTTTAAAAAGAAGAATTTTTGAATCGATATTTCCAGTTAATTATTTAAAAACAAAATAGTCCAGTCAAGTTGTCGAGAGTATGGGGTAATGTGCGTGAAATTCGATTTGTGTGATTTTTTGCAGACTTGTTATGATGTTGGCCTTATGAATAATCCAAGTTTGTGACCTCGAGCACCGAATGGAACTTAGTCAAAAATGGAAAAAACCAATGAAAGTTTTTGTCAGATTATGTTGATTATAACCTAAAATTATAATTATCAGGACGTTTTTAAAGTTAATTATATAAATATTACAGCTTTACAAAGATCTTCGTTTTTCAAACTTCGCTATTTTTCGCTATATATTTTAGTCCATTACCTCAAATCCAGGAGTTCTGATGACATAACGATGATAGAGAACATGAAAAAAGTAGGTCCGACAATTCTGTCTGTCTGTCTGTCTGTTTGTCCGTCTGTCAGTCTGGATGTATCGACACCTTCAGCCTATAAGGTTGGGCTGATTTTCTTTAAACTTGGTACTCTGTATTCTTAGAGTAATATGCATAGGCGTATTTTTGATTTTTATCCTAGGTCTGAAAATAACGTTACCTGCCATATAAACGTAACAGATAATTCAATTTTTCTCTAAAAAAAATAGATCGATTTTGATAAAATTTAACATGACTTATTTTTTGAAAACTTTTATGACTTTCAACAAAAAAAAATTTTAACAACTAGATTTTTAACGGTACCTGCCATTAAATATACGCTCGATTTTTGTAAAATTTCGTATAATGATTTGTTGCGTTAAAATTTACCGCAACAATTTTCATCGGCCTGTTCTTCTTTTTCTTATTAATTCTTTCCACTTCCCTTCTTTTTTGTTGCGGCTCAAAATTGCTTGTAGAGTAAGTGGTTTCCTGTTCCATCAACCAGAGGGCCTACTCTCAAGTAATTGGGAAAAGTAACATTTTTTGTTTAATTTTTATATTTAATAGCTCATCGAATTTGAATGTTTGATAACAGATGGTTGGTGTAAACCATCAGTGTGCGAGAGACGATCCACACTTTAAAACTATACCGCCCAACAGGAAGTTGACGGCAGAATTCGAATTCGACAGTAGGTCGATATGTGCAGACGGCATGCGAAATAATATGCATGGCAACCCAAAATGTGTGACAGGAGATTCACACCCAACTGACAAGTCAGTCAGTCTTCGTAAAGCAAGTCTTCTTTTAGCATGGCCGAGAGTCCGACCTAAAGTTAGTTTTGAAACACGAAATGAAAACGACTTTGCTAGGTGTTTCCCTTCCCCTTTAATCTGCACGAAGGTCTACAGATCTTAAGTTTCAATTTTTCGTGAGTTGTCATATCCTTTCTCACCATTTTGGTTTAAAAATGGTTGAGACTTCTTCCAACACAAAAGTCTTCCTCTTTATTTTAAGTCTGGGTCGGTTTAAGACGGGGACTTTATCGTGTGTAAATGGTTTTTCGTTTTCCTTTTTATTAAATTGGAATTGACGGAAAGGGACTGAACTCGTCCATTTAACCATATCGAATTATCACCAATGATTGGGATATTCGGAGTTGTCTCTGAGCGAATCGTGGTTTGGATTCGACAACGGGCAGGCCTCAGCTAATGAGCGGGGTCGTGCGAATAAACCGTAGCCGAATACCGCCACACAGTTGGTTCGAAAGAGACGACAATATGGTCGTTGGTAAATGGATGAGAGAGGTCCGCCATTATGGCACTTCTTGGAAGACCATAAAACAAGAAAGATATAAAAATTGAAAACGAAAAACAATTTCGATTTTTTTTTGTTCTGTTTAGTTTTTTTGCAATTCTTTTTTTGTTTGTATTTACATAGTGTAGATTAATTTTAGTTATTCAAACTAAAATTAATTTTGTGGAAAATAAACTTTGGCAGTTGGAGCCGACTTTATTTTTTTTTAATAAAAAAACCTTGCGAGGAATACTTTTGTGTGGAGTCTCAGGAAGAGTTAGTGCTGGTGGAAGCTTGAAAACTCTGGGAGGAAGGATCCACAATCTGGTACAGATAAGTACTTAATTTCATTGGTTGTTCGATTTTATTTTTTTTGTATATTTTGTGGCCAATATTGGCAGAAGTGGTTATCTGGTAGGCCTTCGTTTCGGTTTTTCTTTTATCCCGATATTGCGGGACTCGCGATCTTTTTAATTTTCCGTTGTCTGTTCGGGAATTATACGCAAAGTCGTTTTCAGTTTGTGTCTTTGTAACACAATTGTTATTTAATTTAATTTCATTAAAGTTTCATAATTTCTATTTAAATTTGGCCTTTTGCCATTATATACATTGTATACTATTTTTGTTTAACGAAAAGATCTTGGTTTTTCACCTATACCTAGAAAGGTTTTCGCAAGCAGTTTAATTTTTAATAAACATTTTAAATCCCCATTCGGGAAAATAAACTATTTTTTTTATTGTTTTGAAGATAAGTTTCAGTGTAAGTTTAAGGCAAACTTTTCTATAAAAGTTTCCTGGCGCCCTTAAAATTTGAACAGAAACGTACGACGAGGTACGTAGTCATTAGATATTCGGTTAATATCATCTTGTTTTATTGTAACAACGTTGAATCGATTTCAATCGATTAACCCTTTAATTATCTGTTGGCAAAACAGATTTTGTCTTTTTTGTGTATTTTTTTTTACATCGACCCACCCCACCCACTTGAGCTAGTTGGGAAACAGCACATAACAAGCTGCTGTTGTTGTATTTTTTTTTTCTCTCGTGTGTAATTCTTCTCTCTTATTTTCATTTTGACACTTCGTCATAATCGAAAATATTTTGCGCGGTGCCGGTTGCACAATTTTTTTTTGCTTAATTTGATTTTGTTTTATTTTCTTATTTTGTTGGATACGAAAATCCAAAGTACCGCGGTTTTAAAGTTTCGTTATCATCATAAAGTTAAAAGTAATAATAACGTAAAAATATATTGCAACAGTATTTGTAGCCAAAGGTTGTGTTTTTCATTTTTTCAGAATAAGTTTACATTTTAACAGTATCTGGCAAAAAAGCCTTAAAGACAATCCAATTTTTCTCGTAAAATGTACGATCGATTTTGATTTTGAATTGAGTGTGACTGATTTTTTTCCAATACCTAATAAAGTTTTTCATTAGACATTTATTTTCAAAATCACCTTATTAACGGTACCTGTCATATAAACGCTACAGAAAATCCAATTTTTCTCGAAAAAATACGATCGATTTTGATAAAATTTTGTGTGACTTTAGAATTTTTTTTTAAATCACCTTATTAACGGTACCTGCGATATAAATTCTATAGAAAATCCGACTTTTCTCGAAAAAAATACGATCGATATTGATAAGATTTTGTGTGACTGATTTTTTGCCAATATAGAAGTTTTTCGTTAGATTTTTTTTTCAAAATCACCTTATTAACGGTACCTGCCATAAATACGCTATAGAAACTATTTTTACTTCCGATTATTTATTACAGTTTCTTGCTTAGTATCCTAAACCAAGGGTTAGTAATCTTTTACAAGAGCAAGTTTGTCTGACTCAGTCGTGCCTTTTTTTATACATAATACAGTGTATTTTTTATTACAGAGAAAACTCAATGTGAATTATATAAAGCAGTCGGTAATCATCGCCAATTATTGTGTATTAGATTGGGTTTGATGTCATCTAGCTGATGAGCCCAACCAGGACGAAACGCAATACTTGAATTAATGACCACGAAACCTCTTAAAAATTGAATTTCATTTATAACTACTCCACCTCATTAAATTTTAAATGTAATTGGACTATTTTTAGACTTTTTATTGTTTTTATTTTTTTCATTCTTAAGTCTATAGTAATTTTCCTTTTTGAATTTCTAAAGCTACAAAAACTACGTGGATTTTTCGGGATTTCTCATTGAGCAACTGCGGTTCATAGCTATCGTAAAATACCTACTTTAAAAAAAAAATGCCGTTATGACGGTACTGTACTTAACGTAGTCAGTTGATAGCTGATGGTTTTAAAAATGGTTTCCAAACTCCCATCGTTCGCAAGAAAACTAGTCGTTTTAACTAACTATAGGCAATCAGATTGCTGGATGGCTATGGGAAGACCAATCTTTAAGAAGATTTTTACTCAGAAGAAGTGGTATAATCAATTTCGGTATTCACCATGATATCAATAAACAGAACACACTGAAGTATTTTTTAAGTTCAGAAATGGGACATGAACGCATTAATAGATACTTCTTTTTAAAAAAAAAACTTTTTGTAGATGACTTTGTTGTGTAAAGGCAAAAGTAATAAAAGCCTTTTATTTTCAAAAAATCGATGTTAACTTAAGATGAAAAAAAAAAATAGCTACATAAATATTTCTTCAGAAACACAGATTGCATCCTAAGAAATACTGGATAGGAATATACATTTATACAGACTCACTCAACTCATAAACATCGCTTATCTAGTTTTATCTTCTCCATTTTTGTCTTAAAACCAACCAATGGCTTTGCTGTCGTCATCATCTATGGTCTCTGTGTCTACTATAGAATGGACTATACCATCGCATCTCGAAGTCTATGTCTGCAACATTAACCCATAAAGTTGAACTTGGTAATTAGCTAGGTCCATCGTCGTTTCAACGTCCGATGTCGTCGTCGTCTTCCTCGTCGTTGAGCAAATTCATTTGGTGCTACTCCATCTGAAATATTTAGCTGCTTCAAGAGCATCCAATAAATTACAAAAACTTTCCTCAGTTTTCTGTTTGGTAGTCAGTGATGGCATAGATACCACCGCACCGCTTCGTATCTACTCCATTTCCTCTTCATCTTGTCTCTTCATTGTATTTGTTCTCCTTCAAGAGTGTAATGGGAGCAGACATTAGCTAGCTGGCTAGTGCGAACGAAATTTAAGTATTTTTAGTTTCCTTCAAAATTCATTTAAAAATACGAAATAGCTTTTTCTAGGACAAAGGACAAGTGCTACAACAGATGATAGGGAAACACTAAACCCAGCCAAACTCAACCATCAGCCAGGATGGTATCTATATAGATATATACTTAGATACAAGAACACCCAACTGAGTATAGGTAACTATTCTTGTTAATTTTTTTTTACAAAAAAAAAAATAGTAACAACAACACAAACAAAATTCGACAGAATAAATAAAGGACCATCTTTGATGGTGTCTAGGATGTTGGAAGGAGATGCTTTGCATTTTCTGTGTTTTCATTTTTTCGATAAGCTGAGGACGAGTAGCTTCATTCTCTCTCAGGAGTTAATGGCCGTATTTATTTATGTATGGCGAATATAAAGTGCTTGTCCAATGTGCTGACATTAAAATATTAAACGCTGTTTTGAATTATTAATGCGACATGGGTCGTTAACTTCTTTTTGCAAATTTATTCCTTGCTATTTGCGCGTCTTTTATTAGCAAGACAGAAAGACGATTTTCAAGTCTTATATATATATGAGACTTTATATTAACTTTGGTAGTGTGGAATTTTGAAGTGTAACTGTTACTATGTGACCTACGACGTATATATTTTTGTTTTAAATCATAATAACGATAGATCGAATAGGTACATATACAAATAATTTAAATTATTATTCTCTATTTATGAAGGACAAAGAAGTAGCAAGCGAAATTAAAATATTTATACAAAGACCAACAGTTTTAAGGTAATATTAAATATTTCTATAGAAAGTATATTATTCGAAGTCCGTTAAGTCGAAGGCATTAACTCGTCATATTACTCGTAGAAGGTATACAATTTATATTCATTAATTGTATCATTACTTTCAAATGATGTCTGCTAGATAGCGGAAAAGTGGTCGGGTGAGTATTTTGTAATACTAGGATGAATGCAAGGGGTGTGTAATGTAAATAGGTAGTAGAAAGTATGCGTACCTATATAAAGGAAACGAACTGCGAAACAATGAGCAGCTTGCTACGATAGGTATTCTTGCTAGATTTAAAGCTATTATAACAGCTAATTTAAAAAAAAAATATCATATTTATTTTTATTAATGTCGTAACTTTTGACGAGAGCAAGTTCGTGCGACCCAGTCGTGCTCTTTATTTTCATAATCAGCGTATTAACGGTACCTGCCACAGAAGCGTTTTTTATTACTCCGGCTACCTTTTGAACGGCTGCACCGATTTCAACAAAATTTTATATTCTTTAGAACAACTTAGCGGTTGTTCTATAGAATATAAAATTTTGTTGAAATCGGTAAAACCTTAATAATACTGCAAAAAAAATTATTTTTGAAAAAGTTTTTTTTTTTTAAACCGATAATTCTAATTTAATAATAATAATATTTTCACCTGTAAGGCACATTGTTTTTTAAATGCATCTGGTGTTGCACGACACTATAGTTAGAAGGAGTAGAACGATAGAAAAGAACTGTTTTGGTTGAATTTAATTTTCCTTGTATACCTCATTTCACGGAAAAAAATAAATCAATTTTGATAAAATTTCATGTAATTAATTTTTTTCTGGCGATGATGTCTTTCACATAAATTTTTTTTTATTCCATACATTTTTTTTTTAAAGATTAAAAAAATTTATATTTCAAAATATAAAAAATATTGAAATCCTTTTAACGGGTGATTTTTTACCTGGTTTGGTTTTGGCAACACTGGTTTTGACAGCTGACGTGTGTTTAGTACCTTGTGTCACTGTCAAACAGCTTCAGTTTGGTTTGCAATTTAACCATGGATCGTCTTACAAATGAACAACGCTTGCAAATTATTGAATTTTACTATCAAAATTCGTGCTCGGTTCGAAATGTTCGAAATGCTTTTTTATCGAAAAATTGTGTTCAGCGATGAGGCTCATTTTTGGTTGAATGGGTACGTAAATAAGCAAAATTGCCGCATTTGGAGTGAAGATCAGCCAGAAGCATTGCAACAGCTACCAATGCATCCCGAAAAAGCCACTGTTTGGTGCGGTTTATGGGCCGGCGGCATTATTGGGCCATATTTCTTCAAAGATGATGCGAATCGCAGCGTTACTGTCAATGGTGAACGCTACCGAGCGATGATAACAAACTTTTTTTTGCCCGAAATGGAAGTTCTTGACTTGCCTGATATGTGGTTTCAACAAGACGGTGCCACATGTCACACAGCACGCGAAACAATGGCGCAATTGCGAGGCGAGTTTGGTGAACAGTTAATTTCACGTTTCGGGCCGGTCAATTGGCCGCCTAGATCGTGCGATTTGACACCATTAGACTATTTTTTGTGGGGGTATGTCAAGACTAATGTCTATAGGGACAAGCCCGCTTCGATTGACGCACTGGAAGCCAACATCCATGCATTCATTCGTGAGATACCGGCCGATATGTGTGAAAGAGTATGCCAAAATTGGACTCAGCGGATGGGCTACCTGAGACGCAGCCGCGGTCAACATTTGCATGAAATTATCTTTAAACTTTAAATTGCAAGGTTTTTTGAACTTTTTGTGTGTTTTTTAAAAAAAAAGTTCTAAACCTCTTAAAAAATCACCCGTTATTTCAAAAAAAAAACCTTTTCAAATGAATTTTTAAGTCTTCAACAGAAAGTAAATTTTCACAACAGAAAGTTTGTGGTTCGTAGTGTCCTTTTTTTTCTATAAACATTTTTGAACTTAAATGTTTCAAAAATAAATATTTGAAATATTTTTCAAATATTTTCTTTGGAACTACCGCTGAGTGAAGCGAACGGTTTTTCGCAATTTATACCTGTAAGAAAGAAGAACAAAGCGTAGGAGAGCACGTGTCAGTGGTGCTCTCCTGTGTATTGAGAAGAATGCCAAGAAGATGGGTTTGACGGTGAATTAAGGCAAGACCAAATATATGCTGTCAAAAAGGAAGGACAAGCAGTTCCGACGCATATGTCTTGGGGAAAACGTCACCATATAGATAGCTATAACTTTGAGGTGGTCAGAGCCTTTATACTTAGGCACCGCTATAAAATCAGTGTATAACCACCAGTGCTGAAATTCAACGAAGAATTACTCTTGCCAATCTCTTTTTTTTTTTTGGTCAAGAAGGCAACTAAAGAGCAAAGCCCTCTCTCAAGCAACTAAAGTATCCCTTTATAAGACACTAATCATTCTTGTTTATGTTGCATCAAAAGCATGGACATTGCTAAGGTGGATGAGAACGCTTTAGGCTGCTTTGAAATAAAAATTATCTGTGCGATTTATAGTCCCATTTGCATTAATATGGAATAGAGAAGAAGGTATGTATAACAACGAAAGTGAAAAGCCAGCTCGTTCACATAGAGCGAATGGGCACAAATGCTCCGGACCTGATAGTTTATGAATCCAACCCCCTGGAACGGCGCAGTACAGGGGGAAGGCGTAGCAGGTGGCACACACAAGTGCCGAAGAGACCTCAACCAACTTGGCGTTCGAAACTGGAGGTTGAGGCCCTGGAAAACATAAAACTGGTGCTCAAATGCCTCTTCTAAGAAAAACAATTTTTTTGATTTTTCTTAGAAGAGGTGGTTTTTCTTATTTTAAATTTTCTCAACATGAGCTTATTTAAAAAATAGCCTAAATTAAAAAAATTAATAAATAAAAACATAATAAGTTAATTGAGACGTGTGTTTCATTTTATTTGTTTGCTTTTTATAAAGATTTTTTTCAAAAATGGCATCAATCAAATGCCAGTATATTTGAAACTAATTTTAAACGGCCGGTGGCGGTTCATATTAGATTTCAACGTCTCAATATATCAAATGTGCACTCTATATATTCATTTCCCGTATAGGTTGATGAATCATTGTTTTAAAAAGTTAAATTAAGATGAATGATTCTTCCATCATAACAACACTGCAACAATTTTCCTATCGGTCTTTTAGATCGTTTATATACATATATGTATTCTTTAAAGTATCCATACATACAGCAACGAACTGGTCATTCGTATTATGATTGAAGAAAGATGTATTGGGGTTGAATTTTGTAGAGCATAGTTTTTATCCTTTGCTTCCTCAAACAACAAACTGGACTGTTATGCCTTTACATGAAGTATAATGAATTGTTAAACACATTGAAATATTTTCATTTTTTCGCGAAGTAATTTTCTTCCAAATACAAAAATGTGTGTATAGCACAAATAGAAGGTATACCTATATAATTTTTAATTTTTTTTTTTCAAAATTTTGAGTTTGAAAATTAATTATTTTTAAAATGTTCACTTAAACAATTTAATTTAAAAATAAAATAAAAGAGTTGTTTTCTGGCTTTCCAAAAAGATATAACAAGGCTTTATATTATTTACCGTTGTTTTAAAAAATTTTGTTTACTGATTTAAGTCAATTTTTTTTTTTTGATTTAAGTCAAGTTCGTGCGAACCAGTCGTGCCTTTTATTTGCAATGCTTCAGGCATTTGTAGGGATTCTTACGTTTTATTTGTCGTGGTTGTGTAAGGATTTTCAAATTGAAAAAAAGTTGTACCGAAATTTCAGAATCCCTCTTTTCATATTCTCGCATTCATACATAACCCGCTTTGAAAAAACCCGTAACATCTATAGCACACGAAAGTCAGTTTTCAACCAACATACCGGGCAAACTAAAATTTCACAAAATAAATTTCTACTGTATCCAAAATAATCTGGAAATATCCAAACTCGTAGGGTTGTAGGGGGCATCATTATAACACTCCCCCCCCTGTTTTTAAGTTGTGAACTAAGAAGGTACCTACCATACCCTTTTCTAAGTGCTAAATTTTCGAGATTTTAGGTAGTCATTTTTTCTAACTGCGAGATTTAAAAAAAAAAGAACAGATTTTTGTATATTTCGAGATTATGATTTGCAAGTTATCGTAACAAACAATTTTATCTCAGATTGTCATGTATTATTTATTGTATTTTATTAATATAGTTACTAAATAAATTCCTGATATTTAACAATGTTAATTGAAACTTAAATATTTAAATTCTATACTTATGCTATGCAGACACAAGAATATCATATGAATGTAAATCTACATAATATTCCTGTCGTAAACCTTCTTGTTTTCAAAAAGTTTGTTTTATATATTCTTCTTCTTTTAATATGCTGCGCTGCTATAATAGATACATAGATAGCTGATACCTTCACTATAAGCTCAATCAGCCACCTTTCGGAAAAAGCAAACAAAAAGATAGCATAAAAATTCTTGTGCACAAAAAAAACTTTCCTTGAAACTTTTTACCTCATCCCACAAAAAAGAAAAAAATATATATGTAAGAAGAAATGATCCTCTTTTTTTACATAAAAAGTAAAATTGCTTAAGCAATGGAAAAAAATTTCGTTATAAAGCAAAACATTCACCCTTACACCTTCCATACCCATATTCGAGCTGAGTAGATGAAATGATGCTCTATTGAACCTCCTACATCTGTATGACAACATTGGGAGCAAAAGTTATCAGCGATAAGTCGCAAAAAACAAGCAGTCAACTTGTGCTGCAGCCATGTTAATTCAGGTAGGTAAAACGTTTCTTGTTCGGAAATTATTATCCCTGAAAAACCAAAAGTTAAACGTTGTTGAATATGAATATATGCATACATGTGTATATGTATATAGAAATAAACCTTCCTAGTCTTCATATCCTTCCTTCCTTTCCCTGTTTCCTTTTTTAAAATTCCTTTTTTTTAACACTTTTTTTTATATATGTATAGTCAAAATGCAAATTTATATTGTTTCAGTGCTTATTCGGTTGAAAATTTCATGAGATTGCTGTGTAAAAACAACAAGCAACGAAATAACAACAACAACAACAAACTCGATACTGCATATGTTGAAAAAGATACAGAAACTCAATCCAATTTTTTTTTTGAGGAATTTGTATTTTTTTTTTTTTACTCGGTCGGGAAGTTTTTTATGTTTTTTGTTTTAACCCAAAACAGTTATCGGTTTGAAATGAAAATTTCTAGGTGCAAGGAAACTGGTATTGGTATTACTGGAAAAATGGACTGGGGAACCAGAAACCGAAAAAAAATAGATATTAAAATTGTACACCCCGCATAACTTGAACGCCATCCATTTTTCACCCACTCTGGGTTTCTTGCAGGGGTGTGATAAAAATAAAAAATAATAAACTTTGGCAATAAAATGGAGATAATGGTCGACCAATGAGTCGTAAAACGGTTCGCTTGAATACAGCACGATGTCGCCAAGGTTTTTCCTACCGAATTGCTTGTGAACCAACATATATCTACTTATATATATAAATAACAATATTCCAAGGAGGTCAGAACTTGGTCGATGAACAATTTTCTGTCACTGCTGGAAGTTATTGCGAAATTGCTGAAAAGCTTTTGAAAATATTAAGCGATTGCGGGCAAGACCAAATAGCAATTAATGAAAAGTATACCTAAACGAATGGGCCATTACGGGAAAAGGATTGACTCACTTATAAAAAAGGTGTGATTTCGTTTTGTGAATATTAATTATAGAAAGGTGTTTCATCGAATAAAATATAGAAGAATATTGTTGGTGTAATCGATAAATGAACGGCTAGACTTTTCTCACAATAGTAATTATTATTTTGTGGGTTGTTCTTTTAATAGGAAGCTGAATTGTAGAATGTAGATATTGTAGGTAAATTTTTTTTTTTTTAAACAGAAGAGAGAATATTATGATAATAATATTTAATATTTAAACTATTTGTCTGTAAGGCACATTGACTTTTAAATGCAAAAAGTGTTGCACGACTTTAGTTAGAAGAGGAGTAGAAATATAGGAAATAATTGTTTTTGGTACCAGGAATAAAAAGCTAGTTATTTTGTAATTTCATTGCATACCTCATGGGCGAAGTTCAGTATAAGCTGGGAGGTATGCTGAAAATAATAAAATGCTTTGTACCCGAGTGAGATTTGAATTGGGAACATCTGGATTAAAAGTTAATCACTACATCTATTGTATCATATTTCCGCAAACACATGTTATTATTTGTTCGAAAGAAAAGAAGCGGACTTGTCATGGGATTTTTTAATGCACGTTCATTTGATCTTGTCCCTATAAGGTCGCGACATGCCTATTCTAGATTGACCTAGTCTAGTGAGTTTTTGACCAAATGTGAATAATCGTGTAAGTTGAGAATAGCTATTGTGCTTATTCTTCTTCGGCTTTTTTGGTGGCAATGTTTTTATAAATGAAACAAATATTTCATTTCTTTCCCAACGTTTCGACGGTGGTTGCCATCTTCTTCAGAGGATCTTTTATTAACAAAATGGAATGAACAGTTATAAACATTATACACTTATAGCGGAACATTAGAAACTTACTTGAATTTACAAAAAAGTTACATAAAACAAAGATAAAAAATATATTTAAATTTATTTTATTTGTTTACTTAAACACTTCAAAATGAAGATTTGTCATGGTTTCCTCCCAGTCACCAGTGAGCAGTAAACAGATGAAATATTTTGTGAGTCTTGTTTGCGGTTCATGTTGTTTTTGTTATTAATTATGATATGGAGGGTTTCTAGTGTGTACCGCTTTGAAATATGTCGCTACGTTTCTAGTATTTCCGTCCTGTCAAAATCTGGTTTATGTCCGCGGTCTATGCTGTGGTAAGCCAGTGTTGTCTTCCCGCTGCTTTTAAGTTTAATGTCGGATTTGTGGTTTGAAATTCTTTGACGCAGGAATTATTTTGTAGTTCCTACATAGCATTAGTCACAATTTTCTTTTTCGTTGCATAGACAATTTATTTTATATACCACATCGGTGCACTTATCTTTCTCTGTTTTTGGCTTTAAATTGCTAAAAAGCGGTGCTAGCGTCTTTGTGGGCTAATGTAGGCTAATTTGACATCTTTGGTATTCTTTTTAATTATTTCTTTGAAGTTTTCTGATAATTTATTGACATAAACTATGCTCTTGTAAACCCCTATCTCTCTTTCCAAACTCTGAACACCATCAGGAGCTTTATGTTTTTGTCGGTCTAATAAGCTCCGTATTATATTCATTGGGTAGCCATTGTCTACGAAAATCTGGGTGACTTTGTTCTCGTTAGCCGAGTGGAACTCCTGATCACTCAATGTGAAGACTTTTGTTATAAGATTGGATGCTGTATTCATAATTATGTGCTTAGCCTGGTTTGATCTAAAGTTGACAAGCCTTCCTGATGCTGTATTTTTTGAAACCAGTCAAAAGAGAGTCGTTTATCAACCTGATGGATTTTGGCATCAAAAAAGTTTATAGCACAATTTTGTTCTCGTTCAACGGTTAACTGAATTTTATAAGGTAGCTGTTAAGGCATCGTAAAATTTCGTCAACTTTACCCTTGCTCATAACTGCGAATATATCATCCACATATTTGACAATCATCTTCGGTTTGTTCTCTTCGTTTAATTTTTCATCTAAAAGATTGTCCAATATCAAGTCTGCAATTGTTGGAGATAATGGATTTCCCATCGGCATTCCATAAATCTGCCTGTAAAGGATGTCTTTATATTGGAGGTAATTGTTTTCTTTAAGACAAAACTCCAACAATTCCAAAAATGTTGACTGGCTTAGCTTGGTATTTTTGCTAATAATATCCCATTTCTTTTTAATAATTACAACCGCAAGTTGTATTGGTATATTAGTTAATAGGGAAATGACATCGTAAGAGACTAAAACATCGGTTGGTTCAACAATAAAATATTTAACCTTTTCCTTAAACTCAAGTGAATTTTTAATAGAGTAGACTGAATCTCTTGTCACGCACTGTAGTATTTTTCTCAAATACTTTGAAAGTTTGAAGCAGAAACGACTGTTTCAAAGATAAGACATAGCAATGTAAAATAGCAAAGTGGTGCATTGGAACGACGAGACAGAATATGAACGGACAAAGTTACGAGCTGGAAGAGATGATGAAAAGAATGTATTTTGAGTTCTTGTGCGTCCAAGAAATAAAATGATGAAACATTGGAAACATAGGTTCCGTTTCATCCTGGATAAGAAGACAAAAGCTCTAATACGCATTATATGTATATTGGAATATTACAAAGTCCTTCAATTCTATACTAAATCTGAACTTCTTTGTTATTGAAGATAATACTATAAACTTATACTAGGTAATGAATTAGCACTACCGGTAGAGTAACCTTCTTTGATACCTATAAGTGGAATTATGAAATTACCATCTATACTTATACATAAAACTTACAAAATTAATGCAACTCTAATAATTTAACCTCTTTGTATCCAAAGCCTTTTTTAATATCTTGGAGTATGTCTTGAAATTCTGCAGCTCCTAGTAATAAAACGTAAACACAAATTAACCAAAAAAAGAGACTATTTTTAAGGAGAATCTTTGCATTCAACAATCTTGATTAAATCTTATTAAAAACAATATTCAAACAACTCATCACCTTGATGAATTCGTGACCACAGACTGTTTACCAGATTAGCTTTTTGCTTTTATAGCTATAAGGACGCGCCACCGGGTCTTACACACAAATTACGTAGAAAGTTAATCCATTATAATGCGATGATACTATCACTTTGAAGGTAATATTAAATTTATTTTTATACTTAAGATACTTCAAAGGTAGGTTTCTTTTTTTTTTTTTATAAATATTGTTGTTGTTCCTGCAGATTGTGGGGATTAAACAAACAAAGTTATTTTGGAAAGTAACTTCAGTAAGTATTTAAATGTGTGTTCTAAATGAAGGGCTTGTTTTCATGCTGAAATAAAAATAAACGTTACTACCTAATTTAATTGCGCCTTGAAAATAAGGGTGTGTGTAATAATTAGTAACGAGGAACGAAATAACACTAAATTCTATAATTCAATTATTATTTTTCGAAAACAAAATAACACCAAATTGAACTTAAGGTAAAGGAAATCACGCCAACATTTTTTTTTTTAGTTTTAGAAATAGAGCTAAACTATTTAAAAAAAAGAGTGTGGTTTGTATATGTGAGCATATTGTCTCTTGCAGCTCGCCCCAATGTTTTTTTCTAAGCTTGTGTGCATTTTTATAAACAAAATAGCATATAACTTTACTGTTTAACTAGTGAGTTTTTTTTTATTAGAAATCCTCCATATCATAAATAACAAAAATAACATGAACCGAAAACAAGACTCACCGAAAACAAGTCACACTGGTGACTGGGATGAAACCATGACAGATCTTCATTTTGAAGTGTTTAAGTAAACAAATAAAATCAATTCAAATATTTTTCTTATCAAAATCTGCTCTGTGGTCATTCTCTACCATTATGTTGTGCGAGAGTGCTGTGTTACTGACCTTTTCTTTCTAATATCAGTTTCATGTTCTGACAGTCTCACTGCAAGCATCCTTTTGTTTGGAGCTAAATAAATGTCAACCCCTGAGGAAGCTGGAAAGTAACTAGCGAAACGTAGGGTAAAATATGAATTATAGTTGTTTCAATTAATTGCATTCATCTTCCTGATCATATGTAAGCCCAAACACCAATAACTAAAAAAATGTGTTAGTTTAAGTAAGTTTACCGTTTAACAAATTCCTTTCTAACCCAAAAGCAATGTTAATCTTACAGTATATTTGCAAGAGTAATGTTTGGTTAATTTTACATGATATTTTCCCTCAGTGCATGTACCTTACTTATTTTAAAGCAACGTTATTTTATTTTTTTTTTTTTTTGTAAATTTTCATGTAACTGCCACATCAGAAGCAAATTCGTGCGATCCAGTCGTGTTGTTTATTTTTTAGATATTTTGTACTTGCTCAATAGGGCAAGTATTGGTTTCATGTAAAAAAAAATTCGAGGTTTTAATCAAACCTGACATTACGATGATAGAAAAGACGAAAATAGTAGGTTTCGTCATGCCGTCCGTCGGTCTGTCTGAGCGGACGTGCGGATGTGCGGATGTTTGGTTGTATGTTCACCAAGCTACAGCCTAAACAGTTGAACGGATTTTATTCAAACTTCGTGTGTAGTACTTTTTGGTGATTCCCTAGAGGACAATTTGTTTAGCCCGGCTATAACGGGTACCTCCCATTTAACGGTCTTAGTTCTTACATATTTTCTCGAATACGGCTCTAACGATGTTGATAAAACTTTGTGAACGTTATATTTAGAGTACTCTTAATATAACTGGATTTCAGGTTTTTGGCTAAAAATACGGAGATTTGGTGTTAACGGTTTTTTACAAATTAGGACATTAATTGACAACGGCTTACCCGATTTCATTTAAATTTGGTATGGTATATAATCTAAGCAATCAACACAATGTGGCATTTTAAGTTTTTTGCTAAGCAACCATTTAATGATAGCAATAAAATCAAATTTTTAGTGACCTTTGTATCGCAAAAGATATATAATTATTATTTGTGGGCTATTGGTCGATTGTAATAAAAAGATGTTATTTATTCATTGCAACGTTTCGAGTATGTTTGTACTCTTCATCAGGCCTTTATTTATGTACCTATAGCAAAAGAAACAAAATAATGCATACATATATTAGTATACAAATTTTATTTATTTATTTATTTTATAATCATTTTTGAAAAATGTGACGTCAAAATTACTTACAACAATTATCAAGAAACAAAGAATATTAAATTGAATTTAAATGTAGTTAGACATCAATCAAACAGTAACTAAAAAAAATCAAAAGTTAAATCAATAATTTGTATACTAATTATTTAAAAAAAAATACTGACGACAGTTAAAATTTTCCATTCCACTGCACAACACAATCAGCTACTTTTGAACCTACTTTTTGTTGCTGGCCTTTTTATAATTTGGCTATAGGCATTGCTCAGATTGTCACAATCTGACCTCCGGTTGACGGCATTAATGTTGTCTAAGATATGCAACATTTTTAGCAACATTCGTTTAGAATAATGTTGTTCCGTTTGAAGAATTTCAACATTCTCTTAGTCTGGTGTATGTTTCTCTTCTATGCAATGCTTAGTTAACGCCGTTTTATGAGAAGCTCCGCTATTTAAATCAGACCTATGTCCAGAGATACGATTTTTTAATTTTTGTTTCGAGGTTCCTATGTAAACAGACGAACATGTCCTCTCCTTCCCTCCTAAGCAATTAATCTTATAGACCACATCTGCTTTCTCCAAAGTCTCCATTCTTCCTTTGATATTGGTGAAAAGTTTGTTTCTCAGGGAAAAAGCAGACTTGAAGGCAATTGTTGCCTTTGTGTTTTCTTTTATTGGGGCTGTCATAATGCGGTTGGAGAGGTGAGGAATGTATAAAGCACTCTTAAATACATACACTTGTTGGGGATCTTCAGCTTGAGTGACACTCTCCTGTTTGTCATGATTTTCAATGAGCTTTTGGACAATCGAAGTTGGAAAAGAATTGATGAACAGGGTGTCCCGAATAAGTCTTAAATTTGTATCATAAAAAGAATTGTCGCTTATGTCAAGAACTCTGTTGACAAAATTTTGTGCCGTATTGACAATCACATGTTTAGGTTGCTTTGAGTGGAAATTTATAAGGCTTCTGGACGCAGTTACTTTTTTGTGCCAATCAAAAATTAATTTTCCATTTTGACTTAAAACTTTATCGAAGCTCACCATTAACTTCCACTTCTACAGTAAACTTAATTTTGTGATTGAAAGAATTTAATGCGTTCAATGTGTTCTGTACTTTCTTCGGACTTCATCACAACGAATAGGTCATCTACATATTTGACGATCACTTTATTTTTTTCTGTAAGTTTAGCAAGTACATTTTCCAAAAGATTTTCCATAACAAGATCCGCTAAAATTGGCGAAGCTGGACTTCCCATGGGCACACCTTGTTTTTGTTGATAAATGTTACTGTCAAACTCCAAATAGTTGTTATCAATAATACAAAACCTAAGTAATTCGAAAAAATTTGTCTTTTTAATATCGGTGTGCTCTTTTATTCTATTCCAGTTGATCTTTATAATGTCTATAATCAGACCGATTAGGATGCTTGTGAACAAAGAAACAACATCAAATGAAGCCAAAATTTCACCGTTTTCCAATTTAATAGAAGCCACTTTATCGATAAAATCTTTGGAATTTTTGAAAGAATTTTGTGTCAAGTTTTGAAGAATTTTGACCATAAATTTTGACAGCTCATAGCAAGGTACATTCGTCGAAGCACATATAGGCCGCATTGGAGTATTTTCCTTATGAATCTTGGGTAAGCCATAGATTTTCGGACTACTTGCGGTATAAGTTGTCATTCGCTTTTTTTCATATTGAGAGATGATACCTTCTTTTAACAAATCCTTTACAAAATCATTGTTCCGATTCTGCAACGTTGTTGTTGGATTGTTCCTCAGAACCCTGTAAACGTTTCTGTTTGCCATGAGGTTTTGCATTTTTTCCATGTAATCTGTCTTGTATATAGCTACTGTGACATTGCCTTTATCAGCAGGGACAATAAAAACGTCTATATGGTTTCGGAGGAACATTCTGGCTTCATTATAAATTTTATGCAAAAATTTATCAAATGGCGGTGTGTATGTAGATCGTAAATGACTTTGTAAAATTTCTGTAAAATTTGATCGGGCTATCTCCTGGTCACCCTGTTCCACCTACAGCCCACAAATAACAATTATTTAATGATAGCTACAATACAATTTTATCTCACATTTAGGCCACTTTTCACTTTTCAACATAATTCAGAAATTGAATTTTCCAATATTTTGCTACAAGAGCAAGTTCGTGCGACCCAGTCGTGCATTTTATTTTTTTATGAATAACATAACGATACCTAAATGCACACCTGCTGTGATATGTTCATTTTTACTTATTTCATTAATATATATTCATAATAGAAAAAAATATGTCATGAGCATAACATAGTACTTTTTTGAAGCCAATTGTTCAAATAGAACATAAAAAAACATTAATAATATGCATAAAAGTGCTATGTCCGGATGTACCATAAAATGTTAAACATAAAATATACAAATCACAAAATGTGCGACATGGAACAATTTAGATTTTTTCATTAATTCAAGGAGGTTGCGCGACTTCATCAAGAGAGTGCAAAAAATAAAGGACACGAATGGGTCGCACAAACTTGGTCTTGAGGCAAGTTACTTTCGTGTTTACGACTGGAAAATTTATTTGACCAGTTTTTTTTTTATGAAGAAAAAAGATTTTATATTTTATGTTTTTAAATATTTTTTTTTTTTTTCAAAAGTATCATTTGACAACAACATGAATTTTTATTATATAAATTGTATTTTTTTTCGAGAAAATTTTAATTAGATCAGTAGGTACATAAATATCGGTTTTTTAAAAAAAAAAAAAAACTATTTCAAAAATTACTTTTTTCCAAATGTATATAATATTTAAATCAAGCAGTTAGTTTAGGAATATTAAATTAAGGTAAAATCGGTGCTGCCTTCCAAATGATAGTCGTTGTAATAAAAACGGTTCTAAGGAAGTATCTATACCGTTGATAAGATGATTCTAAAAAAAAATCAGATATATAAAATTTTATCGAAATCTATCGTAGTTTGCAAAGGTTTTTTGAAAGCAAAATCTATTACAAGCAAAAAATAGAAGAATGAAAGTCAGTGATGAACTTGTTTACATTTACAATATTTACTTTAGCTATCTTAAAGTTTAACATAAAATACCAATTTACAAACTTTGATCGAAAAGATAATTTCCATATTCAAAGTCTTATGATAACACATAGTATATACCTACCCTATCCTGGCCCACCTGTTTCGAATTATGTATTTTAATTCTATAACTATCTGTTACTCTTATCAAGGCTTTAAAGGTAACCATACATAAATTTGCATTGAATAATGCTTGCACAAGGAACACAAATACAGTTCCATTGTGAGATATATAATTTCGGATGAGACCTAAGGACACTTAGACACTGAACCATGCGTCCCAAGTCATGTTAGAACTTTATAATGGAGGTCCACGACCATAATCTCATTCTCAATTATTATGGACTTTCATGAATATTATCAGCAAATCAGAACTTAACTCTATTGTCGTAATGACATGTCATCCTCATCCTGTGTGTGTGTGTATTGCTTGTGAACTTTGACATAGATACTTAGTTGTCAGATTCTCTCACAAAAATTTCAGGTGTAATTTTAGTCCCGTAAAATGTGCAATGTTTTTTAGTGCATCTTTCGCTCATATAGGTAGAAATATGTATATATAGAGATTGGTTCATCTGTGCACATTCGGGTGACCAGGATAACGAACTGGAATTAAGTTTCCCATAATATAACATTCTGGCTCTTTGGCATTCTGCTCTGGTTGATGGAAAACTTTTTACTTCGTAGATATACAAGGTTTACCCAATTTTTTTTTAATGGTATAGGTATGTTGCTGTGTCCCCAAAGTGAAATGTAGTATATAGATATACACTTTCTATACAGTTAGCGTGGAAATAACCGAGTAACTTTATCTTTTAGCTGAGATGACAGAGAGAAACAAGACACGAAGTCCATAGTTTTGTTAATCTCACATACATCGCTTTGCTATCTATCATATCCGTAGCTCAGGATGGAGCATATAAATAAATGATCTGAAATTGCTACGGAGAAACGTAAGAACTTTTAAACACTTTTTTTTTTTTTTTGACTGAACCGAATTTGTGGGGTATTTTTTTTTAATAGTGAAGTTCGACATTCGCCGTCGAATAAAAAATAAAAGAGAACTTTGGTTTCAATTTTTGTTGCTGAGTCTCTTCGAAGCTTGGACTCCAACAAATAATATGTGATTTAATTACAGTTAGGGATGAGAGTAGCGTGTTCAAAAATAATCTATGTAAATTGAAATAATCTGGAAGGAAATCAAATGACTAGGGATGCATGTCTGTGAACAGAATCACCAATGAGGCAATGACCAAATAAGAACATGGTTCTTGTAGAACAAGGTAATTCTAGAAATAAAAGAAGTCAATACAGTTAAGCTTTGGATAAAAAAAAGCACATGAAAAAACGTATAATACAAATTATCGTACTTTTAAAAATACTAAATATTAAACTAACCAACAAAATAATGTTTTATTTATATTTTTAAATCTTCAAAATTCACTTAATAATATTTAGTATCAAGCAGTGTGGGACTTTTACTGCATTTAAACTATCGAAATATCATATTAAGACATTTGCGAAAGTTCAGCAAATATGAATTGTCTTTCCTAATTTAATATAACATTATAGATGAAATTTAAAGTTTTAATAGTTTCTCATCGCTTTTGGACTACCAGCTCATAAAGGCATAATGGAATCTGAACCCCGCTTCGTACATTTCAAACTTTCTTCATTTTGCATTCGCTTATTGTGAATAATAGCTATATACAGCGTATTTTCCAATCATTTCTGTAACCATTTCTATTTGAAGATCATGATTTAAATCACAATATCTTAACCAAGAGACGTTTACTATTATACGTTTATTATTATAAGAATTTTTTGTTTTGCCATGTTATGATGGTTTCAGCATTTATTTTCTTCATAAAATTACTATAGTTGGATGCCGTACGTTTATACAAACAAGTTGCAGTATTGTATTTACTTATACAAATATAAGTATTTTTGGCAGGAGTCATAGCGATTTCATGTCAAATCTTTCACTCAAAATTCCATTCCTTATCCGTTCAACGAATTGTTGGACAGGAAATATGGAAAGAATTCAGAATAAAACAAAAACAAAATGTGTGTACACTAATAAAATAGCTTCGTTCTCAGAGGATTAATAATCAAATAACAAATTGAATTGAGGTTAACATGTAGATTAAAATTGTCCAGTTTCCATTCACGGCTCAGCCAAAAAATTCATTAATTTGTTTTCGATAAAATATGCGAGATTGAAAATGGACGAGCGACTCTAATAAATAAAAAGGAGTCTGATGATTGGCGTTGAGGGAGATGAAACAGCTATTACTCCTGCCCAATATAGTGTTGGTGTCCCCAAATTGTTGTTGTCTAATTCACCCACTTCTATATAAAAATTGAATTATGGAGCGCAAGCTACGCAGCCTAACTGCAGTATGTAAATGTAATCACACAAAACACCTTTTGATATTAGTTTCAGTAAGTAGTATTTAATTTTCGATATTTACAACATCAAAACATACACGTTTAAGTATTATAAAATTATTAAAAATATATAAAACGTGTCAAGTAATTAAATTCGCATAATTAACACTTGTCATTTATTTATTATAATGTATTAAATGCTGAGCTCAAAAATTTATAGAAATAAAACGCGGATTAGATTCCGTTCTTTTGTATTTCAACTTTTTTTTTTAAATGTAGATTTAATTGTGTCAGCACTTTAGCAACCATAAAAACAGCAACAGTTCGAGTTGAATAATTATTTCAATTTTTAAGTAATTGAAGTGCTACCATTAATTATTGCTGCGTTAATTGCGGCGACGTTGGGCTTATTTCCCCAAAGAGTTTTGGAAATTTATTCAGCCTACCGAATTTGCTATGCAATATTTATTTTTATGAATACTTAATGAGTAAAAGTAATTGCGTTGAGTTATTAACATTTTTATTGGAATTTAAAGCATTGTCCAGTATCCAAAATAGCCTGCGTGAATATTTTCAATGAAACTGCGTGTAATGTTATACAGGTAGAGGTATATAGGCGTTGATTTTATGATTTCTAGAAATTCCGAAGGGGAAATTATAATTGTTCAAAAAGATTGGTTTGTAAGATCAGTATCATTATCTCAGATAATAATAAATGAATTTTTAAAATTATATGACATCATGTAAGTTAATAAAAGCAAACGTGTATCTTTGGTTTGTTTGTGAAATTTTCATTGGTTTCAATACACTTATTTTGGATTTTGTTATGGTCATCCTAATCGTTAGCTGTGAAACGTCAAACATTTCTTATATCATTGTTTCATTGCCCACGCTGTTGTACCATATATTATATATATTTTATTTATTCTTTCTATAAAAAAAATTGAATCTCGGATACGATTTAGTGAGAATTTCATATTTTAAAATGATAATATATGAACAATCTTAGAATAGTCATAATATTTCCTATAACAATCACTTTCGACTGCAAAGTGATAACAAGTAGTATAATTGGCTTTCCACACCGAATCAAAATCCAGATTTTGCGCACATTTTCATATTTCAAATACAAGTAGATTACGGTGAAATCTACTTAAAATCTACTTGCAGAAGAAATTCGTGTAAACAAACACACCTTTTAATAATGCAGCAAAACTGCTGACAAGATGGTCGTCAAAACAAATCAAATCTAAAAAGTTTTTTTTTACATTTTCGGTTGCTTTTCGCTTTCCCAGTTTGTTTTATTTAATTTCACATTTATATAATCAGAAATATACAGAAAAGTAAAGAAAAAAAAAATAAATTATTATGAAAATAAATTGTACAAATTTACTGAAATCTCAAACAAAATCTAGTTTTAGTGCGGTGTAAACGCTCCAATGAGATTTGCAAATCTTATAGCTCGAAATCTATAGATTTTGATTCGGTGTGAAAGCGAATTTGGTCTGATCAATTCGGAACAAATTATTTTTTGCAAATCATCGTCCTTTCTATTCGCTATGTCCGCATTGCTGCGCTAGTATTTATGTATAAACACACTTACAGCCAGTCTCAGCGCTATTAGTGTTCGAAACTAAAACTTTTTCTAAACAAATTTCCATAGAAACACATAGAAACTAACGCTATCTAGTAAATAATAAATATAATAATTTGTTGTTTTTTTTTTTGTGCGTACTGACTAAGAAAATTTCCTTTCTCTGTCTCTTTGCACATAGCCATAGCGAATAAATATGGGATCGTAACGTTTTCGCACACTTTATTCCGTATAACGTTTTCCCGCAAATAAAAGCAAACAGTTGTCGTCGAAGGAATTCCCGTGTAACGTTTGTCAGCAGAAAAAAAAACATTATTCTAATTCTGTTTGGCGAGGCTGCTGAATTATTGCAGGCACGAACTTGCTCTTGTAGCAAACTTTAATAGGACCACAAAAATTTTAATTTATTAAATTCTGATAAAAATAAAGTTGAAAAATATCACAACAAAACAAAAAAGCCTAAAGGCTAGATCATATTGTTGAATCATGTTAGCTATCATTAAAAGGTTTTTTATAGCTAAAAACTGTGAATGCTATTTTTTGTTAAATTTGGGGCGTTCAGAATATTAGTGGAATAAGTGCACTTTGACATTGATTAACAAATTTGGAGTTTAGTGAATATATGTCAACGATGCTGTCATACCGACTGGTCGCTAATAATTTTTTGTCGCTAATAATAATTTTTTAGTTTGGCGAAAACTAAAAATAATTTAAACGTTGGGTGGAAAAAGGTGGACAAAAGGGGTAGGTGCAAATGGACTTCAAATGGACTAACAAGCTTACTATCGCACTGCAAATGCAACTGTCACTTACCCCCTTCTTCCACGTTACATTTTCATTTATATTTTGGTCAAGTAAACAGCCCTATTCTGTTAAACGGCGGGGGGAACGTTTCCCGAAAAGCATTCCAGCTCTATTCTATTAAACGGCAGGGAGAACGTTTCGTTGAAAATAAATGTTCGAAGGTAAACATTACCCGTCGGTAACTCAATTTAAAACACATACACATATCATCATCATCATCGGCTCGACAACCGGGGTCCGGTCCTGGCCTCCTTCAACAAGTCCTTCCACCTATCCCGGTCTCGAGCCGACGTCATCCAGTTGCGCACCCCAAGGCTTCGGGCGTCCTGGTCTACGCCATCTCTCCAGCGCAAGCATGGTCTACCACGCTGTCGTCTGCCATAGAATGTACCACAAAGAACTTTCCGAGCAGGTTCCTCTTCGCTCATGCGAGCTAGGTGCCCTGCCCACCGAAGTCTACCGAGCCTAATTTTTGTCACGATATCTGCTTCAAGGTAGATTGCGTACAATTCATGATTGTACCGTCTCCGGAATCGTCCTTCCTCACATATGGGGCCAACAATTCTCCTTAAGACTTTTCTCTCGAACGCAGGTCAGAGTGCCTTTTGCTAAGCACCCAAGTCTCGGATCCATATGTGAGTACTGGCAGGACCATGGTCCTGTACAGCAGTAGTTTTGAAGTTATGGTGAGATTTCTGGATTTGAAGAGCTTTGACAGACTGTAGTAGACAGACACATATACTTTTCAAAAAACTACACACACTTAAAAAAAATTTCTTATGTAATTTTGATTTCTCACATCAATTGTTCCTGAAATTTATTGGAAACCTCGAAAAAAATCGCGGCACTATCCAAATTTTTTAATTTTGTTTGTTTATTTAGTTAGTTTTCATTTTTCAAAAAAAAAAAAATGTTTATATTAAATGTGACATTTCAATTAAAATTGATATTCAAAAGATTCGAAAGTTCCCCTGGCGTTTAACAGAATATAGACGACGAGTGAACGGGAATCGAAGAGATGAATCGAACGTTCGATTCCCCTTTTAGCAGAACAGGGCTGTAAAGTCTTTTCAACTCGACAAACGCAACAAAATATTTGCGGATTAAAAGTGAATGTTTTCTATAGATCTGATCGATTCGCTCGTTTATGAGAATAGCGAACTGAGTTACCGACGGGGAATAATTCCCTTCGAAAGTTTATTTTCGACGCATGTTCCCGTCACCGTTATCGTTTAACAGAATAGAGCTGAACTGAGTTTAACAGAATAAGGCTGTTATTTAGACTATTAGTATTTTGAACGCCTCATGTCTTGAATTCCATCCCGAATTTAAATAAGTAGATATATGTAGGTAATCGGTTTGGCCGTTATTTAGTAATGACCGAATTTGTAAAAACCGTTAACACCAAATCTCCATTAGCCAAAAACCTGAAATGAAGTTATTTTAAGACTATACTGCAAGTATATAATGTAAACTATAAGTTTTATTAAAATAATAAGAGCCGTTTTCGGGAAAATTTGTAAAAACTGAAACCGTTATATGACAGGCCCCATATTTTAGCTGAGCTAAAACAAACATTTGAATTTTTCTCTTAGGGAGTCACTCGAAGTTTGAAGAAAATCCGTCCTACCAATTATACTATAGGTGTTGGTACATCCAGACAGACAGACAGATTAAAAGAACTGTAGGACCTACTTTTTTCGTCTTATTTATCATCTTAATGTCATGTTTGATCGTTTTCTCAAAACATTTATGAATGTATAACTTTTGCATTATAGTAATACCTACCTGGTGATAGCAAGCAAAAAGAGAGAAATGTTATGTATATACGCCACAGGTACCATAGAAAAACATTAAGTTCAGCCGTAACCCGCAGTTAGGCTTATACATATATACTTAGGTACATTTAGAGCACAAAATTACTCTTATACCTATATGGTTTAACGCATCAAGATAAAAATTAATACAATTTTGTTTAGCTAAATCTAGTATAATGAATGATTATTTTAATAATGCAATTCCTTAAATTGCATTGTACCGTATTCCATGGTCCGTAATTTCCTCTGATTTGCCTCGATATAAAGCAAAGTTGAGTTTTCCTTGAAATAGCTATATCTCCAGCCAAAGATAGAAAAAAACTAATAATAAAATTCGTAAACGAGTAAATAAAATTCGTTTAAAATCGGTGGTAGTGCCTTTAAGTTGTTGTTGTTGTTCAAAAACATTCAATGAAAATAAACAGAATGGTCAGTAATAAAAACTGACATTCTATATTACGAATAGTACAATATAACAACAATAGCTATTTGGTTACAAAACTAAAAGAAAATGTATTAAAGCCTTTCTAGATATTCTAGAAAACAAAAACTGTTCGTAGTATTGGTTCTATATGAGCTGGCTAAGGCTCTTAAAGAAATTCTTTCAAAAGGATCTACCTTAAGAAAATAATTTAATTTCTACACTCCATTAGAAGAAACATTGCATGTTTTAGAGAGAAAATACTCATAAAACGAAATCGTATTTTCAATGAATTCCCATTTCTCTCAATGCTATCCACCTTTTGGGAGTTGAAATCTCAGATATTTGTTGTCGATTATTTTGTATACTATTGGGCTTCTATTCCTGTTTTCTAAGAGTTTCTTAGGTCGAAAAGAGTAGGTATCTTAGATACATAAACAAACAGATATTTCGACGAAGATTGTTTATAAATGTTTAAGATGGTAATGGGATTTTTGTAAACATATATGATTGGGGAGAAACATCGATTGTCGCTTTTTTGTGAATAAGTCTTACAAGCGGGTTTATAAAAAAAGTTGCAACTTTTTTTGTGGAGGAATTAGAAAATGAATATTAATAATTAAGCTTGAAGAAATATAATAGTTTCGTTAAATACTCGGGGAACTTATGGACATCTATTTCTTATAAGTTGTAACTAACAGTAGAAGTAGAAGTATTTACTATTGATAACTCTGACGCATTGATAACTTTATTCTTGAGGAATAATGAAATCATTCGTTTTTGATTTTTGTTAAAATATTGACCCCAATATCTCGATTTCTCAATGCCATGTGAGCAAACACTAAGTATGTATATGTTACCCCGCTCCGCTCGCCTGGCTATAATTGCTGAACAAAACGTAACGGATGAAGTAAGAGCTCTTATAGCTCGCACCTAGCACAATATAGTGTCTGTGTATTGAAAATATTATATTATGTTATGTTTCATGTTTCCCATTGTTATCCACAAGGCATTTTCAGATTTTCACAACAATAAACACTTTAAATTTGTATCTGTGTAATTTTCGTAATACTAAAAGTTTCTTTTATCGAAACGAAAACATAGAAACATTTCAAGAAATGTTTACCCAGGGTGCAGACCAATGAAGCAATAGAAAAAAAAGAAACATTTAACAACTTCACTGACCCTGAAAACTAAGGTAAAAATTTAGTGATGTGTATATCAAATTTGATATTCAAGCTTTTAAGGAAACATTTCATAACTATTTTTTTTTTTAATAAATATTTTCGAATTGTTCATTAAATGTTTTTTAAATGTTTTTTTTTTATCCGGACATAGTGGAATAAAATAGCGAATAAAATCCTGGATATTTTTGATAATTTTTCCATTTTTTATTGAAAAAATCTTGAAATGTAGTCAAACTTCTTTATAACGAACTTCCTTATAACGTAATTCTCTCTATAATGAATTGCATTTTTGTTCCTTTTAAGAATATCTCATATGAATTCGGTTCTTTATAACGAATTTTGTAGAAAACTTCTTTATAACGAAGCAATTTGTTGCTCCCTCGAAGGTTCGTTATAAATAAGTTTGACGGTAGAAATATCTAAATAGTAATTGTTTGGCATATAATCCAAAATCTCATATTAAGTCATAATACAATTAGAGAATTTATTATTTTAGTTGAAATGTGTCGCAGATCCTCCTCGGGTTTCATTATTATCTCTTCTTATATTTAATGAATAAATATTTTTCTAAGCCAACTTTGAAATGCAAATATACTGCATTTTAACTATTTAAGTATATGATGACTGACAGTTATATTGCCTGTGTACAAATACTTCAACTTTACTATAATAAATAGTGCAACTCTTCACATGGCTCCATCACGTTAGAGTTTATTTAATTTTTTTTTTTTTAAATTTTTATTTACACATCAAATCATAGTACTAAAATAGCTGACTATGATATTAAGGCTATATTATGACCTATCTCAACCAGCATAAAAAAGTTCAAAACAAATATTATTTTATCAGTGTGACTTTTTCAACTTTGCAATGGCTTATCATTTTTTTATTTTTATATACCTAAAAGTTACCATAGAACTCAGGGTGGCTGTTGGGGATTCAGGGCAGCATTTATTTTTTTGTTTGTCTGCAATCCAAGAGCCTTATCTAATATAAAATAGGTAGGGATAGATATTTTTTTTACCTATTTCTGTTGAAGAGGAAAAATTCAATTAACACTGTGAAAGCTCACAGGAGTTTGCCTTTAGAACCTGAAAACAAGGGTAACTTTTACTCTGAGGTTTGTCTCTGCGGGTATGACCTGTTTTTTTTTTTTACTTTGCGAGAAAAGCTAATAAAGTCATTTTCTGTATTCATAGGATTATTTATTATGTGTGTAGTTAGGTGCTCGTATTTGTATGAATCTACTTGCTAATATTTAACACTATATGGGAAAAGTTATTTAAACTTTGAGTTTAGACCGGGAAATAGTTTTTTTTTTTAAATTATGTTACAGAATAAGTAATTGGTATGCCATTCTTTGTGCGTTTGAATTTCCATGTTGGTATTTATATTGAAGAACTACACTGCAATAGAACTACACTGCTCGACATCATATATTTTATGTATGAAATTGTATGAGGGCGATTCTATTATCGCGGGTGCAACATTTAGACATTTTGAGGGTTTCTTTTTAATATATAATTTAAAACATTTTTAATTCTTTTTAAATTTGTTTATAAAATTTCAAATAATACGTACAAAAAGCAATGAGAACTGTTTAAAGCACTATCGGGGGTGCAACAAAAATATCCCATGTTTTCAGACCCGTGTACAAAAAGCACTAAATTTGTTAATTGCGTGAAACATTTTTGAACAAACTACGTTCTTATTTTGAATATTGATCAACGAATAAACAACTTGGTAATGAAATATTTAAAAAAATAGCAATAAACAATAATTTATTGATTTCTGAATTCACTTGTTTAATCGCGGGTGCAACATCATATTATCGCGAGTGCAACGCGTCCAAATTAGGCAACTTTAAAAGTCATCATGTGCACGCGATATAAATGATAAAACAAATTTTTATACTAAGCTAGTGCATTTATTTTTCACTTAGTGTTCAAATTTTGGGTCTAAATATGTCAATATATGACTAAATTAATAATTTTAAAATTTATGTTTGAGAAAATTTTTTAAAACAATGATTTTCAGTTTTCACCAAATCATCGAATATTTGGAATATTTATTTTTCTAATCGCTTAAAAAATATAAATTTTGGCTGATGTGAAAAATGGGCATATTTCTATTGAGTTAAGAAGTTTTTCTTTGTAGTGGCATCAGAATAAAATAGGAAAAAAAATATTTTGAAATTGATAATCGTCCCCAGCGGAATCGCCCATGAGGTAAATTGGAGTGCAGCAGCAGATGGAAGTGGAACTGCACTTCAGTGTATGATTATCTGATCAAATTTTCCGCAAGGTGCCACTGAAGTGCAGATTGACTGTCGCTAGATGCAGATGCGTTTATCGAAAAGATGGATTTTATTCATATAAACTACTTAGCTGTTACCCAACTCGGCGCGTTGCTGGCCACAGACAAAATAGAGGGGGAAGCATAGTTTTGAACGAGTTATTTTTTAGGTTAAGTCTAAAAGCCCGTGTTCGCCAATGCCACCCCTTCGTATCATTTTATAAAAGCTGAAAGTATGTCTGCTGCATATTACCCGATCGGAGGTAAAGGAACATTAAGAGAATATGAAGTTTGGATCGTGGTGGCTTTGGCAGGTAACGGCAGGTAACGGGAACCAAAGGTCTAAACACAATTCATGAAACATACTTCCGTAAAAGTATATCTTAAGCTTAATTTTTACTCGTGATTGTAGGTAATAGGTTAATAAGACAAGTTATGTATTCGTAAAAAGAATGTTTAGAGATAACAATCAAAAATGACATATCGATGATAGAGAAGACGAAAAAAGTATACCCGACAGTTTTTTCTGTCTGTCTGGCTGTATATCGAAACCGACAGCCTTAACAGTTGGGCCGATTTTCTTCAAACTTGGCGCAAATTATTTTTAAAGAAATATACCAACCCGTAGGTAATTTTTTTTTGTTTTTTACCAAAAGTATAAAAATAACGGTACTTTCTTAACCTACCCATATAAAATACCATCAATTTCGATAAAATTTTATATGAGTGGTTTGTTGCCAAAATGGTGATGTTCTCCTACTTATCAAAATATTTTTTCACAATCAGCCTGTTACCGGTACTTAAAAGAACCGCAACAGAACCATTTTTTATTACTCTGGCTATCTTTTGAACGGCTGCACCAATTTTGTTAAAATTTAATATTCTAAAACATAGATACACCTACTACCAATGCGCTTATACACATATTATAGAGGAATCAAGGTTTCAAATACACCCAAGTATGTCCCTAAAGAACGAGCATATCAAGTAATTATTATTGCCCTAATTACCTATTTGTTTTTCTTTATTTCTCCTGGATTTTAACTGAAGAATAATTGTTACAAGAATAAAACAAACCAAAAGTCGATATAGTAGCTACATTCTACACGAGCAGTATTTGAATCTTATTTTCGAAAATTTAAAATTTCTCTTTATGTAAAAACTCAATGATACTACTATAAGCTTGAATAATACTGCACAAAAAAATTTAAATGTAGTTTTTGAAAAAAGTGTTTTTTTTTGCCAAGAACCGATACCTAGTTTATTCTAAATTTATCGAAAAAAATACAACCAATTATAATGAAATTTTATGAAATAGAATTTTTCCCGGTGGTCATATCTTCCACATATAAATTTTTTTTTATTCAATACATTTTATGTTTTAAAAATTAAAGAAAAAAGCTTCAAAATCTAAAATAATGAAAACCTTTTTTTTGTCTCCATCAACCATAAAACCTAAGCCCATATAGGCACGTCTTCTTCGATGAAATTCTAATAATTTATTTTATCTCTACGAAAACATAGAAAACTACAGAGAACTTCTCAATATATGATAGACCCACACTACTGCTCGATCTAAATTCCGGCAAGATCGATTTGAGGCCAACGTTGGGCGCCAAATTTTTTGACAGACAGACTTCAATCAACAAACTTTAGTCTTAGGAAGAAAAAGCTGAAAGTTTTTCAACCTCTAGATTCTTAAGAGTAAATACGAAACAAAATTAATTAAATTAAGACAAGAAAATTAAATTTTAAATAAATGGCTTCATAAAGTAGAAAAAAGGTTCCACCTCATATGTATAAATTAAATATCAGCTTTTGCTTAATAGCTGATTTAATTTGTACATTGAAAGCGCATACAATTATATTTCCTCGGATGCACTTTTATATGAAGTTATAAGGCAAAAACTGAAAAAAATTTAAAAAATGTTGAGGTTTTTGACGAACACCAAGTAAGCACAAGCTTCGTTTCTTTTGCAAACTTGGTTTTACACAGTTGGTATCTATCATAACAACTTCCCAAGACCTAAAGCGAATTTGTTTGGCTTTATTGACTGGCGTATAAGTAAGATATTCTGTTCACAGCAATATGATTTATTTATATTTTTGAATAAATGATTGATGCAACAATTTACAGAAAAAAAAAACAAATTATCCATAATTATTAAAACCTATAAAGCTTTAATGATGACTCATTTCCCGCTTCATATTATTGTAATATATTTTGTGATAAATATCCATTAATTATCCAAAAGTTATACCTACCCATATTTTTTTTTATTTGCTTTTAATTTAAAACCTCAAAGCAAAAACTCCATTCCATTCACTAATTAAATTATTTTCATCTCAAGTTAATTAGAATGGTGGTTAACCCTGCAAGAAACATCTGTTTCCATAAATATTCCGAAGTGACTTTATTTCCACAGAATTTTACGAGTACTATAGGTAGATATGTATATGATTGTATATGTCTTTTTATACAAGAATATTCATAACCACCAAATTGCGCTACTTTCAATTCTTTTATTTTATTTCTTCATCCTTTTCCCGATGCTTATTTTTTTGTCGTTGGTTTCTTCATTCGTCGGGATCAGGACTATCGCAATAACAATAATAATAAAAACCTTCCCCGGGAACCAATTTCACACCATTCGAGTTCTATTACATCCCCATTCGAGAAATGGTATAATCAAAATGTGCCTCTGACTTATTGTGAATTTATAATTCAATTTATATCCTTTTCGCATCTGTGCTTTGTGTGCGCTCAGTTGGAGTAATGTTTGCACGATTCAATTTTCGGGACATATGTATTTTTTCGCAAAAAAAAAAAATAAAAAAAAATCAAGATGAAAATATTCTATTTTCATTTCGTTGCGTTTTGCTGAGATACGTAAAGTGTTGCGACCTTAAAAAGCAATACGAAATGAAGGCACACAAAGTTTTTTGCTTTTGTTTTTGTTTATTGGAATATTGTGCTGATACTTAAATATTGGTGTGATGGTGTGGAACAGCTTGGGTTTTCCTAGAATCCTAGACTAAGTTATGAAGTGATGAATGAGAATTGAAGTGAGTAAATCTGGAAGAAAGAAATTACATTTTTTTTGTCTATACTTGAATACTGTTTCTTTTGTTTCACCAAAAATATTTAGAATGTAGAAGCAGGTGTGATCTTTGGTTGTAATGTAAATTTAATTTAAGTTACATTATATACCATTGAGTTTATACTCAATATGTAATACCAAGGTAGATATATAGCTATTTATTTTTTTCACAACGGTTAACTTTAGCAATGTTTGATATTTCATAAAAGAAAAACAAGTTCGAATCTGGAAGGTTTCTAAAATATGTAAAGACTTAATGCAATCTTATGAACGACACTATCACCATTATTACGGTTGTCAAAGATCAAATGTTTGATAAACGATAACATTTATCAATCAAACAAAATTTCGGTATTATGATATTGTCGTTTGATAAATTTTTGATCTATTGTGAATGATTAACAAAATTCTCTTGTCAACGGGCATTTTGTTTGACGTTTCAATTTTCTATTCTTTTCATTTGTGTTTGGATTGCGTTTTTTTATTGTTTTAATTTATTTTCGAGTAAATAGTAAATATCACTTGTCTTTTTTATTATATAGGTTTTTGTGTTGTAATGATAAAAGTGATAAGACATTTTGTGGAAATAATGGAACATGGCAAAGGAAAAGTGCTTTATTTAGGTACAATATATACGTACAAACATGTAACTCCTATTTGCACACCAAAGAAAAAGAAAAACAGTCCTAGCAAGTGAATTTTAGTGAAAATATGTTAACCGAACAGTATAAATCGTATATTGTATAAATATATATAAAAGTGAACAATACACTGCGTTTTCTTACAAAAAAAAAACGAATTAGTTCTTGCAAAATAATTTATCAACAGCTAATTTGCGTTTGAGTGTTTGACTGAAAATTTGATAAACACCAATATTTTTGACAACGATAATTCCAAGTTAGTCAATAAAACTATACACAATAGATCTCAAATTTTAGTGGCAATCAAAAATTTTGACAATTGGTAACGATAATACCGATGGATCAATTTTGTTGATACACATCAATCATAGTATTGATATTTGACAATAGGGGCCTATATTAACTGTGCGGAGAAAAAAGGTTTCGACTACCATTAAAAAATTGTGACCATCATTAAGAAAACGGAATCGGAATTGAAATAAGTGGCCAAAACACATTGATTATAAATGTCAAAACGAGAGAAGAAAAAATAGGCTTTATTACGAATATTCATACTTCATGAACTGGGTATTTCTTAAATCAACTATTTTCTGTCTGAAACTTCTTAAGTCTTATCAACTTACTGATTCACTACCAAAAGAAACCGCACTACACGAATGTAGCGTGACTTCTTATAATTATAAATAGTTCTTCAATAAAAAAAACCGGAATCTTCTACTTAATATACTTTAAAATTTTAAATCAAAAAGTATGTAGAAGTTCTCATGCAAATCAATTTACCACCAATGGCTTCCTAACCTTTAGTGGAGTATATAACTTCAGAATTATAACATATATTAATTTTAGTTGTTCCACTCTAACCGAATCACTTTCAATTACTGCAGGAAATCTCCCACTTTATCAAGGTAATCTGATTACAAAACCATTCCGATGTAAAGACCACTATATGCCGAGTCTATACATGATGTAAATACATGTTATAGTATAATCAAGGCACACAGCCCTCTATAGTTATATTGCCACTTGAACGTCAGTTATCCTAAACTTTTGCCCAGGATTAGGTTTATTTTCACAACGAAGTAATCTACCGAGCATTACACATTCATTGAAATGTAGTTTCCCAGACAGCAGCAGCTGTTGGTTCGGTCCATTGGATTCTAGCTAGATGGTAAATTATCCTGAATATCTGCCATTAAGAGGCGAGACAATGGTCATATCATTAGTCCAAGAATCGATTTGCAAACCAAAAAACTACCTAACCGTGTCATATCCACACTGGTTGCCAACGCAATTGAATTGGGTTCTATTTAAATAATAATTGATGATGCCAACTCACCCTCATTTTGCCCATTTCATGGATTGTCCTTACGATTGTAAATTCATTTGTTCTCATCAAAGAAAAGGTCTAATGAAGTGGCCTAGATATAATATTTTAGGTGTGAATATAGTATGAAAAGAGAAATAGACCCAAAATCTGAAGTTAAATAGAATTAATGAACTCTTATTTTATTTATGAACTGATTTCGACACAATTCGAAGGGTTGTCAAATAAAATGGAATTAGAGAGAACAAAATGTATGATCCTTTGTAAGGGCTAATTTAATTTCAATTTTTTATTTTGTTTTTTGTTTTATTTTTTTTTTTTGTTGAACGAAATGAGTTTCAGGATTTGGACTGCATTTGACAAATTTATAAGCAATTAATCAAGTTTAAAATGGTATACAAAAAAATATTACATATAGAAATTATACTTAGAGTATAACTAGGATGTTTGCAGCTCAATATACACCATCAACGTCCAATGTCCAACAACCATCAAAGCATTATAAACATTCTTTACAAATATTATCATTACTTTTAACATCATTTTAAAATTCTTTTCGTTTTTGATTGGGACCACAAATTGTCGACTTCAGTGCTTCAAACAAAGTGACTCCGCGCGCGAATAAATCAACAGCACAGCAAAGGCAAATATTATTTTTTTTTTCTACTTTTTACTTGCTCTATAGGTACTATGAGGCAAGTTTTGGATTCGTGCAAACAAAAATTGAGATAACAATCAAGAATGACATTACTATGACAGAGAAGACAAAAAAAGTGGGTCCGGCAATTCTGTCTGTCTCGGCACCTACAGCCTCAACGGTTGGCCCAATTTACTTCGAATTTGGAAGGTATGGTTTTACTGCAAGTCAAGAAATATTTATTAAGAAATATTTATTTCTAAATAAATAACATCACTATTGCTAGTTGTTAGTTTTTATTTTAGTTTTAGTGGAGTAATCGAATGAAATTCAATGAATAAGGTTTTAGTAGCATATACTCCGATGTGTTTCGCCTGAGTGTGGATGTTGGGAATCGTCAGTCAGGCCATCCACACTCTCCTAAGACACATATTTTATTTTAGTCGATGTAAGTGACTATATAAAATACAAGGCAAAAAAAAGCGCTGCGAATTTTATTATATTAAAGGAAAACTTTGGTTAAAGTCGAATCATTATGAAAATTATACCCTTAGTTAGGTTGTTTACAAAAAGAGAAAATTTAGTTGTTAATTCTTATTTACTCCACTAAAACTAAAATAAAAATTAACAACTAAATTTTCTCTTTTTGTAAACAACCTAACTAAGGGTATAATTTTCATAAAGATTCGACTTTAACCAAAGTTTTCCTTTAATATAATAAAATTCGCAGCGCTTTTTTATAATTAAATTTCTTTATAATTTAAAATATGTGTTAGGAGAGTGTGGATGACCTGACTGACTATGCCCAACATCCACACTCGGGCGAAACACATCGGAGTATATGCTACTAAAACCTTATTCATCGAAGGGTATATAATAAGATTATCGAAAATTGTATTTTTCTCGAAAACGGCTTTAACGATTTCAACCAAATTTCACATGTGTTACAAAATGTAAAGGGTCTATATAATAGTGAAAACTAAACTTTCAAGAATTCGTTAACGGTACCTACCTTATAACGGTATTTTTAAATTTTGATTATCTCGTAACAGATAAGCGATTTGAACGAAACTTAATACTGACATTTTTCTAGCTGTTTAAAATAATAAAATTATTTTTCAAAAATTATTTTGTTAATTTTTAAATCATTTTTGAAAAACTGTTTTTGTTAATTCAATATTTAAAAAACCAGTTGACAGATTTTTATGAAATTTAGTTTTAAGGTGTAATAAATTAAGTTTAAAAAAGCTGGGGGATTCGTTGGGAATGCAATATTGTGTGCATTTTGCATGAAAATTGTAACTTAACACAAAATAGTGAAATAATTTCACATAAAAAAATTAAGTTAATTTCCACTCAAAGCGGGAAATAACTTTACCTCAAAAAAGTGAAGTTGTTTTTCACAGTTGGGAAGTTATTTCCCAGTAAATTTATTTCCCTGCACCCGGGGAAAGTACCTACTCTAAGGGCAAGTGCTTCACATAGGAATTTAATCCATTTTTTTACGGTGGGTTCGAGTTTGGGTGGGTGGAAATTTAGATATGCAACTAACTTGTTTGCTACCGGGAAGTAAAGTAGGACCATTGTTTTATTATTGTTTGGCATTTATAATAAAAAAAAATGCATTGAGGTGAGAAAGAATACCGCACTGTTTTATGTGGAAAATATATTTTCTCACTACGAGTGGGAATCAACTCCCAGTCCACTTTAAGTGTGAATCTCACACTAAAAGTGAAATAAATTCCCATGTTGAGCTTTTGCCCGTAGAGTATTTTCTCTGCACTTTTTGCCAGTCACTGATCTCCTTGCAGTAAAAAGCTATTCCATGAATGCATTCAGACCTAATTCCCACATTTTTGTGAAAAAAAAATTATTGAAAGCTGAAAAATCTAATGTAGACTTCCGCTGGCTCGGTTAGTATTTCCTCTATCGTTCTAAATAGGTGTGCTTCTATGCCGGGCAAAGCCACTGCGTAAGCTTTTTTATCATCCTATATTCTAGTGGTCTATTTCTGAGTGTATGAAAAACAGAATTTGTCTAACCCGTCCCTTGAAATAGCGAATCTTCTTTTCCTGTAACTGTCGACACATTGCATTAACATATCTTTTCATTCCAAGCTCATGGAAACGCTGATAAACTATTAGAAGAAATATCTGTAGGAACCTAAAAAAGCACACCCTTATTTTCATAAACCCGATTTATCGATGAGTCATCGTTAACTCCGGAACTAATGTCAAAACGTTATTAATAAACACGGAATAGCTTTTTTGGACTGCGAGTTAAGTTACACCACCCAAGAAGGTGGTTTAGAGATGGTGTAAGATTCAAAAGTGTCATTTCGTTTTGTTTTGTTTTTTTCATCGAAAAAGAAACACAAACCTTTTTCAGGTAGAAACATGCTCACAGACCATAAACAAATAATTGTAATAGAACTGTAGTAGATTTTCTTAACGAATGTGGGCTAACTATTCCATGATTTATTTTGATTTATTAATAATGGTGTAGTTAAGTCATGAGTTAGAGACGAAATAAGGATTTTTATTAATAGGGCTGTCAGAGTATACGGCTTTATTATAGCAATAGCTCCACTGTTGATCTAATGGCGAAAAGTGGAATCAAACTTTAATGCGTTCGGTATTGAGGAATCTCTTGTCCGTTGGATTATTTAATTTTCATTTATTTAGATTAGAAATTACTTTTCGGAGATACGCCATTTTATTGAAGAACGAATACTTATTACGTTGGTAAATACTTCAAAAGAGTTATAGCTAGTTTCCAATTGGAAACTATTAATAGTCCTGTCGTAGATGTTTTCTTATCTTCATCAAGTTTAAAGTTATTGTTTCCTACAAACAAGGCCGTAGCCAGACAATTATTTCGGGGGGGGGGGGGGGGTTATACTTATTCAATACACCAATCAATCTGTACCTTTCTGTAGATGTAATAAATAAAATTAGTACAGCCCATTAACCCAAAATCCACCAAACACGACTTTTAATTGCGATAATGATACTATTCTATGTATAAGGCAAGTTATGGATTCGTCAAAAAAAAAAATTGAGATAACAAATAAACATGATATTGCGATGATAGGGAAGTGGACAAAAGTGTCTTGGAAAATTCTGTTCGTCCGACTGCCTGTTTGCATGCAGCCTAAATGGATAGGCTGATTTGCAAACTTGGTTCAGAGTGTTTATTTAGTAGTCTCGCACTAGGCGTTGTTGAAATTGGAATTTTTGCTCTAAAACAATGGTAAATGTTATATAACAGTTTGTTAAAACTTAATTTTTCAAAAAATGGCCTTAACGATTTTGATAAAACAGTCGAGATTTATCTTATAACAGTACCTCCCATAGAACCGATTTTTTAAAATCAGAATTTCTCGCTAACAACAAAACCGATTTCAATTAAATTTAAAATTTAGGAAGGTTTTTATGATCAAATTCATATACATAACTTTTTAGATTTTTTGAATATGTTGGAAACGCGAATATCGATTTTTTTCAGATTTTTTTCCAGATGAACTACAGATTTCGATGTATTGAAATACTCAAAAAATTGCAAAATATTTTTCAAAAATTAAAAAAGAAAACGGTTAAAAAAAACTACTTTAACGATTTTCAATATTTTTTCCTAGGTAGAGTACTGCTAATAAAATACAATTGCATACTTAGTTTTTCAAGAAAACTCTCAAACAAATTTGAAAAACTAAAAGATTTTTCCAATATTTTTTTTAAATAATTTTAAGTTATTATTTATTAGGTAGGTACATTTATCAACACTCTTTAAGATTTTATTATAAAAAAAATATTAAATAACATGTAAGTATATCATTTTTATAAAATTAAATTTAATCTTCTGGCCTTCTGTGCTGCAAATATGTCTTAAACTTCCTCAGTTTCAATCTCAATTTGTCGATGAATTGACATTAATGCCAATCTTTCTTCGCCGGTAGAATTTCTAAGGTAAGTTTTTAGACGTTTCATTGGCGAAAATGTTCTTTCCGGTGTACACGTTGAAACCGGTAGTGTCGCCAAAATTTTGAGAAGCTTGTGGGTGTTAGGAAACAGATCCTTATTGCATTCCCCAAGAGCTGTTATTGCACTCTTTGAACGCTCTGTATCTTTTTGTTTATGGCATTTTGTCTTCCATAACGTAAACTCAGCTTCTAAAGAGTCCCATTCCAAAAAAGATCTATAAAATTTGAAGTTTTCTTCGTTGTAATTTTGTTCATATTTGCCAAGGATCGATGGAATTAAAATGCACAAAGAGAAAAGTATGGACTTATGATTTTCAAATCTTATTTTAAGATAACTTAAAAAGTCATCTAAAAGAGGAATCATTATTCTTATCCTGAAATAGGTTTCAGGATCCGTTGTGCTCACGTTTTGTCTGTGCTGTTGCCTTGACACAATTGCTCATTCCTTTTTGCCTATTGCTGGCAAGAGAATAGAAACGCATGGAATGAACCGGCTAAAATGTTGCAAGTTACAATTGCAACTATTTAAGTGGAATAACGAAGTTGAAAACTAATGCGCACAAGGACACCATTAGTTTATTTGGAAGGGAAATAAGAATATACGTTTTTACTATAGATATAGTTTTATGTAGATGCATACACATACCTATCTAGGTAGAAAGAAAGTACCAGCTTTATAAAAAAAAAAAATAGATGGAGGAAAATATTAAAGTCCTTTTCTTTTCAAAAGCATTGTATTTCATACGTTATGGTCGTCATCAGAAGCCTTCATCGTTCAATTAATTGTTGTTTAGGTCTTCAAGAAGCACGTTCAATGCTATAGACGTGTCGCTACTCGCTTAATAAACCGAAATTAGTAGAATCCCTGGATAACTTTAAAGCAGACCTTACTTTCATCGAGTTGATGCGATGGAATTAGGTAAACAAGATTTTTAACTTATCATTATGAGCAAAATTTACGAACGTAATCGTCAGCCTGATTTCCACACAGTCTCCTAGAGAGAAAAGGACAATACCTGACAGGATAACTTTTACGAGCTGCTCAAGGAAACTGATATGATCTGGCAACATCGTCTTGTCATTTTAGCTTATCTTTTTTGTAAGCCTGACTTGACATTCTTAACATATGCTGAAGAATTCTTCTTTAAGTTAATAATTAGATTAAATTGTGTATTTTATTTGGAGCACCAAAATATTACACAAACTTACACCGCAAGTTTACTATATAGTTACATAAAAACCGTTTTGTAGACAAGGCCGTATCCAAGGGGGGTTCACAGGTGTTCAACCCCCCCCCCCTCCCGAATTTTTTTAGAAATGCATCTGTAAATCAACCTTTTCCGCATAAGTATGAAATTTGTGCTCAAATAATTAGTGCTTATGTTCAAAACTTTCTGATTTTAGTTTTAGTCTACGTAGTTAGGTGCTGTCCTTTTCTCTGTAGGAGACTGTGGAAATCAGGCTGACGATTACGTTCGTAAATTTTGCTCATAATGATAAGTTAAAGTATTTCGCGTAGGTTTTTGCTGCTGTTTTATAGGTTTAAAATCTTGTTTACCTAATTCTATCGCATCAACTCGATGAAAGTAAGGTCTGCTTTAAAGTTATCCAGGGATTCTACTAATTTCGGTTTATTAAGCGAGTAGCGACACGTCTATAGCATTGAACGTGCTTCTTGAAGACCTAAACAACAATTAATTGAACGATGAAGGCTTCTGATGACGACCATAACGTATGAAATACAATGCTTTTGAAAAGAAAAGGACTTTAATATTTTCCTCCATCTATTTTTTTTTTTTTTTTATAAAGCTGGTACTTTCTTTCTGTTTGCTTAGATAGGTATATATATTATGGGAGCATGAGGACATGATTTTGTCTGCAAAAAATGGAAAGAAATTCTGCTCACTTATTAATATGTATTTAAGAACTTGAATGGTTCCTTTTGTTTTAAATTTTACGCTTAAATAAGTTTGGTTTAGCATTTGCCTTATGAGGCACGAAAAAAAGGTTAAGTTATTTGTTAAATACGACAGTCGTCAAAAATGAGTAACTAAATATCTAAACAGAAATTTAATACAACTTAAGCATACAAACAGTTTTAACTGTAAACCAACAAGAAATCTTTAATGCTTTACATTTTTTTTATAAAGGAAAAGGATAAGTTAAATACCATTTATCTTAAATTTACCAATCTAAAAAAAAAGTATCTAGAATAATTTTAAAATGTTTAAATGGAATTATTCTTGTAATCGATATCGAGCAAAGTTTAAGTACAACAATGAAAAGAGAAATGTAAAAATTTTCTGAAGATTTTACAACCCTTAACATGTTCATTGGAAATCATGGAGTCTAAAGAACATGTGTACTAAAGGTGAATTTCACCGAATGTTGATGATGTGTGGAACGGAAAGTGATAAAATTTATTTATATTTAATTTTTTAGATTTTAATAATTCTTCTTTTCCATTATAGAATCATATTATAAGTACCAAAGTCAATTTATTTCAGAAATATCAAAACTAAACTCATAATTGCCACTATTAGATAAAATTATAGCCTTTCGTTAATGCGTGGATATATTGTGGCTAATCTTTTGATTATTTGAATACGAATAACACTTTATTAATCCATTATCCTTCATTCAACAATCGATTAACTGATATGTCTTATTAACTAAGATTCGTCGTTCACCCCTTCGTTTTATCAGCATTTATTCTGAGTTTGGCTTGATGTAAGCAGAATGTCAGGAACAATTTGTTTTTGTTCCGTTGTTTTCTGCGAATCAATTCTACTTAGGTATAATTTATAGTAATTTTTAACCCTTTAGAAATTTCCCTTTAAAAATAGCCGTTTTATATTTTCCATTGATTTTATCTAAAACAGAATATACATGTAACGAACGACAAACCAAGTTGAGAACTACGATGCCCAAAACAGAAAGATGAAAACTACGACAAGGACTCTATACCTACATGACATTTTTCATATACTTACTTACTCTCCCACACACATGTATGTAATCCTGAGATGTGAGTTCTAAAATGTAAGAAAACAGAATATTCTGAGAAGCAGCTCATTTCAGTGGGAAACATGACTAGAATCGCAATTGGTATTTTACCGGGTAAGGGACATCAAGATATAGGGATCATCTAATAGGGATTTTCGGCTCAGCAAAGGAAACGCTTGCTTTGCATAATAACATCACGTCTTAAAGTACACAGTGCGGCATCGACAATAAAAATAGGACTGTAGAAAAAAGACGATGCAAAGAACGATTTCCGTCAACAAGAAAACACCCACAAAAAAAAAGGGTAAATGCCTTCCGAAGGGACGTGCAACATGCCAATGTGGTATATTTTTAAAGTAAAATTTAAAAAAATAAAAATAGCACGAGCATCGTCACACTACACTTCCACCTTAAATTATTTCCAAGTATTTGCTTTACTATTTGAATGTTCAAGTAGGAAAGACTAAGAAAACAATTTCCTTTGGCAATATGAATTTTTGAATAGTTTGAGTGAAGAGCATGATTAGTTAAAAAGTACGAAATGTTTGAATGCAAACTTTTCAAGAAAACTTTGGTAATTTTGTCACAAACGTAAACATGACATTTTTGTTATGACAGTCAAAAGAGTGTATGACAGTTAGAAAAGTAAATAAAATATCAATATGTTTGTCCCTTACCAGAAACTAAACCAGATTACGGTGGAGGTAGTTTTTGTTTCGCAGACTCAATATTACTCGGCTTGACTTTTGAAGATCTTACGAGCTAGAAATTGTTGTCCATTTCTTTTATTCTTCTGGTAAGATTGAAGTCACCATATTCATTTAACCGGTAATCCTCATCGATGAAACTTCTTCGCGAAACTTTAACAAAATATACTCAATCGAAGATACATATATCGAAGATTTTTTTCTCGAAATAATAAGCACATCAGGTTCTTGAGTTATCCAAACCAAGTGTACTGGCATCCTAGATGACTTTTAATCGGAAAGGTGCAGCATTCTCTGTCGTTTCAAATTTGAAAGCTTCAATTCGAAGACATTTTTAGCTGGAGCATAATTTCTAATTAACTCAATTTGAACGAGCCAATGAATTCGATTTTTTTTTTTAGTACTTCTGGACAAAACTTTTGGGTTTTGTTTTGGTTGTGAGACATTTCCATCTACTGGAGCCGTTATATTTCTTCGCATAATTATTTTCATTTTCTTTATTACTATAGCTTGAAACGTTTCCATGGCTTCTCTAGTTTTTTTGCAGCATTATATGTTCATCTTCATTAGCAGTTTCAGTTAACATTTTAAGATGAACGCGTTCATCATCATATCGTGGGTTATTTCTCTGCAGTTGGTAAACTTTCTGCTACTTTTTTGAATGTTGCACGATACTGGACATACAGGTTGTTGGATTAATATAAATTCTCAGCGAAAAGCTTCTCGCTCATCGACAAGATTCATATTATTCATGATCATGGCCAATACGGTCACCACAACCCACTATCACCAAACGCTATCCACGTTTATTGGTAGATATCACACACAATTACTGGCAGTGGCATTGACTGTTTTTACGGATAATAGGAAAACATTCACGATGAAGATAAGAGGAGCAAATAATTTAATTTTAATATGATTTGGTACTCGTCTTTTCTGGGCAAGCTGTTACGTTATTGAAATATGGTTGAACAGTTAGTTTCATATAGAAATTGAATCTTCAAGTGAATGGAGAACCTACGTTGGTGTGGCGATACGTGAAGAAAATAATAAAATTGAAAACGAATACGCGAGAGGCCTTACGAAATTACCAGTCTATTATTGCAGAGTTCTCAAGTCAATTATTTTAGATAGAAAATGTCGGTTATGTCAACGGCCTTATTAAATTTCCACCGAATTTTCGTCATTTTACCTCGATACCGTAAAAGGTTATCATATCGCTCAGAATTATGTTGACCATGATTGGCTGAGTACACGATCCAAAATCAACTGCTTCGACAAAAATATATATATTTATTTATTTCTTAACACGAAAATGAGCTGGTTTGTTTGGAACATCATTAAGAAAACGTATATGCTTTAATCCGTTTATAATACGAAAAAAAAACATATTTTTACAAAAGTTTCACATTAAATTATTTTTTTAGTTTCGTGTTAAATGAACTATAATTTTGTAATAATTAAAAAAAAATCTCACAAAAGGTAATTTATATTTTTCATTGATTTTCTAAGCCTTTGGGTCAATCAACTCCCCCCCCCCTATAAACACTATAAACACCACATAGCAACACCTTAAAGTACATAAATATGAATGAACAATTGTGAAGTTCAATATCTAATAAGAGTAGGTATACCTACAACCTCCACAAATATAATTTTTGGGTTTATCTTTGTTGTGAATGCTAGTATCAAAATACAAACCCTCAAACTTGTTTAATTTTTTAATAAAATATAGTGTCCGACCGAAGGTCGATTTCTAGCCTTAACATCAAATTAAAGAAAAATGAAAAAAAATAATGATTTTTTGGATTTTTTTCTAGAACATATGCATATACACTATACAGTAACCGAATTAACGGGATAAATTAAATTAACTTTTAAAAAATAATAACAAATTAAACTAAAAACAATATTTATTTTAATATTTTATTGAAATTAAGGAAAAGACGCGCCTACCACTACGCACGACAACCAAAAAATAAACCTTCGACTTCGGACAAAACTTCGGCCGATTTTAGCCGAAGCCGAAGGTTTAGCTTACCCGATTGTAGTTTTTTTTAGCTGAATGAGGCCGAAGCCGAAGCTTCGGTCGGACACTAAAATAAATTAATAAAAATAATATAAAATAATAAATAAAATAAATAAATAACGATCAACCTTTAAAAAATCGTTCATTGTATGCCTATTGCCTGCATTGAAATTTGGAATCATTTCATAAAATCATTTCATCCCCCATCGGCCCATGTCACACACCACAAGCACACTGCACTGCACAACACAACCACAATACAAAGACAATGTTACACAAGCTCACCACAAGATCACAGCGGCACAGAGCGCACAGCACAGGCCAAAGTGCCAACACCAACAAAACCCAGTGCTGCCGAAAGTTCTCCCATAGGAGTATTGTACTACTTTCAACACCTCCGTACTCCCGTACTCCTACTTTCACATTCGTACTCCTATTTTTTTTTAAAGACCTAAAATATTTTACACTTGCAGCAAAGTGTAATAAAAATAAAGACTAATGAAGTTACCTCAATGTTTGTTGAATTTTGAGTTACGACACTACTGTAATATTAGTGCGATATGTCTTAAGCGTGAATAAAGCTGATGTAGTGCTTAAACTGAAAAAACTTAAAAGCGGTCTTATGTCTGCCCCTGTTCTTTTTGGTTTAAGAGTTACTCTTGAAAACGAAAAAATAAAATTCTCCTTTCCAATTTTTGTAGATATTTTCATTTTTTCGATAATTTGACTGGCTTTATCACACATTTGTAATTTCAAAGTTCATTGAAATCGATTTGTATCATTAAAATGATTATATTATCTGAATTTAACTCAATTTAAAAAAAGTGACTATATTTTCTGAATGTATCTCAATTTTTTTTTAAAAGAATAATTTTATGATTCATTACTTTCATTTTAATACCAATTGACACCTTCATTGTTGGATAATTGCCTTACATATTGAAAAAAGAATATGTTCAAGGGTCTTTTTACTGTGTACACTTGTATGCAGTATAGAAGACGAGAGTTGGGAAAATGTAAATATTGTATTTTTATCTCATTCTCTCGTCTGCTTAGTCATTATGGTGTCCGATTTGATTCTTATTCTCTCGTATGCTTAGTCCAATGTTAGTCCAAAGTTTGGAATCACGTCGATACTAAAGAAGTTTTACTTCAAAAACAATTCAACAAATCTATTGAAATGTCTATAATTATATGTAATGTTGGTTAAATAAATCTTAAAAACAAAACATCGCGAAACTGAAGAGTTCCTTAATAGTTTGTGCAAAAAGTAAAAAAAAATACCAAATTGTCAACTCTCGAAAGTAAATCATTACAACCATTGGGCGCGTAAATTAATTGAATTGCAAATTTCCAAATGAAATTCATTGAAACTGAAACCATCGTCAATTATCAACATCATCATTGGGAACGAGGAGCGTTCTACATCAACGTAAGTCCATGAGATGTCGTAAATCGTAAATCAGGACGGATGGAGGACGACACAACTTAAACACAAATCGAGTAACCTCATTACGAGGGAACCAGCAAGGACTGTTCCAATTAAATTTCGTAGTTGATTCTGATGATAAAATCAATTAATTAAATTTACTGAGCAAGGTGAGGATGAATGGTGTAAAGACCTGAGAGATTGTAAAGCTTTTATCCACCCATGATGACACAGATTGTGCCTCATTTTCTAGCCCCAGTATTCCGCATGCACCTGCACATTTATATATTAAGCCATAGGCGCCAGATAGTCCGATTAAGACTGTCACATTCAGGAGAGTAGATATGTCGCAGAAAGATATTTTAATCCAATTTCAACAGAGTCAGTAGTCACAGTCCAGATTAAAATGCTTTTACGCTTCAGTTCGGGAATTTAATGTTTGTATATATATCAGCTTTCACAGGCCAAAAAATATCTCAATTAAGTCAAAATTGATTATTTTAGACAATTGGCTGATTCCAAAGATTTTATTGGATTGTGAAAAGCTCCTTCAATAAAAAAAAACATTGAATCTGGTACTTGAATTTCGTATCTATATAAATGAAATAATTTTAGTTTTTTTTAGATACTTTTTTTTATAATCCTCTCCTCAGCCTGATTTTGTTTTCACACAAACGATCCAAAGGACACTTCTAATGGAATAAAAATATGTTCTTATATTCATATTTAAATTCATCATAAAATAAGAATTGATTCAAGCAACTTGAGTCAATCAATTTTAGATCAAATGAGATAAGACCGCACTTAAGTAGGATAATGGATTTTTCTCTGCCTGCCATGATGCTACAAAATAAAAGCACGACCAAGAAGACAAAAAAAAAAAAAGTAAGTGTATAAGTAGAATCAATTGAATTGATTTCTCATCTCGTCTTTGGTATTGAACTTTTACAAAGTCAAAATGTGCACAGACTCCAAGGCTGGAAAGTCCTTAGAGAATAAATGTTGGAAGGATATGGTTGGTTCAAGAACGTAGTGAAAAAAGAGATGAGGTTGTTTTTCCCAGTTCAACTCTGGTACACCCGTTTGGTCTGTAATCTGCATACATTATAATTCAAATTTATATGCTATAGACACACACATATCTACTAACATAAGAGGTACCTAATATAGAAAAATAATAAATATACAGATTATTTATTCGACAAAAGATTGTTATGATTTATGTTGGCAGGTTTGATTCCGATGGTGGTTCTAGAGAAGAACACAATATTGACCAAATCAAGTTAAAATTATCCTACTTATCGTGTTGTCTGGGACGAACTAGTGTGTATACGATTCGAAAATAAAGTTTGGATAAGAGTGAAGTTTTCTTTAGGGATTTATTTATTATAGATACGAATACGTTTTCCTATCTATAACAAATTTGTTATAGATAGGAAAACGGTTAAATAACTGTGCTTTTGCTGCTCTCGCGAGGGAATTTTTTTTATAGAGGGGGCCTTATGAGTAATTTTTACTGGTGATTATAGGCACTAGGGTAGAGATTTACACCCCCGACAGTCACGACCATAGATGTTTGTGTTTAGTCCTTTTAAAAATTCTGCGGAAAATTGTGAATAACGTGCCTTTAGTCATAACATTACAAACACTTGTTTAAAAGTTCAACAGTCTGGCAGCAAACTCCACCAAAATAGGACTTAAACAGGTTTTGTGCATGTATATGCATGTTATAATTTTCCGGGTATTAGGTTCTTAAGATTTTTGTAATTTTAATTATTTTCAACAGTATTTCGGAAAGAAGACATTTTAAGAATGCAATACTAAATATATAGGAGTTTTATTTTATTGTTATTTTAAAATATCTCTTTATTTAATTACTAAAAATTAAAAAAGTGAGAAAAAACCAACGGGGTACTTCCGACAAAGTAAGATGTGGCACCTCCAAAAGCTTGGTCGCAGATGCCCCTATTGGAAGTTTATTTAAAAAACTGTTAAAATCTGAACATGTTTATCGTCTGATGTATCATACTTGATTCACCACACTCAATTTGTGTCTGGTTATCATCGTCCAAGTATTAATAGACACTTCACTGTCTCCTTACAATATTGATTTTGTTCAACCCCTGAAACGCACCCCTGGAAGAACTGCATTCGTACCTGGTTTTCAGTATCCATGTATCATAACATTATGATCAAAGCAAACATGTCACCTAAGTCCTAACTGTCTTCATATACAAAATTTATTTTTTCAATGCTCCAGAATTTTCTTTTAGAAAAAGTCTGTGCTTTAATGTATATTGCAATGTACCACATAATTTACTGCATTTAGTTTGTAACTGGTTTTCAGGATGCATGAGTCACATTTGATACAATCGAATAAGACATAACGGTGATATAGAGAAGATGAGAAAAGTGGGTCCAAAAATTCTGTCTGGTCTGTAAGTCTGGTTATATCAGCAACTACTAACAAATCTAAAAGGCTGAACCGATTTGCTTGAAATTTGGTATCTAAGGTTTGTAGATCATTCCTCTGAGTGAAAATTTAATTTTCATTTCTTAACTCAATAATAAATAACGGTACGTCACCGTTATATAGAAGTTTAGTTTTCTCGAAAACGGCATCAACGATTTTCTTAAAAAGAAATTAGAGGTGGTTCTTGTCTAAATGTCTATTGTTATGTTTAAAAAAAAAAAAAAAAAAAATGCACGATTGGGTCGCACGAACTTCCTCTTGTAGCAAACTAGCTATGGAAATAAAAAAAATTTAATTTATTGAATTCTGAAGAAAGTTTGAAAAACATAAAAAAAAAACAGTGATCAAATGGTTAGCAGCAAATCTCCGTTTTGTACATTTATTTATTTAAAAAAAAAAACCGCTCTAATGATTTTGGAATAATTTTTTTCTTTGAAAATTTTAATTATGCGAAAAAATTTTCTACGTAGGTATATATGGATTTCAATAAGCTATTTCGATTTTAAAGCTCTTACAGGATTACCGTAGTGAGCATTACAAATTGACGCAAATCTGTCAAAAATATCGATAGGGTTACCAACTTTTTATTATTATATGTGCCGTTTATTATCTATAATAGTGATGTAACTAGATAACAAAGATTGCGTTTAACCATTGTATATACATTTCTATAGTATTTTCATGCTGAATAATCACCGCCTGGCCATCTTAAGAAACTTGTGAATAACACATTTTTAGGTTCGTGCATTTACTAGGTGTCTATTCTGTTACCCTAACAACAGTCGTAAACATACATGATTTTTGTTTTGTTTACGACTCTTGTCAAGGAAATATGGATTTTAGAGCCAATAAAATACATTAAATATTGTTAATTTGTTTTGTTGACGACTATTGTTAGGGTAACAGAATAGACACTTAGTAAATGTAAGAACCTCCAAATGTGAGGTTCACAACTTTCTTTAGATGGCGCTGCTCCATGGTTGTACTATAGAAATTTATATACAATGGTTTAACTATGCAAACTTTTATAAAAATAAATAAGAAAAAAAAATATTTTTTTGAGAAATTTTGTTTATGAAATTTTTTGTTCAACATTATTGGGTAAAACAACATAAATCATCAACAACATCAACATTTAATTAAAAAAAATTGTTTTTATACTTTTAATGCTCACGTTACAGTATGTGCATTGGTTGATTTCAATAAGTGAATTGTTTTGCATTTTAAGTCAATTTTGCCCCTCCGTGCTACTTAATGGTGGGAGATAGACCCTCCGTCTAATTTGTTTTCAACTTTTTTTTTTATTCTATTTACCTGACTTGCTGGCTTTATAGCCTGTTTATATGCATCTTATAGAAATCCCGATAATAACAGCGCTGATATATTTTTGCACTATTTTTATTTGCTCTATATACTTCTATAGGTACTATAAGGCAAGGCTTGGATTCGTGAAAAAAAAATGAGATAACAATCAAACATGACTGACATTACGATGATAGCGAAGTCGTTAAAACTGTGTCTGAAAATTCTGTCTGTCTGTCTGTATCGACACCAATAACAGCCTAAAGGGTTGGGCTAATTTTCTTCAAACTTGGTAAAAAGCATTCTTTGAGTAATATCCCTAGGTAGTGAAATATCGGTACCTACTATACTACTACCAACCATATAATTCCAAATTTCTCGAAAAAAAATACGATCGATTTTGATAAAATAAATCATGAATGAACATTTTTTTTCCGGAGAAACTTATTAACGGTACCTATACCTGCCATACAACCGTATTTTTTCGATAGCGATTATCGAAACGGCTGAACCGATTTTGACAAAATTTTTATATTCTGAAATTACTCTTATCTAAATTTAATTAATTCTTCATTTGAACATTTTGGAAAAAAGTTTTTCCTAAAAAGTTAATTTTTAGAAAATCCGATCGATTTTTTTAAAATTTTATACAAGTGAATTGTTGCCAATAATCATGTCTTTCATTTATATTTTTTTTTTCCGTGGAAGCTTATTAACGGCACCTGCCATAGAACGGCACTTTTTCGATACCGATTATCTTTTAAACGGCTGAACTGATTTATACTAAATTTAATATTCTTAAAGTTTTCTTAAGTTTAATTACTTCTGCACTCAAAAATTTTGGAAAAAGATTTTTCTAAAAAGTTAGTTTTTTTTAATTCCATTTTCTCGAAAAAATCCGATCAATTTTTCTTAAATTTTATATGAATTATGATAATGATGTCTTTCATTGAATTTTTTTTTCCGGAGTAAATTTTAACGGTACCTGCCCTAGAACGATACTATTTTGATACCGATTATCTCTTAAACGGCTTGAACAATTTTGAAGAAATTTTACATTCTGATAGGTTGCCTAAGCTTCATAAATACAATAATACTGTATTCAAAAATTTTAGACAAAAGTATTTTTCAAAAAGTCAGTTTTTTCAATTACATTTTTTCGAAAAAAATCAGGTTAATTTTAATAACATATTATTTAAGTTCTTTGTTGTTGACGGTGAATTTGACGAATTTCCAAGTAGTTTACGCTAAGGTTACTTGCAACAAGAGCAAGTTTGTGTGACCCAGTCGTGCCCTTTATGTGTATATAGGTTAGGTACTGGCTCAAGTATGTTTAACAAAGCCCCAAGACAAAACATAAGGGAGTTATAACGGCACTCGTAATACGGGCTAGCGCCCGTACTAAATCACAAGACTTTACTTTTAAAATATGATATTAAAATTACACTCTTTTGTATAGAGTTTCAAACATAGTAGAGTGTTTAAAGAATTCAAGACCTTCGAATGCTTTACCACATTCTATTTTTAAATTATTATTTGTTGACAATTAACGCTGTTTTACAAAAATATTATGTTTATAATTTTTAAAAACTACATTCCATATAATAATTGTTGTACCTGCAGGATAGCAATGTTTTGTGGTTTCAAACTGTTAGTCTCAAAGGATATATAATATGATGGGACCATATATATTACATATGAATTTTCAAGCTACAAGCCGCAGACATTAACAAATTATTTTATACTCATATGTATGTAAGGTTTGAGTACTCGCCTCAGGAACTAATTTGTTCAGTCAATTACCTCAACATTTGTTATGCTATTAAGTCACAAAACCAAAAATAATTTCAACATATATTACCACACAACAATATCATAGTGCATAATTGCCGCATTTTATAAGTAGATATATAATTTTATATAATATATTTTTGCTACGTGTTTGCACCCACTTTCCGACCGCAGAAGTACACCATGTCTGTTGATTAAAAATGTATCTCGTAACGGCAGCAAATTATCCTGAAATAATCATAATTAGTATAGGTATATATATATACTATAATATGATGCCTGCAGGTTTTGTGAATTTTCATCGACAACATGTTTTGTTCTTTTGCGAAACTAATGAGCTCAGGGCAACCAAACAAGAACAGCAGAGGAAATAATGGGTGCTCTGGTTGGAGTTTGGAGTCCTTATTGCTTCATATAAACAATATTCCAGTGATTTCTATGCGGTGGTGATGGGGATAACGATCTTTACACCCGGTTCCGCCTCGCTGAGTTATTGTCTGTTATAACTGTGTAATTAGTTATTCAAGATTTTGAATTAATCAATTGTTTATGTTAGAAGTTTGGTTTGCTTTTGTACAAAGAAAACGGAAATTCTATATAAACAAGTTTAGGGAGTAAGAGGCCTTCGGACAGATATCGATCTGTTGAGCTTTAGGGATTTACCTACTTAAAAGGGCGTTATAAAAGTTTTAGACTTTTATTACTTTGTTATGCTTAGCAAATAAATATTCTCGTTATGTCCAAATTTAATCGATTGATTAATTTAGCTTTATTAATATGTTAAATGTTAAGTGATATGGCTGTACTGTATGTTGTAAGCATTTTGTATGATGACTTTGATATTTTGAATTTGAAAAAACTTACAACATGCCCTGAGGTACATTTACATAAAGTATTTTTTCTATGAATTTGTATTTAAGTTTATCCATCCATAAAGGGACACACTTTTTTTCTGAAACATTAAAGTAAAAACCCATTTTTCTTCATCAAAGTATCTCTGCCATTAATGTGTTGGAAGATGTTACCCCACAAAAAACATTTTTCTAATGACACGAAATGATAAATAAGAAAACATGAACTCAACCGATTATGAGGGACACTTACCTTAATAGAGATAAAATTAAATTTTTGAAGTATTTTAGTTATTTAGAAGTTATAGCTTGATGGTATGTATGTGGATTGTGCGTACTCGGGTCCTTACGTTCCAATACGAGCCCAAACGCAAAATAGTTGGCCTACCTTGCTTTGGACAAAGAAAAAATACTTTCCATGCTGAAACTAATTAATTTTATTAAAATAAATTATATTCCAAAACTATATTAAAAAGAGACGTATTTTTTCTTTAAAATGACTTCAAGCAAATATTATAAAAAATGTATTACGAATAAATTTACGGTAAAAATGTAAAAAGGGTAAGAGCATAATAGTTGGCCTACTCTTTTTTAGATGCAAAATAGTTGTCCTAGTGCTGTTGTTTATACAAGATAATTCGCAAAAAGATGGATCATGTAGGTTTGGCTGAGTTAATACCTAAAATTAATGAAAGGGGGGTATTTTCCCCCGTTTAGGTGGGAGGGGCAATCTTTAATGAAATATGACTTAAAACAGAAAAAAAAATATTTAAAACCAACGGTAACACTTACAATGTCATACTATGCCTTTTTGTTAAGCCAGATGTATCTTCTTTAATTGTATTTATTAATAAAGTAGTTTTAATTAACAATTTTTGAAAAATTAATTCTCATACTCAAAATTTAAAAAAAAAAATAATTAAAAAAAATTTAAACAATTTTTTCTCAAATTTTTTCGTTATTAATAACTATTTTTGATTCTGAAATTCAAAGTTCTTATTTACTTATACACAGAAACAGAAAACTGCATGTTCAAATGTATTGTACTTTTGAAAAAAAAAAAACAAACATTTATGTAAAACAACTTTTTTCTAGGAAACCTTTTTTTTAATTCTTAGGAAATAAAAAAAATATCATATCTATTTGCAGGTATTATCATGTAAATAAGAATAATCCAGCACTTTTTCACTATTTTGTATGCTAATGAAACGCTATAATATATTTAAAAAAAATAATGAAAGAAAGGTTAATTCTTTAATTCATATAGACTTTTGGGCCCAGTCCCAGTTATTTTCTAGAAAGAACAATACATATGAACATGTGGTTTTCTGTTTTTGACTATGAATAAACCAGAACTTTGAATTTTGGAGTCAAAAATAGTTGTTAATGATAAAAATTTTTGAAAAAACATAGTTATACATTTTTTATAATATTTGATTGCAGTCATTTTAAAGAAAAAATACGTCTCTTTTTAATATAGTTTTGGAATATAATTTATTTTATTAAAATTAATTAGTTTCAGCATGGAAAGTATTTTTTCTTTGTCCAAAGCAAGGTAGGCCAACTATTTTGCGTTTGGGTCGTATTATACCTTTTTGTATAGCCTTCACCTATTGATTTTGTATCCTTCGGATTATAAATGTTGCAAACCATCATGTGCTCTAAAAATTTTATCATTCTTATGCCATGTTGGTGGCAATTTTCTTTCCTTTTCTTTCATAAGGTTTGAAAAAGATACTATAGGTACAACCAGTCCTGAGTAATACCATTTGAGTTTATACGCATAAAAAATTCATGTGTAAGTTTCAAACTTTGCTCGTATGATGTGGTTACTATCGACTCGTTTTTTTTTTACTCTTGTAACAATTATTCTTGAGTTAAAAAACAAGTGAAATAAAGAAAAACAAATACAAATGAATGCAGAAGAATTTTTGTCGGTTCGGTTTAAGTATTTTCGTTACAGAGAACTAGGGAAATACATCTACTTCGGTGAGTTTGAAACTATCTTGATTCCACTATGTGTATAAACTCAATGGTAATACCTAGATGAATCTGGTTTTGAGAAGAAAGTAGAAAATATGTTCCTATGTAAAGTGGAAAACAAATTTCCCAATATCTGAGTGGTTTCATGACCCATCAAATGTCAATTAAACTAACACATATATATAATTTTTTGTTTTGTTTACTACTTTTGTCAGAAAAACGGATTTTAAAACCAATAAACCAATCAAATACTTTAAGACACTTATGCCCAGTTTCACCAAAATATACCTAAAACCATTTTAGTTAACGGAGCATTAAAATTTATTGGAATTTTAACTTAAAATGGTTTGCACCAACATAAGGAGGTGAATTTTAAAAAATGATGAAACTTGATGCCAACCCCGGAACTTTATTCACTATCATGGCTTTTTTTCGCAAGCGAGAGGAGAGCAAGTTTATTTTGAACAAAATGGGACTTTAGTTTATTGGCTCTTTTAAAACTGAAAGAGGGTTGGTGAAATTGAAAAATACCATTTTAAGATTTAACAAACTAATAAATATTTAAAAGTGTTTGGAGAAACTGTCCTTTAGGCTGTGTGTCAACAGTGTTAAAATTTTATCCATTGGCTAAATTATTACACTAGTGTGGTGAATATAAACTTCAAAGTCAATAATTTTCTATGCTTATGAAGGAGTGAGAGAGACAGTCGGAATAATGTGTTTTGTTTTCATTTGCATTTATTTTTGTTTGTTCTTACATTAATATCGAATTTTCCGTTTGTGTTTTTGTGAATTGTTTTTTATTCAAATCTGATATTAACGATCAATTTATAAAATAAACCGATTACACATTTTACATTCCTTTTCATTGTGAAACAAATTTGTTGCATTTATTTTTGAAGTTCAGCTGCCAAAACTGCCATTAGCGAATTCTCAAGTGAAAAGGTAATTTTTATTACTGTTTAAGTACCTAATGAATGAAAATGCTTTAATGGTGATTATTTTCTGAACCAATAGACAGATTTAGATGATCGAAAAAATTTCCGACTCCTACCTGGTTTTTGGTTTATTGTTTTATTACAAAAAAATACTAAATGTTCCAGAGTCAACTTTGGACCGAGCTATTTTCTGCATAGTCAGTTTTTGGTTCGGTTCAAAACCAAAAAAAAAATAATAGGATTTACAAAACGTAAATAAACGTTGAAAATACTAAATTCTAAACTGCTGAACCGAATCGAATGGTTGATACAATTCCAGAATCAACTAAAATCTTTTCTATATGCTGCGTTCTTTGTTTTCGGTTTTGTTTTTTAAAAGAAAAAAAATGGTGACAAGTTCTAAAAAATTTATGTAATCTAATGACAAAAATGTTTTGTTGGGCCACTAGACGTAGGTATATCGAAATGCTCGATACGTTTCTGATTACTGATTAAAATAAATTAAACGCTTCATTAAAGGGTTTTTATATAAACTTTTAAACACAAATATTTCTTCGGATTCAAAAGAAACCTCAAAATTGAAATACAATTTTATGCGTATCTATGCGTATCCACTGCGGATCGAGCCAACTCCCGGGGAGTGAAATTTTGCGGATTCGGTAATAGGCATGAATATCTTTAAACAGCAACAAGTTGCAATTTTTTTTTTATAAATTGACATTAAAACAAATTTTTACGTTTCTCTGTAGCAAGGTAATGAGAAATTGAAATTTTTCAATTCTTTTAGGAAAATGGAAAAAGCTAGCATGTGTTCCCATTAATACAGTTGACACACCCATTTAATACAGTTGACACACTGAAAAGCTAAAAAATTATTCACATCCACTCAAACGTCAAAAATTAGCCAGTGGATAAAATTTTAACGCAATTGGCACTCGGTCTTAGTAAATGTAAGAACCTCCAAATATGTTATTCACATGTTGTTATATTGTACTATTCGTACTAGAATGTCAGTTTTATTACTTGACTATTCTTTATTCCGTCAATTTTTCATTGAATGTTTGAACAACAACAACAACTTTAAGGTGCTACCACCAATTTAAACGAATTTTATTTATTCGTTTTTACGAATTTTATTATTCGTTTTTCCATCTTTGGCTGGAGATATAGCTATTTCAAGGAGTGCCAATTCCTTTATTCACATCTTTCGGTGATGGCGCTGCTCCATGATATTACTATAGAAATGTATGTAAAATGGTAATACCTACGCCATTTCGGGTATATTGGTGTATATGCAATTTCAGGATTAACTCTGACAAATTTTTCACGTACAAATTTGTCGAGAATATGTTGATAAATGAGGTGAAAGGTGGAATCGGCAGTCAGTTCGAGTTATTCTCTTTTGCATTCGTTATCTTTTGTATTTCCTTTATTTCTGTTCGCCTAGCGGTAGAGTTTGCTTCGGAATTCTAAAATTGGAACACTATGCCCACGAGTGACTAGTTTGTACCTAAAGGGCCAAACCCATTGCGTGCGTTGCGTTGTCGTTTTCAACTGAGAGCAACACTAAATACATACAACAGGCTCTTATGAGAAACCACTCATAGACAAAACAACAAACTGTGTATTTCACATTGTACTCAGTTGAAAACGACAACACCTTTACATTTTTAGTCGAAAAAGATAATTCGAAAAATTGAAAATTTTGTGTTTAATAGCAAGCTTTTTGCCCTGATTTTGCTTTCAGGTTAATAACTGAATAAAAGTCATCATCTTTTCATTTTTTCTGACTAAGTTAATAATATTCAGAGTAAAGGATTAAGGATTGTTCCGTGTTTAGGGCTAGCTATCTGAATGTTGGTATCGTTGCAGGACTTTTTGGGACTTCCGTTGGGCGGAACCCATAGAAAGCGTTGTGTTGTTGCTTTCAACTGAGTGCAATGTTAAATACACAAGTTTTTATGAGAAGCGACCCATTGGCAGCGATTTTTTTTGGAGTGGTTTCTCATAAGAGCCTGTGTATTTGGTGTTGCACTCCGTTGAAGGCGAAAACTCAACGCACGCATCGCGTTCTTTGGGTTTTGCCCTTTAAAGGCCCCAACTCATAGAACGCTTTTCGGGTGTTGTGTTGTCGCTTTCTTTTGAGTTTTTCAAGAAGTTATGGCCTTATAAACTTACATTAGGTAAACAAATCTCCTCAGTTATTCTTCTTCTTTGAGCGAAAGTATTGAAGATATAGTTGTGCCCTCGTCAAAGTTTTTGCATATCACAGTTCCTTATAACTCTTGTCCTAATCAGTATATCAGCTGATGTTCATGATTTTCGGTTCTTTGTAAATTCTTCATTATTAAGTTTGAAAACAAGTGTTTTAAACGTATTTGGAACGTTTGACTGAGAGAAAAAATGTATTTCGGTTAATCGAAGGCGAAGAATCTGCTGCACGTTTTTCCAAGTAGGTATCATAAAATGTATGGGATAGGTACACAATATTATATGCCTATAGAGGTACTTAAAAAGCCATTAATAGTAGCAAACGTAACGTTATAGCATTATACACAAATAAAATATTTATAATAGAAAAAATAAATTTCGTTAAATACCATTTTATTGGAAAGAATAAGGATAAAAATGGGTCATGATTGAAAAGGAAAGTATCATTGTAGTCATGCAGCGTAATGAACATTTAATTTACGGTGGTCTTGGCAAGAACTCAATTTACGGCGTTCATTGTGTTCCATGATGAAATATATGTTATGGGGCTACACTCTTCCACAGGGTGCTATAGCGTTTTTCGTTTGTTTCGCAGCAGCAGCAGCAGTGGTCGGTGATACAGGTCGAGGTGGTATGGTTTGGTATAGCACCAGAGCCAGGACCAGAGTGAGGCAGCGATTCTCTATAGAAAAGTGCAATGCCTTGTAGCTAAATGGCAGGATGGCAACTGAAATCCCTTTTTTGATACAGTTTGGTTGGTTGCCTTTTAAAATTGACTTCCCGCACATAGTGCGGGTTCACAGATAGACCGCTGCCAACACACAGTCGAGGTTTGGTTTTTGTGTATATATTGGCTCTCTGGTTCTGGCATAGCATAGTATAGTTTTTTTTTTTTTTAATTTTCCGGAAATGTAGCGTGTTGCGTTGGAAAAATACGAACAATCAAAATGGCAGAGAAAAGTATAGGAAATAGTGGTGGTATCAGACGGAAAAGCTAAATACGATGGTTTTATAGAAAATAGGAAAAAAAATATCAGAAGAAGATTAAACTTTTCCGCTATTATGAGGAAAATTTATTATCACTCCTACTGATGGGTAGGTACATATATATACCTATACTTTAGAATGACAGCATGTCAGCTAAATCAGGATTCAACATTTATAATTGAGATAAGTAATTAACAGGGTTTAATTGGAAAATATGTCAACGCAATACAATAGTTAACAATATCTAGGTACTGTGTTCCGTCTATGTCATTAACTAAAGATATTAGATATGGTTGTAATAAAATCACACTGACCGATTCATGATTAATTTGATAGGATTTCATTTTGAGCTGCGGGTTGCAGTAAAGTCAAACTAATAAAAATAAACCAATAAATTCCCGGTGATCTTAAGTGCCGCGGGGCGGGGGCGTAGTTTAAATGTAACTTCTAATATCTGATATAATTTCAAACAAAGGAAACAAACAATGCAAAAATTAAAAGAATTAAATTTTAAGAAAAAATATTTTTGTTTACAAAAATTATTTGTTGACACAACATAATGTAAGTTTTGTTTCCAATTCAATCTTACTTTATTTGACACATGACAATAATTATGATAAAAACTCCTTATTGTACGTGGTTGTCGATTTTTTTCCATTATCGATTGTCGATTACTCTTGAAAAATCTTAATAAGGTACCTACATCGAATTTAAAAAAATTTCAATAGATCATTGATCACTCGATTAAGTTACACAATACTAAATATGAAAACCCATCAAAACTATCGACAAATTTCGATTCAATGGATGGTAATAGACAACCGCAATATATGGTCACTTTTTTTTATTTTGAAGCTTTATTTTGAATTTTATTTAGGCTAGTTTTATTTAATTATGTATGCTTTTATTATTTTACTCTATGTACGATGTACACATGTACCTACCTACCTCTTAGGCCGTGTGCAGCGTTAAAATTTTATCCTCTGGCTAATTTTTGACGTTTGAGTTGAGGTGAATAAATGTTTAGCTTTTTGGTGTGCGAACTGGATTAAATAGGATTTTTAACACTAATATATTTTTTAAATTTCCCTACAAGAATTGAAAAATTTCTCTTCTATTTCTTGGTACGGAAAAATTTAAAAATTTGTTTTGGAAAAAACTAAAAAAAAAAGCTTTCAAACTCATAATATAAGAGTTTTCGCAAAATCGACCCCAGCCCCATCTATTCGGTTATTTGAAATAGCCTTAGGCATTTCGTATAAACAAGCTATCCACCACTTAAAGCCCCTTCAAAATCGGTACATCCGTTTCCCGTCGTCGCGTTCGTCAGTTTAGAAATAAAATTTTACCATAGTGCCACCTAGGGGATAATTTGCATCATATGTTACTTCCTGATGCAAACACGTCAACATTAACAAGGGCGCAACTATCTTTAAAATTGCCGCTCAAAGAAGGAGAAATGCGCTGGAGATCTGTTCACCGAAATGCATAAGCGATGCTCAAGGCCAACTTCTTGTGGATGACGAAAAAATTCTTCACAGATGGCGACAGTATTGTGAAGGACTTTTAAATGAACAGTTCCCCAAAATATTCTTTCCAACAGCCGCACCAAACTATGAAGAAGTGCCCAACATTGCAGTCGAATAAGTGAATGCGGCGGTGAAAAGCTCCAAAAAGGGAAAAGCGATTGGGCCAGACGGGATACCCTCTGAGTTCTGGAAAAAGATGGGAGACATCGGGCTCAGATGGCTCACGGCTCTCATATCCAAATTTATCAGAGGTGACCAAATGCCTCATCAATGGAGGGAAAGTTATCTTCTCCCAATTTACAAGGGGAAAGGGTTATACGAGGAACTGCGACAATTATCGATCAATCAAGCTGATGTCACATACTATGAAGATCGTTGAGCGGGTGTTGGATGGCCGCCTGCGAAAAATAATACTGATGCTATCTGATGACCAGTGCGGGTTTGTCTCGGGCAAATCAACCACAGATGCAATCGAGAGTGTAAGAATCAGAATGGAAAAACATCGCTATTCCTCGAAAGATTTGCATGCTGTGATCGTTGATTTTGAAAAGGCGTTCGTCATAAGTCAAGATCCTTCATCCTTGCAACGAGCACTGGACGTATGGGTGGACGTTCTGGAGGAATATGGGTATCGCATAAGCGCCAAAAAGACCGAATACCTTTGCTGCCCATTTTCTGATCCACTCAGGCCTATTCCGGATATTTATTTGAACGGAACTGTGCTTCCCAAGTGCGAAAAGTTCAAATACCTTGGATCTATGATCAATAAGAAAGGAACTTTGTGATGACGACGTTAACCATCGCGTAAGCGTAGGGTGGATGAAGTGGCGTGAGAACTTTGCCATCTTCTGTGACCGAAAAATGCCCCCTAAACTGAAAGGAAAGCTCTACACTGCAGTAGTCCGTCCAGCGCTTACATACGGCTCACAATGTTGGACTATGTACCAGTGGTATGAAAGCAAAATGACGGCCACTGAGATGAAGATGCTTCGCATGACAGCAGGAGTGACAAAGCTTGACCGAATACGGAGTAGAAAGATCCGGAAAAGCCTCTACGTCAAAGAAACCATCTTTCAAAAAATGCAGCACGACAAACTCAGCTGGTACTGTCATGTACTTAGAAGAAACGCTGAGAACCCCGTCCAAAAAGCATTATCATACAACGTTCCAGTACAATCGCGGAAGAGAGGCAGGCCCAAGAACTCCTGGAGAAAACAAATGCAACGACACCAGCATTCAGTTGGCCTCAGACATGGAACAATCCATAACCGGGAAGCTTGTCGACACTTTCTAAGGTCAACCCGACGAACCCCACAAGCAGATCAGTAGAGAAGCGGTGAAGTGGGAAAGTTGTGATCCCACTCGAGATCATAATATCGTCGGAAAAGAAGAAGAAGAAGATGTTACTTCCTATATTATCAGCCATCTGGCACTGAAGGTCCCGTCAAAATCGGTCCTTTAGATTCTGATCGGTTTATATATACGAAAATGCAAACAAAAATCGACATTATCTATCGGTCAGTGAAAGTTTTGTCAAAATCGGTCCAGCCGTTCTCGAGATTAGCCAGAACAAACAGACAGACAAAAATGTTAAAAATGTGTGTTTTGTTATAAGGGCTGTGTATGCTCTCATATGCGTGTAGTAAAATATTGTTATTTGACATTACAAACAGACACGCCATTTTTATTTATGTGTATAGATTTATTTTATTTAGTTAAAGAAAAAAAATAGAACTACTTTGTAAGATAATTAAAATTATGGCAAGTTTTATAACGCGGTAGAGAACACTGGTTTGTGTACAAAAAAGTATATCGGTTAATTTTAGTAATTCTTCGTACGTAACGAATGAAAATTAAACGGAATTTACAAAAAACACAAACGGAAAATTCGACATTCATGATTAATATAAAACAAACAAAAATAAATGCAAATGAAAAGAATCCAACAATTAAATCAAACACAATACACTGGTTTGTCAGCTGAACCTTCAAAATAAAATCAACCAATTTGTTTCACAATAAAAAGGAATGTAAAAAATGTGTAATCGGTTAATTTATCGTTAATATCAGAGTTAAATATAAAACACAATTCACAAAAAAACGAACGAGAAATTCGATATAAATGTAAGAACAAACAAAAATAAATGCAAATAAAAACAAACACACTACTCCGACTGTCTCTCTCACTCCTTTATAAGCATAGAAAATTATCCACTGGCTTTATATTCACCACACTAGTGTCATAATTTAGCCAATGGATAAAATTTTAACGCTGTTCGCACACGGCCTTAAAATATCAAATTTAAATAAAAATGTGTTTATTTATACATTTAATAATACTTACATAAGTATAAAAGAAAAAAAAATACTTTTCCCAAAATACAAATTCCATAGTGTCCTGTGTAACAAATAAATTGAATAAATAGTTTTGTTAAATTTTTTCTTTAAAGAACTTTTTATACAGACATCATTTGATGATATCTCCCATAAGAACGATTCGTAGATCAATTTAGAACTTTCAGAATCCATAAATCTAATTTTAACTTTACAAAACTCTCACCACAAGAAACATTTCTCTAGAAAAGATGGTTGAGTTAAGAGACGCACTTGAAGTGCACATATGTATGTATTGTAAAGTAGGTCCTATACTGTACTCGTATAAATGGGAAAGGGAAATACTGTTAAATGTATAGCATGTAATTTTTTTTCTGCAAGAACAGATACACATGCACATCCTTTCATAAAAATAATAAAGAAGAATTTCCTTATTCGACAAGTAACCGGGTAATTTTGACTCAAGTGAAATGAAATATAGAAAAAACTTTTTTATAGTAAAATAAAGTTTCGAAAAATGTTTCTTGTAATTCAATTTTATTTCATTTTGTTTTGTTGTTTGATATGTAACAATACTTTTGTGCGATACTCATGTGTAATTCTGTCCACATTTTTCGGGAATTGTATTTTCAGCAAAATATCATATAGTTTAATAAAACTCCAAGTCAATTACTCTTTAAAAGAATTCAACTTATTGTTTGCATGTGTCTATAAGCTTGGTTTTCGTTTTAATACTTTGAGTTCCGTCATTCTGGATAATATGCCAACCATTATTCGAGGTGTAATAACCACATAAATGAGGTGTCGGTTTAAGCTTCATGGACTTTGGTTGTCAAAGAAAAACAATTTAGTTTCAGTAATTAAAATCCTTTTAAATATTGAAACAAAATGAATCAAAATTATTATTAATATTAACATGGCTGATGCCATTACAAAATGCGTTATTACAAAAAAAAAAGAATTAAATTTAAAATTATGCAAAGAAGGAAATTATTTTAAAAACTGTTTGTTTCGTACTTCATGTACCTAATTAAGGTTTTTTTTTTAAATATGTTATAAACAATATATGTATGTATGTAGATATTAAAGGGGAGTCCAACAAATTAAGACTAAAGGTTTTATTGGAATATGTACAATGTACATCAAGCATATGGCAGGGTTAAATGATTGATTCGCAACAAAAAATTTAAAATTATAATCTAAAAAAAAAAAGAAGGGTTTATATTCAGCCCAATTCTAAATAACGATTCCCGGAGAAATATTTCCCTTCGCCCTTCTCTCCAATTCTAAATAAAAAACTCCCTGGCATAGTTCCCTTTTCCAATTTCTCTTAAGCGACCTTTACTACGCCCAGTCATTTGACAACCATCTGTAATAAGTGTTTGTAAAAATAAGTGACGAAAAATCAAAACCCTTTTGCCTGATGACTGATTATATTTGTAGATGACTGACGTCCTCTGACTGACAAACTTCGAAAATTGTGGCATATCCAAAAAAATGACTCATTCTAAATTTCAAAAAAATTTAAAATTTAAACTGTTTCGGATAAAAAAATCCATTACTGGGTCAAACGAACTTACTCCATGGCGAACAAAGAGCCGATTGTACAAACGTGATTCAGCTTGAATAAAGCTTTGAACCCTCCGATTTACATTGCTAATCCGCTGAAATCAGTGGGTTAAAAACTTGAACCACGATTTCAAAGCCCTAAGGAAATGGAAAATTATAAAAACAAATAAAATATGATGTTTTAATATGTCAAATATTAAAAATTTATGTTTCGAAAACTCAATATCTTCATTCTCTCTTTCGAAAAGTAAAATTGTCTCTTGGGGAATTAGAAATAGTAAAAGTTCACTCCCGGGGAAAATCACTCCCGACGAGATGACTTTTCCGGGAGTGAACTTTTACTATTTCTAATTCCCCAAGAGACAATTTTACTTTTCGAAAGAGAGAATGAAGATATTGAGTTTTCGAAACATAAATTTTTAATATTTGACATATTAAAACATCATATTTTATTTGTTTTTATAATTTTCCATTTCCTTAGGGCTTTGGGAATATTAAGAATTGAGCTGAAGAAAAAAGAAAAAAATAGTGCTGTAACTTTAATGTTTTCCTCCTAACACTTGGTATCTCTTCTGTGCTATACCTATAAGACCATCTTTTCTGCTTGTGATGGGTTGTGTCTAGACTTTGATGGCAGTGATCTGTTCAAAAAAGACCCAAGGATAATTAGAAGAAAATTTACTCTGCTCTTTCAAACATGCATACAATTTCAAATTCCAATTTTTGTTTGTTTTCAAATATATACTTCTAAAACTCAAGCTTCACCGAATTTATATTTTAATTTGGAGTAAAACTGGACTTCGATAATTAATTTGCATATCTTCCACTCAAAAGCAAAGTGGCTTATCTCAAATTCTAGAGTTTTGCAGAAAATCAATTTGAAATAATTTTGAGTCTTAAAAATTCAGTGGTATTATTCAACTCGAAATTTCTAAATTTTGAGATAAGCCACTTTGCTCTGAGGGGACGATATAAATTTCGGTACTGGTTGAAAAAATTGATAAAAGCAAAGCCAACTATGTTTTTCAAAAATTTTTTTTTGCACTTTTAATGCTTAAATTTCCAATTTTACCTCAACTTGACTTATTTATACTTAACTATTGCATGTAGAAAAGTGGTTCAAATCCTCATGAAGAAGCTCCATCAAGTTAATTTGGACGTACATTGAACTCAAAACTACTAAAGTCAATGAATTTTTACGAAAATTTTTCAAATCCTGTCTCAGAAGACAGTTCGTAGTTTTTCACAGAAGAGAAAATTCACAAGAGTGTAAAAAATGTTGCCATGCTGCGAATTTCGCTCCAAGAAATTTCATTGGAATAACACAGAGTGCCGTCAAATGTGACTACTGAATACTATACCAAAATTTAAACACAATTTTTTCTTGGTTTTAGTAATAAGTTTTCGGCTGGGTCATTTGTTCTACCATCAAGTTTTTTAAAAGGCAAGATTTGCAGATTGAAACATATGCAAAGCAGTTGCAATAAAATAATTAAAACAAATGAATTTCGTTATATGTGTTCCAACTTAAGAGAAATGCTGAACTTTCTTGTTTAACTCGTTCCAACAAATTTTCGTACATTCACTTTTTTCTGAGATTAAAATCTAAATCTTAAAAGCTAAATCTTAAAAGCTAAATCTAAAATCTTAAAAGCTTCCCATTTTAGTTTTTTCATTAAAAAAAAAATAATAATAATAAATGTGCGCGAAAACTATAAATCTTAAAATGTAAATTAATAACTATAGGCCAAAATTTAAAAAAAATTAAGAGTGGGCCGCATAAATAGTCGTTCCGGGTCGCATGCGGGTCACGAGTTTGAAATGATTGATGTACATAGTTAAGATGCAAAAAACACGAATTTCCCCATTACGTTGTAGGAAATTTACATAAATGTTGTTCTTTGGAAAATTAGTCTTATCAGGTCTCTTCAACCAGGCCTTTTTGCACTACAAGTCCTTCCTTTGTATAAGTATGAAGTTCATCTGCAAAGTGTACCTACCACTACCACTCTTATTTGGACCTCATGTCCAAGAATAAAAGTTGCTAACACCCAAAATATAAATGATATTTAATTTTTTTTGTATTTTGAACATAATAATATTAATTTTGTCATGATGATCAATATTAAAAGGCGATAAAAAAAAATTGCGCATGCCAGTGTCGAAACATTCGAAAACGTTTTACGAAATTTCGAAAAATTTCGGAAAAGTTTCGAGCATTATGAAAGTACCTGCTTACTAATACAACATGCACCATCTCGCCAGGCAATTCCACTGCTATGCAAGGTACTGATCCTGGACCGAGTAGAAATGACCGGGTAAAAGCTAGACGGATTTCGGGAGCTAGCGAAGTAATGCAACAGATTAGTCGAAATCTGAAAAATATATATCGAGTTGGAAGTGAGGAATGTTGGAAGTATGAACGTTATGAAGTCAAAACAAAAGCCCACAAGATTATCTTTTATGGATTAGACCAACAAAAAAACGGTGCCGGTATCATCCTTATGAAAGAATTACTTGGAAGCGTCTTGGCTATTTCAAAGTCTATACTATAGTGACCGTTTGATTTCTCTTAAACTGATGTAAGGTATAGGAATTTTGTTCTCTAAAGTACCTAAGTAGTTTCTAAAGAAATTAGCAAAACAAAGTAAGCTTTAACAACTTTTCGGTGTTATCCGCTTAAAAAATTTAGCCAGACTCAAAATTCCGGGTACCTGTTTTGTCGGATTTGCTCAAAAATTCTCCTAAATTCAACTTTGTCGTAATTTTTTCTAGAAGTAAATACCTTACTAATTTTACTGGACTATATGTATATCTCCTTAAAGGTATTTCAAATGTAAATCCGTTGTTCATGTCTGCTACAAGTGGGTATTCATATTCCTATATACCTATAGAAACATTTTTACATCATATACTCTTACGTCATAACCGAAATCTGTCAATAGATATTTCTCGAAAAAAATATAGGAATGTACCTAAAAGATTTATTATGCGCCATTTTGGCTCCAATTAAATAAAATCATAAAAATTATATATGTATCTTGAATTTGTTCAATACATTGAAATGCACTCTCTAAAATTCAACTTAACAACGTGTATCCCACAGAGTGGATACAACAAAAAAAACAAAATTATAATAACTATCCTTGAATCCTTTCTCCCAAATCTCCAATGGGCGGTCGTTTGTTTGTGGCTTACTTAGTCATAGACATGCGACTTTTACTCATATTCTTTTATGATGTTAAAAATGAGGTGACCATCATATATTTAAAAACCTTGCTATAGTTTCAAAATGAAACATAAAGTAGTAGATAAAACGTATTTGAAACTTTAAAATGGACAATTTTATGTTTTTTTTTTTTTTGAAAAGCCGATGACGAAGTATTAACGAAAATTGTATGAAATAAGAAGTGCCAAAATGAGGAAAAAAAACGTGTGTGAGTGGATGAGAAATTTTATTATCTGATTAACATTTATTGTAAAAAGTTCATGTTTCCTTGAAAATTGCAAAAACCTGCATTTCGATCCTTTTGCCCCCAAACAAATCCTGCCTATATCATGGGATTTACTTAAAAGTGTCCTGAAAAATCCAGCTTTTTCTGAAATTTTTGAAGTAAAACACAAATTTTAATGGGATATTTACGCGGAATTAAAAAAAAACGGTTGGTTGTTTATTTTCTTCAGCGTGTTTTGTGTTTTTTTAAAATCAAACGCAGACGAACAAAAATAAATCAAATAAAAATAAAAGGCACGACTGGGTCGGACAAACTTGCTCTTGTGTTAGATTATTAACCTTTGGCTTAGGATACTAAGCAAGAAAATATAATAAATAATCGGAAGTAAAAATAGCTTCTATAGCGTTTATATCGCAGACACCGTTAATAAGGAGATTTTGAAAAAAAATTATTATGAAAAACATCGTTATTAACAAAAAATCGGTCACACAAAATCTTATCAAAATTGATCGTATTTTTTTCGAGAAAAGTCGGATTTTCTATAGAATTTGTATGGCGCAGGTACCGTTAATAAGGTTATTTTGAAAATAAATTTCTTACGAAAAACTTCATTATTGGAAAAAAATCAGTCACACTTATTCTAAAAAAAAAAGAAAAACATAATCTTTGGCTACAAATGCATTGTACGACATTTTATAAAAATCGATCGTATTTTTAAGGAGATAAATAAAATTGTCTAAAACGTTTGTTTGGTAGGTATCGTTAAAACTGTAGTTGGCCTAGCATACTTATCCAAAATACGCCTGGGCATTTTACTCTATAAATCCAGATTCCATAGTACACAGTTTAAAGAAAATCAACCCAACCGTTAAGGCTCTAGGTTTCGATACATCCAGACTGACAGACGGACAGACAGACAGACAGACAGACAGAATTGTCGGACCAACTTTTTCCGTCTTCTCTATCATCGTAATGTCAATTTTGATTGTTATCTCAAAACCTTTATTTTTACGAATACAAAACTTGTCTTATAGTAATTATAGTAGCAAATAAAAAGCACAAATAATGCAAAAGGGAATATGAAGAATCGGAATAATTTTTCCGGACCGCCCAGAGTTTGACTATCCTCCATAAGTTATTTAACCTCCTTGACCTTCACATCTCCACAAGGTCTTGAAAAATTGGTCAATGTAGTTCCTGAATTCCAAATTTCCGGCTATTAAAATTTAATGTTAAGCCTGATTTTATCGAAAGCTTGATAAGCATCATGGAATGCGCATGAACAAATATTTTTTTTCCTCTATAAAGACGCTTCAATTTCATTTGAATGAGTTGATTCCATAAACCATGAGTCGATACCCAATGGGCAACGTCATGTTGAAACTGTGAAGTGTGCGGAAAAAAAGAAAAGAAAAATGATAAGTGCGGGTATCGAAAACATAAACAGCAATAAAGCCAATGTCACCCGTATAAATTAATAAAAAAATTTAAAGCCGTTTCTTTATCATAGTTACGTCAGGTTTAATTTAAATCTCCATTTCAAAACATCATAGATATAAATCTGAAAATTACAAAAAAAAATAGGAAGATGGTCACCCCAAATATGAGAAGATAGTCATTATCAGTAAATAAAAAAAAAATGTGTTCAGATAGAAACTTTGTACGTTGGCATTGGCATGTGTATTGCTCCTTTTTTGTCAGTTAGTGGATGTACACATATAAAAGAAATAATAATGTCACTTTACGGCTTTTCGTGTTCATATTCAGTTCTACCTTGTTGTTTCACTAGGAAACACCAATAACGTACAGTGTTAATCCGACTAAGGACATATACTAAGCAACATTTTGATCTCCTTGCTGTATTAGAACTGTGAGTTATTAAACAATAAAAAAAAATTGCGTGGTATATTTGTGTATGTCTCTAAATCTTTTTATTCTGACACAATTTTAATGCTGTTATGGATTATTTATGTGCTTCGTGATATTATTTTGTATTCTCTTAAAATTGGACACACGCAATCTATAAGAAAAAATCGATTAAAGCCACGTCAGTCTGTTTTTGATGTGTATTTTATAACGAAGAACCTATCTATCATAACGAAAAAAAAAACATTATTTTGCTGACCTCAATTTGATACATTAATTTTCGCCATGGTATTATTTCGTATAACCTTGACATGAAGCCAAAAGTTATCTCGATGAAGTGTATCTTAGCGATTTTCATCTGTTACTTCTGGAATCTAGTCCAAGGTGCCATCCATGTATAGATATTTTATTATAAAAATAAATAGCTAATTCTTATTGTTTGGATATATTTAAAATTTTGCGGAATCCTCTTAAATTTGACAAAACCAACAACTCCAACAAAATACTATGAGGGTGGTACTTGTAATCCAGACCAGACAGTCCTGCTACATTGTGTGGGGGCCTTCGGTTCCACAATAAATCATAGTGAGCGTTATTAAGAATTAGAGGTATGATACTGCCAGACCTTTCAAGTCTAATACCTTTAAGATAATAAATAATATAATATATTTTGTGTGTGTGGAGTATTTTTTTTGGGGAATATGTTTTTTTCCATCCCTCGGTTGCAGGCGCAGGATTTATTCAATGAAACATGTAGAAACATTTTTTTTTAATTCAGTTAAATTATAGGGAGTCCGTGCTTTTTAATTTTGATTCATTTTCATTTATATAACGTCAGACAATATAACATATAATTAGTTTACAGTAGGTATGTATAAGGATAAATACCGCGAGGGGTTTGTCACGAATGAAATCACTCTTGATCACATACACTTGCAATCATTTGAAATCAGGTGCAATCACTATTTCAAGTGATGATTTCAAATGATTTCTTGCAATCATCAAATATATTTGAAATCATTCAAAGTTTTTTTGCAGTCATGCAATCAAGAATGCCATAATGAAATCACGAATTGAAATCATTTGAATTAATTTGCAATCATTTGGAATAAGTAAATTTATTTGAAATCAATGCAATGACAAAATTTTTTATCAATTTAAATACTGCTTGAAATCACCTGAAATCATATGAAGTCATTTAAAATATTGCAATCATTGAACCACTAAATTGGCTAGTGACAAACCCCTTATAAGTACCGTACTTAAGATAATTCACAATAGCACTAATTTCACTAACGAAATAAAACCCATTACCATCAATAAGTATGATAACAAGATAACAAAAGTATGAATACATCAAGGAAGCGTCTTGAGTCTTTTATTGCTTAATTACTTGCGATTATAGGTAGATAGATACTATAAATGTACAAGGCAAGTTATGCATAGGTAACTAAAAAAAATGTTGAGATAACAATCAAACATGACATTACGAAGATAGAGAAGACGAAAGAACTAGGTTCAATTCTGTCTTTCTATCTGGATGTATCGACAACTGCAGCCTTGACGGTTGGACCGACTTTCTTCAAAGTTGGTACAAACTATTCTTATAGAGAAATATCCCAGGACGTTTTTTATATTTTTGTCCTAGGTATAAAAATAATGAAACATACTAGAGCTCTTGAAACCTTGAAAAAACAGATTTCACCTAATTCTAATTTTCTCGAAAAAAAATAAGATACATTTCGATAAGACTTTACATGATTGATTTGTTGCCAATTTTAAATTTTTTCAGAATCAGCTTACCGTTTTTTTATGATTTTGATTATCTTCTGAACGGCTGCACCGATTTTGACCAAATTTAATTTTCTTTAACTACTGCTAAGCTAGTATTACTCTACAAACCAAGTTTTGGAAAATTTTATTTAAAAAAAAAAAACAAACGATAATTCTAATTTTCTTGAAAAAAATATGATCAATATCGATAAAATTTTGTATGAGTAATGTTTTGCACAGGGTGATATCTTTATTAATAATTAATACCATAGCGTATTAACGGTACCTGCCATAGAACCGTTTTTTATTACACCGAATATCTTTTAAATGAATGCATTGCTTATAACAAAATTCAATATTATCTGCCAACAAATATTAAAAAAAAATAAATAATTTTTAAAATTTTTTTATTTTTTAAAAAAGAAAATTCTAATTTTTTCGAATAAAATAGTAATTGAATTTTTACCGACGGTGATGTCTTTGATATACATCTGTTTTTTTATCCCCCAGTTCAAAAAAAATTTTTTTGGAAAAATAAATAGCTATAGGTATTTAAAAATATAAAATAAAAAAAAAAGTTACTGGTCAAATGATTTTTCCAGCCGTGAACACGAAAATAACTTGCCCCATGAGCAAGTTTGTGCAACCCTGTCGAGTCTGTCTGTCAGGATGTATCGACAACTGCAGCCTTAACGGTTCTGCCGATTTTCTTCAAACTTTGTACGAACTATTCTCCGGATGTTTTTAATTTTTGACCTAGGTATAAAAATAACGGTACCTACCATATAATCGAAACCGATAAATCCATTTTTCTCGAAAAAAAACGATCAATTTCGTTTAAATTTGTTGATAATAGTGATATCCGTCATATATTTTTTTTTAGAATCAGCTTATTAACGGTACCTGCAATAACCGTTGTTTATTGTTATTCCCACTATCGTTTGAACGACTACACCGATTTTGACCAAATTTAAACAGACAGGTACTTAATCCTAATTTTCTCGATAAAAATACGATCAATTTCGATAAAATTTTATAGGAATGATATGTTGCTAACGGTGATATGTCCGTCATTTGAATTTTTTTCAGAATTGGCTTATTATTAACTGTAGGTACCTGCCATATAACCGTTATTTGTTATTTCGCTATCGTTTGAACTGTTGCACCGATTTTGACCAAACGTAATTTTCTAAAACAAGTGCTTAACTTGAATAATACTGTAAAAAAAAATTGGAAAAAGTAATTTTTAAAAAAAGTTTTTAGTTTTGAAAAACTGATAATTCTAAATTTTCTTGAAAAATTCTATTAGTTATGATAAAATTTCATGTAATCGAATTTCTTACCGACCGACGACGGTTACGTCTTTCATATAAATCAGTCGAGTCTTTTTTTTTAACTCAAATAATAACGGTACCTGCCATACAATGGTTTTGGAAAACTTTTTCTCGAAAACAGTTTCAACAATTTTCATCAAAAATGTTTTTTATCTGATTGTCTTTTGCTCAGTTGCAAGAAAAAATGTTTTGAATGCCCATTAACGGTTCCTCCGATTAAAACGTTATATTTTCTTAAGCTATAACTCGTGAACGGCTTAATCGATTTTAATTTAAAAAAAATAGAAAGATCTAGATGATTTTATAAAACTTCGATACCAACATTTTGCAAAAGTGCTTAGTTTTAATCGTAATTATTTTTTAAATTTTTTTTTTTTATTAATTTTTAAATTGGCCTTTTACAAATTCGTTAAAAGTTTTTCCTGTATTAAAAAAATTATTAAGTAAACAATCGATATATTTAAAAACCGCTCTAACGATTTTGGAATATTTTTTTTTGTAAACTTTTGCGTTTAATTTTGGCACTTTTAAAAACAAATTATATGATTTCATTTGTATTAAATTTATATCAATTATTAAATTTATTTTTATTAAATTTAATTTTAGTTTAGTGGTAATTTGCTATAAGAGCAAGTTCGTGCGACTCAGTCGTACCCATTATCTCTTAATCGTGGGGTGACTGCATTGTTTTCGTAGAAAGTCATGTTGAAAAAAATTTTATAACTGTCCATACCTACAACAAATGTTACAACCGCCCATATCTACCCCTACGATTGGCGTTGATATAATATGATAATTGTATCGTGTATTGCATGCTTTAGTCTTACTGTTATTTTGTATTAAAAAAATTATTTTTTAACATAAACCTAAGTTTAACAACCGCTCCATACTGTTGCGATTTTTCCCATACTTTCCATACTCTCTTTTCTTTATAAAGTTATAATCTCGACTACAGAACTTTTTGCTATGTTTACTGGACTGAGACAAAAATTAATGCTGGTGTGAGCTTTTATTGATATTTTTTCATTCTAATAATATGAATATGACAACGGTATACTTGTATATAGGTACCACGTATTACACTAAAAATCAAGAGTTCATAAATTTCTTATCTAGTCAATGTATCTATAGTGGTTTTCCTGACCTACTTATACAATATACTTTAGCTAACCCAGTAAATAAGTTATAAGTGAATCGATAAAATCTGGAATATATGATTATTGGTTAAGGTAAAAAAATCAATACCTATTAGGTAGATACGTTATTCACAGTTATTATTATTATTTACATGACAGGATAATATCGTAACGTAACATCAACGAACGTTGAATCGAAGAAATTATGCCGTTCATACTTATAAATGTTAATTAATATAAAGTTAAGTCTATTCCCGAAGAGACATATAAAAAGTATATATACCTACATATACCTATACCATGTATGATTTCAATAGTTTTAATATGTAAGATACATCAATATTGTGTCACAGAATTGTTGTATGATAACTGTCATTCAACAATACAATTAACGAACATTGTTGTTGTTGTTGAAAAAATAAAATTGTTGCTTCACTTATACAATTAAGTATCAGTTTTTAATTCGATATGTCACCCAATATATAATATATATTCCCAACATACCACCTGTTTATAGACTTTAAGGCCGCCTATGATAGCATAGCCAGGGTAGAACTTTACAAAGCCATGAGAGAATTCGGCATCCCAAATAAATTGACACGACTATGTAGGTTGACCATGACCAACGTAACAAGCCAAGTAAAAATAGCCGGATTGCTATCCAGACCAATCAACATCTTTAATGGACTCCGAAAAGGGGATGGTTTGGCCTGCCTCCTCTTCAACCTGGCGTTGGAGAAAGCAATCCGTGACTCTGGCACGGCAACAAGAGGGACCATCGTCAACAGGTCCAGCCAGATACTGGCTTACGCAGACGACATCGACATCATCGGAAGAACCGAGCAAGCTGTACACAATTATTCCTTCATCCAGATCGAGGAGGCGGCACAAAATCTGGGGCTGCACATTAGTGAAGGTAAAACAAAGTACATGGTGGCGTCGAATGCGAGAGGAACAGTTGGTCAAACAATCAAGGTAGTGGAGCACGAATTTGAAGTGGTGCAATCCTTTAAATACCTTGGGTCAATAGTAGCAGCCGATAACAATATAGAAGAAGAAATACGCGGGCGGCTTCTCAAATCAAACAGAGCCTACTACAGTCTGTCAAAGCTCTTCAAATCGAGAAATCTCACCATAACTTCAAAACTACTGCTGTACAGAACCATGGTCCTGCCAGTACTCACATATGGATCCGAGACTTGGCTGCTTAGTCGGCTCGAGACCGGGATAGGTGGAGAGACTTGTTGAAGGAGGCCAGGACCGGACCCCGGTTGTCGAGCCGATGATGATGATGATGATTAATATATATAATAATTTTAAAACGCGCTCTTTTCCCTGTAAAATTTGAGAATTCAGTGACTTAAAAGTTTAATATTACACTGTTCAAAAAATTCGCGCACAACATTAACATTTCCTCTTTTGTTTTCAATCAATTTGTCAACAATGATACAAAAAAAAAATTCAGCTGTCATCCGCCTACTGCTGATTTTGACACTGCTCTGCAAACGAGAAAGACATAATATCGTTGTTACCTAAAAAGCCCTATTGAGAAACTAATTTAAACTGTCACTGTGAGTGAAAAGGAAACATTCCTATTTCCATTGGAAACTGGAAACTATAATTTTCATGCAGACATGTTTTCGCATCATGTTATAGACAGGGTTGTGACTTTATTGCAATTGCAGTAGATCTGCACTTTTTTCAAAAAAAATAATTCTACTGCCATTAAATAAAATCTACTGCACTTTTGTTCTTACGAAGAAAATCATGCAATACCAATGTTCAAAAAAATATTTTTTTAATTCTACCACTGAATGCAGTCAGTCTCATTCTGTCTGATGAAACCAACCCATTAATTGTAATGTAGGTACATTCGGTTCTCGGCTCTCGGCTTAAGTGAAGGATAAACTTCGAAACAAACTAAATACAACCACACAAAATGTTATTCTTTGCAAGGAAATGGCTAACGTTAATAAAGATTGTTATAGACTTTTTTAATCAGTTTATATTCGTCGACGGACAATTAAAGAAAAAAAAGGAAAGAAAAGTTAGCTATTGACACAATAATTTTTTTTAATTTCTAGACTGTGAATTTTTATTTTGTTTTAAAGAAAAATTAATATTTATTTTGTTATTTAAAGTTATTTAGGTGTATCTATGTTATAACTTATTTATATTTTGAAAAATAAAAATCTACTGATCTTTTTTTTCAAATCTTCTTCGGACATTTTTTCAAAAAGTCCCATCGCTGGTTATAGACACAGTTTATTTTCCAAGATAGAGAAACTGTGGAATATTGTGTTCCACCTTGAGTCGAATGAAAAACTTATGAACCAAGTTCCAGAACATGGGTCCTGGTATCTTTTCTTGTAATTTTTCTCTCCTTGACTAGCTTTGAGCAAAAATTAGGTTCTTTCTTTACGCTAACCGAATACAAACATGAAGTGAAGTAAATGTACGGGAACGAGGCTGTGAAAATCAAAAACAAACGAAATATGCCATATACGCCTAAGCCAAACCTAATAATACCGAACCAAAAAAAAACATTTATGGCTTTGAAAAAATCCTTCAAGACATAAATTAATTTGAAAAATCAAGCAAAAGGAACCCCACAATAAAAAATACAAACAGGCTTTAGAATACCATTTTTCACACGCATGCTTTTGTCTTCCATCCCATTATTTGTGTTGTTGTTTTTCATTATATTTTGCTGACTTCTTTCTTCAATTTACAGATGAATAACCGACCAGACTTATTTTCAAAGGAAGCTGCACTTATCAAGCAATCCCAACGAACACTTGCCAATGGTCAGCCAAAGGATCCTATTGACAAACTGAGATTGCTTTGTTTTAGTCGTGGTGCAACTGGTATCCTCGGACTAGCCAGGTACGTTCATACCTTAGATTTGTCCACTTAAATTTAAATGAATAAATCATGTCTGTATACAAAATACAATGTTTGTGGGTGTGGGTGTGTGTGGAAGTATACCTATAAGTGCAAGCGTATTATATACTTGCACATCCATTCCTCACAATTCTCGACATAATTGGATCCCTATGCTCCTTATTCGTGTCCAGTAAGAATATGATGGTCAATGAAAATATAGTATAAGACAGGGCCGTAGCTCCCTCTAAGACCAAGTCCAGAGGCACCCCGACCGACACGGAGATTCATTCACATAGAGGCCCTTTTAATTTAAATTGTACGATGGGTGCCTTTTAGGCCAGCGGTTGAGCCGTTCCGTCGTTCTTTCATTCAGATATGACATAAATGAGACTTGCTTTTTTTCTCGAAATATAGCGCTTATTCTTAAAATCGAAGATCGGGCAAAAAAATCGTTTTTTCGATTAAAAGTGTTTTTTTCGATATATAACGGGAGATTTTTTAGCTGGTTTGGTTTTGGCAACACTGGTTTTGACAGCTGACGTGTGTTTAGTACCTTGTGTCACTGTCAAACAGCTTCAGTTTGGTTTGCAATTTAACCATGGATCGTCTTACAAATGAACAACGCTTGCAAATTATTGAATTTTACTATCAAAATTCGTGCTCGGTTCGAAATGTTCATCGCGCTTTTTTATCGAAAAATTGTGTTCAGCGATGAGGCTCATTTTTGGTTGAATGGGTACGTAAATAAGCAAAACTGCCGCATTTGGAGTGAAGATCAGCCAGAAGCATTGAAACAGCTACCAATGCATCCCGAAAAAGCCACTGTTTGGTGCGGTTTATGGGCCGGCGGCATTATTGGGCCATATTTCTTCAAAGATGATGCGAATCGCAGCGTTACTGTCAATGGTGAACGCTACCGAGCGATGATAACAAACTTTTTTTTGCCCGAAATGGAAGTTCTTGACTTGCATGATATGTGGTTTCAACAAGACGGTGCCACATGCCACACAGCACGCGAAACAATGGCGCAATTGCGAGGCGAGTTTGGTAAACAGTTAATTTCACGTTTCGGACCGGTCAATTGGCTGCCTAGATCGTGCGATTTGACACCATTAGACTATTTTTTGTGGAGGTATGTCAAGGCTAATGTCTATAGGGACAAAGCCGCTTCGATTGACGCACTGGAAGCCAACATCCATGCATTCATTCGTGAGATACCGGCCGATATGTGTGAAAGAGTATGCCAAAATTGGACTCAGCGGATGCAGCCGCGGTCAACATTTGCATGAAATTATCTTTAAACATTAAATTGCAAGGTTCAAACTATCGATTCAAATAAATATTTCATTCATTTTTTCGAATTTTTTGTGTTTTTAAAAAAAAAAAAGTTCTAAACCTCTTAAAAAATCACCCGTTACCTAGCGCATTTTAAAATTCATAAACGGACCCCAAAAAAAATTATTTTATGAAATAAAGCCTGATTTAAAAAAATCGAAAATCGGATCACAAAAAAAGTGATTTTTTTTTCTCGAAACACCTAAGTAGGTACGTAGATTTAAATTATTTACTATTTTCGATAGTAAGAAACTGCTTGCACGTAATTGGCAAAACTGGCTACATTCGGTTTGGGTCGGTTGGCCTCCCAACACTCCAGCAGTTCAAGCTACGGCCCTGATATGTGGTATACTGGATACGACTATTTGTATAACTGTTTTCATTGTGTGATTTTTCTATTGTTTTCATTTTTGGTTTCCTTGTGTGGTCTTTGTTGCACGCACAGGGCTTTCCGTAACATGGACGACGATGGAAGCAAGGCTCTAAATTTGGACGAGTTTATAACTGGCATTCGGGATACCGGCCTTAACTGTACCGATGATGAGTTAAAGCAAATGTTTGAAAGGTAAAACATACCTACATATGTGTTGTTTTTCTTATTAAAGACCGAATAATATCATTGAATTGTGTACATATGTCTGATAGAATTTCTTCTGAAAATTCAGTTGAAGTATATATGAACATATTTATGTTTACTTATTTAATATCTTTTAATTTAAAATTTTCTGCTTCCTAAGTTTCGACATAGATGACAGTGGATCAATAAACATGACTGAGTTTCTACTAAAACTCCGGGTAAGAATGATTAGAACAAAATACATGTTTTAATTTTTAAAATTGTCTTTCCCAAAATCAAGCCTCCCATGACACAAAGTCGAATCGATATAATAAACAAGGCTTTCAATAAAATGGATGCTACTGGTGATGGAGTCATCACAATAGATGACCTCAAGAATGTTTATTCAGTCAAGGAACACCCAAAATATCAAAGTGGTGAAATGACAGCTGACGAGATTCTAAAGGAATTCTTAAGAAATTTCGAAGGTACTGGAGGTGAACAAGACGATGTGGTAAGGGAGTTTTGTTCAACAAAATTTATAGTAATCCTTTCTTAAATAAATTATTTCTTATGTATAGGTGACTCAAGAAGAGTTCATGAACTATTATGCAACTGTAAGTGCATCAATTGACCATGACACGTACTTCGATTTGATGATGCGAAGGGCTTTTAATCTTTAAAGTGTTTCCTTTTATGTTATTTGATTTTGATATTTTAAGAGCACTTTTGTGAGAGATTGTGAAAGTATCTTAAATGTTTTGCCTTTAATGTCTTCGATTCTTTATTAAACAATATTTTATTAGAAGTGAAATATATACAAAAATAGCAAAACATTTTTCTACACAACAACATTATATTGGTAAAAAGTTGTAAAGGGGAGGTGTAAAGGTAACTTAATTTTTTTTTTTAATTAATAAAATGTTTCTGTTGATTAGATATATCTTTTTGTCTTGGAATGACAAAAAACTAAAACGTCTGCTATGGAATAAAATATTTGAGCCATTGTTAACAAAATTTTATTTGCGTTCGAGAGAAGTGTTATAGCCCAATCAACGAATGCTCAAAAGAGGATTCTAAGTGATGGACAAATCGAGGGCAGAAAAACTAAGCATGAAGCTTTGATAAAGTAAACATACTAAAAGTGGTCGCAAAGCGGTGAAGGTGTGCTTTCAATTTCCCTTTTTTCAGTTTATCGCTTATATGTATACATAACTCAGAAACGCTTAATCCTAAAAAAAAAATTTAAGTAAAAAATTAAAGCTGACAAAATTTCCTAAAAAAAACATTGGATTGTTTTTTCGTATCTTCAATAGTTTCTGAGATATTTATAGAAAATCGTTTAGTGAACAAAAATTCAACAAAAATAATCAAAAACTAATTTTTGTCAACAGAATGTTTATCGTACCTTGTTTTTAAAAAAATATAATAATCGATTAAGGTTATACGGTATACGAACCGTTATTTTAATACCTCGTTGAAAAATTAAAAATGCGTCTGGAGATATTTCTCTAAGAATAAATTTTACCAACCAAAGTTTGACCAAATCATATACTTAATAATTACCTGGCAATATGGGGTTACCGTGACTCGATCTTGAAAAGCGGTTCCCCCGAAGCGGGTCTTTTGACCAATGCAGCACGAATGAGTTGACCTCTGCGATTATTTCTTATGCATGTAAAAAACATACATCCATACAAACAGTCACAGACAAAATTGTCAGACCAAGTTTTATCGCGTTTTATATTAGGTACGATATATAGTATGTTCGCAATTGAAAAACCATCATCATCACCAGGTGCAATCGCCACCAAACAAATTACACAACTTCAATTTCACCACTGAAATCACACCAAAATATATTTATAATTAAATTGTGTTGCAATTATTGTCATTTCACTGTATCACAATAAGACATGTAACATTTGACCATATAGAAAATTTTTGAACCATTTTATTTAATAACTAAACTTTCTTGGGTGATAGAGCGCCAAAATAAGGACTTCATTTAACAAGATAACTGTTAACGATATAGAATAGGTATTACCTATAGGTTACAGAAAATACTAAGGTAAGTTTATTGACGGTTTTATCGTAAAAAATTTCCCAACTCCATTATCCACAATGTAAACACCTAATCAAATTTCATATATCCTTAGAGATTCTGTATTCACTACTTTTGTAACCATCCGGTACATACATAATGTCATACTTAAAGTAAGATATAGCTGTTTAGGTAAAAATGTATATCCAAGGACAGTATAAGGACACACAAATATTCAATACTCACATCCAAGTTGCAAGAAGTAAATAACTACAGATATCTACAGTTGGTACCGCTATCCTAAGTATACGACAACGATGATTTAATGTGATAACGTTGAGGAAAAAATGCACTTATAATAACATATGGCAAATGTTCAAAGAACAAAAGAAATTCGCATCATATATAGGTATACAATATAAGATATTATGCTCACATACTATGCACATGAATCCCAGGTACGAAGATAAAAGCACATCCTGTGTGCAGTGAACACATCAAAGGATATTATTCGGCTAAGAGTGCACATTTGGGATTCCTTTTCGCACGAGTTTATCACATAAATCAAATTAGCTGCGAGTATACACAGCACACACAATCTCGTTTCTTCTGTAAATTAATAGTAATGGGGTGTATGTTTGAGTATTTGTCTGGGTAAATGCGCCAAGGACATTCCAAGGTTGTATTATATATAAGTATACCAACTCCACCAAAACTGCACCGCTAATTATTCCAACCAACCGCATTAAGTTCCAGGCGCACTATATACGTCCTACGATAATAATTTATTTCAAGTTTCGGAAATTTAAAAGCACTCTGTGGCAACGGTTCGCTGAGTTTGGTATTTTAATGTTGGGTTAGTGGGGAAGTTTGGCGAAGCATTTAAAAATCTGCTTCTTTGCAAAGAATTCCATAATGGAGTTTTTTTCTTTTTTTTTTTCTTTCATTCATTCTTTGATAGTGGTTTTCCACTCTTAAGGTCAAGGATGCTGCAATTGGGAATAAAATTAACTTTGATGAGATTAATAGTTAATTCTGCTGAATGGTATCCAAGTGGGTCTTCTCGGGTGCCACCTTGAACAAATATTTTTTAACCTTATTTTTCGGGATCTAATATATATCTATAAAATATTAAATTTCATAGTAAATGTGAAGAATAAGTTTGATTTTTGAAAACATCATAATATTATGCTCTGGTATCGCTGCATTTGCTTTTTTCAGGAATTCTTGGGCCTGCCTCTCTTTCGCTATTGTATACCGGAACGGAACGTTGTATGAAAGTACCTCTTGAATGTGTTTCTATGTTTCAAAATACATAACAAAACCAACTCAGTTTGTCGTGCTGTTAACAATGGTATTTTTGTCGTCGCATCTTTTTTTGTGTGATTCGATCTTTGTATGCTTTGGTTGACTGTTCTAGCTATGCCTCTGTAAAGTATACAGAAACAGAACACTACATATAGGCGCCTCATGATCGTATGATCTTAACGCTATACAAGAGTATATGATATAAATATATAAACATATTAATAAATTTTAAGATATTTAGAACTTTTGATTGCTCTTTAAGTTAATTCCTTAATAAACTTTCATCAAGTTAAGATCAAAGAACTTTCCCACGTGTTTTTTTATTTTTGACGGAAATTTGGTGGCCTATATCTAGACATCATGGACTCATGGTTAACCACATATAATTTTTGATCCACTTCAAACAAGAAAACGATTTCTCACCACTGAAATTCGTGACAGCCATGCAGAGAAACATTATGCAATGACAATAATTGGAAACACTGTATCAAGATTATTTTTTTTTAACTCTAAAGTTTCGATTGGCCCTTCGAATTTAGTAGGAGTTTATCAACAATAGAACACTTTAAATCTTGTCTGAATGCTTCTTGGAAATGTTTCGTTTTTTGCCAAATATAAGCATTACCTATCCAAATTTACCAAATCAATAAGAACACCGATTTTTTCGAAGATTTGTTTATATTGTAGCACCTTTCCATTATATTTCCTGTAAATCAGACAGCAAATTGTCAATAATATCATTGTACCCATGAATGAAAGAATACAAGATTACGACACTTGGTTTTTTTTCATCTTTTTGTTGTTTTTTTTTTCACTTGTGACGTAAGCACAAACAGAAAAAAAATTAAATGGTGGACTCTTTTTATGAATTTACAACCAAAAGGAAAAAGAGTGCAAGGTGCTTACGTCACAAGTGAAAATTACGTCACAAGTGAAACAACAACAAAGTGAAAATGCCAAAGTGTAGTAATCTTGTCGATACAATTGTACTTTTTTCGATACAATTGAATGTGCTCAAATACGAAAGTACACTTTTATGAAATTCAGTACAATTTTCCTCAACCACAGAATTAGATGAATTTAGATGGTATTTTTATTGATAAACCCATATAACACAATTTGTTGGACCATTTATTACACTGAACAATTTTTGTCTTTATTGTCATCCGTCTGTCACTATCTTGCTTCGTTTTTTGCTCTTTTTTTCATTAATTGTGTTCATGATTTTGTGAATCTGTCCAAAGTTGTGTTATTGCAAATCATAACTAAAATCTGGTGGTTGTTCTTGTTTTATAAATATTTATCATATCCATACAACTATTGCGGCAGCAAATGTAAGAAATTATTCCATCAGATTATTTTATTGCGAGATTATTCCATCAGAGTTAGATTAACTTAGAGTTATCGCTGATGGAAACACGGTTTTAAGTCAGTTTGAGAACCCTAATTCACTCAGAATTAACTCACCAATTTAGCTGGATTAATTTTGAGTTAACTCCGGACCTCAAAACTTAACTGAAAACCCTGTTTTCATAAAAGTTAATTCGAAAAACTGGGCCTTAATGTACAAGTTGTATACAAACTGAGACTTTCTCAGCATTAATTTAAAACAAAATATTGATAGCTATAACTGTCCTCTTCCACAGCAGCATATTATAAGAGTGCCCAGCCCACACCAAAGCGACGCGGGATTTAATTAGCGGGATTTAATTAAAAAATCGAATTGCTCAAAAGTTAACACAAACCAGTTTTCCTTGCAGCTTACATCTCCTTTAATGGCTGTGACAAAATTTTTGTGTTAGAAACAATATGTGCAACAAAAAAAATTAATTCAAAGTTCAAGTTGTGTCTATTATTCATAAGAAGGTTGAGTTTGAGAGCAAGTGTTTCAATTTGTTTTTTTCAAGTGTTTCGATTGATTTTAAATTAAATTCTTAGTTTTATTTCATAAATGTAGTCTTAACAAATAAAAAGGTTAGTTAATTTAAGATATTGGGTATTTTTAATTAAATTAAGGAGGGGATGAAAAAAAAAATTACTAAAAAATTTTGCGTTTTTACGCATTCATTAGAGCAAAAGTACTGTTATTTAAGTTAAAGACCCTATAAGTTGTAAAGCCATAGCTAGTTTGTTAACATTTAGTGTTTTGACTTTTTGCGCACAGGTGCGACACCCATACTAATTTTTAATTTTTTTAGGATGGCTACCGAGATTACAAATAAACAAATTCATAACATTTGGATTGTTAAGATCAAAATCAAGCGCTTTGATGCTGTTTTTTTTATTTTTTATTCGCTGCTTTAATAATATTACGTTTTCTGAGAAAGCAATTAAGTCAAAAAAAATGACTTTAAGAAACTTATGCTTGAGGTTTGACGACAAGATGGCCAAAAATGTGAACCATCATTATTGGTGGTTGAATGAAACCTTAACACTCCCACAAACAGTTTTAGATTCCTTCTTCATGTTGTGTAAACACGGTAGGAAGAATAAGAAAAGGCTTTGATGATTGCTGTACAACAACCACGAAGAGTAAAGAAAGTAAAAAACCTTTTAGATTTGTTTAAGGTTGAAGAAATTTTAACTGCGAATGCATTAAACCTTAAGAGAGCATAAAAAGTTATACTGCTATTGCAATTAAGCAATAATTGTCAATTGTATGTTCTCCAGAAAGAGGTTTGTTTATTTTGAAATTTAATAAGTTGCTTTTAAAGGTTCAATTCTAAGAAAAACAGTGGCAACTACTCCTTTTGGCTGTATATCAATGTCTGCAGAGGAAGCGTCACAAAATCAAAATCATCAATAAGAAGATATTTTACTTACCATACTTACCATGGTGTACTACTTTGTCATCTCTTACGTCTTCATTACAAACTTGTTATATTTACGCTGCAAAACCTTTTGAAATAAACAACCCAGTCAATCTTTCGAGAAAGTATCCAGACCAACTATCAATGTCCTTCGGATTAAATCCCTTAAGGGATTTCATATAAAACAAATAATTTTCACTTGCATTCTTCGAATCGGCCAACTTTCGGAAGAAGATCAAGAAGCCAAGAATACAAAAAAATAGATAATTTAGAGAACTTTTTAACAAAGAATTTCTAGAATAGACAGAAACACAAACCTTCTAAAAAGGTTGTTAATAACATCAGATCCTTTTTTGACAATCATAAGATGCATCCCAAACAAAATAAATAAAAGTTGAAGAGCTCCAACTGTTAGACATACCAAACGAGTAAAAAACATTCAATTAGTCGGTTCTTTTATATTGCTTTTTGAATTTTTTTTTATAGATATGTTTATATAATTTATTCCATTCGTTTCTTTAAGCATTTATAATAGAAATAAGCAAAAAAAATTGAACAGTAACATTTATTTTTAAGCGTTATTATTTTAATCCTCCCAAATGAGCAAAATGTCACACTGTTCGACGGGCGGCAAACCTTCACTCTGCAGTGTTTTCTAAAAACACGGTGGACAGCGTTGTTGTCACTGTCACATTTAGTAGATTTTTCTATAATTAGACAAAAAAAAAGTCTAAAAATTTACTATTTAGGATAAACAATATAAAAACATAAAAAAAGGTAAATTACATAGTATGTGCTAAATAAAAATTTAGTTGGAAAAAAATTGATATTGTGTATGAAACTGTTGCAATGTCGCTGTTGCGTTACGATTAAGGTAAGATTCAATTTCCATGACAATGATACTCTTGGAGGATTTTTCACTTCCTCGCAAGGGGCAGTGCATCTAAAAACAACAAGGTGTTCTCGAAGCCGGGATCTAACCCAGACCCCTGGCGTTATAGTCCGACTCACTAACTATACTACGCCACTGGACACTAAAAATTTAGACATGTAGTTATACAAATATTATAAAAGAAATGCAATAAAAATACATAGAATATTTAGTTTAAAATAATGTAAATATAATAAAAATAAAATAATTAAAGTGTCTATATTTAGTCTACGCCCTACGGGATAAATAAATATTATGCCACAACTTTAAAATAAGTAAAAGAGCTACTTTAATAAATTCTACTTTGACACAAAGAGATTATACCTAATCCTGTAGATAAAAGTTTATTACAACACTTTTTAAATTAATACATCTAAACTTAAAATATAAACTTAGATAATAAAAAACTGAGTTAAAAAATATGGCAAAAAGCGACAAACTATTTAAATTTTTTTTTTATAGTTTCCTTTCATTAAAAGTACCTACATGTGTTTTGGCTTTGCTGCAACATCAATTATTCTACAAAGTAATTTCCGCATCTGAACTCATTCGGTATTGAAACTAACTGCATGAATTTATCTTTATTAGATTGGATTCGTATTTTATGTTAAATTTTATTTTTTTTTTCGTCCACCGACCATAATTCCAATTTCCATTGAAAAAGATTATCGAACTGTTACTGAAGCATGAATTCAATCGGCGGAAAATGCCTGCAACATTTGTTAACCTCTGCTGAGCACTGCGTATAGATACTTTGCTTTTTTGTAAAAAATAAAAAAAAAAATAAAAATTAAAACAAAACTGAATTGTGAAATGAATTTTCAGAAATACATAGCTATGTAACTGTTTTTATGTGGGGATGCCACACTAGGATTGCAACTGGTTACAAGAACTTTGAATATATTAAAAATAAATTCATTCAATTTTGTATTTTATTTTTTGTTTTCTAAATAAAAAAAAAATATTTCAATCGTTGTTGGCATCATTGAAGCCGATAAAGCAAAATGGCTTTTTGCGATAGAAATACTAATTATTCTGGTCTCATAAATTTTTGATGAAAGTTTTTAAAAACTTGTGCAAAAACCAAATCCTTTTGAAAATTTTTTATACATATATCCCTAATTCTATAGGTAACTACCTAATGGTAGATTTATGGTCTTATAATTTAAATTTTATACAAATATTTTTGAAGCCATGTGGATTTGACGACTTGAAGCTAAATTTATGGTTCTTTTTACAAAGTTAACCAAAAAAGGTAGTTAGCTATCTGCTCTCCGTTAAAAGTTTGCAGCAGATTTAAATAGTAACCATAAGTTTCACAGTGATCGTTTAACCTTAAACTGTAGTTCCGTTCCTGTAAATTCTGTACTTTAAACTCTGACTGTAAGTGCAAACGGCACTCCGACCTCTTAGTCGCGTTCGAGAGAAAAGTCTTAAGGAGAATTGTTGGCAAAAATATGTGATGATTCCGGAGACTGTACAATCATGAATTGTACGCAATCTACCTTGAAGCAGATATCATGACAAGAATTAGGCTCGGTAGACACCGGTGGGCAGGGCACCTAGCTCGCATGAGGGAAGAGGAACATGCTTGGAAAGTTCTTTGTGGTACATTCTATATGGTCGACGACACCGTGGTAGACCATGCTTGCGCTGGAGAGATCGCGTAGACCAGGACGCCCGGAGCCTTGGGATGCGCAACTGGATGGCGTCGGCTCGAGACCGGGATAGGCGGAGATACTTGTTGAAGGAGGCCAGGACCGGGCCCCGGTTTTTAGGAAAAAGTTCTGAGGTCCATGAAATTTTCAGATGTTGTTTTGCGATTTTAAATTAAGCCTTTCTCAAGTTTTGGGCCTTGATGACCCTGTGCTAAAAGTGGGGGGGGGGATTAACTGCTAAATTTTTGGCATTTTTCCGGTTTTTCCTCTATAACTTTGTTTTCTTATGTTTTACGGCAAAAACATTCAGGTAGGTTTTCGTTAAATTTGCTACAATATTGATTTTTCAAACATGTTTCTATGTCACGTAATTACCAAGATATGGCGTTCCAAAAAAGGGGTAATTTAAAAAAAAAAAAAATATTAAAAACTACAATACATTTAAACTTGCAGTTTTCTGTTTCTGTGTATAATTATTGAAAAAACACAGTTTGAATTTTTTGTTACTTAATTTTTTTTTTTTATTTTGGGTCTGAGAATTAATTTTTTCAAAAATTGTTTATTAAAACAACTTTATTAATAAATAAAATAAAAGAAGATACATCTGGCTTTACAAAAAGGTATAGTATGACATTGTAAGTGTTACCGTTGATTTTTAATATTTTTTTCTGTTTTAAGTCATATTTCATTGAAAATTGCCCTTCCCAAGTAAAAGGGGGGAGAAAGACCCCGCCCTTCATTAATTTTAGTTATTAATTCAGCCAAACCTACACGATCTATCTTTTTGCCGCATTTTATGCGAATTACCCTGTATAAACAGCACTAGGCCACCCAACTAACAATTTAACTTGTATTAGGTTCAACACAAGCTATTTTCAGACTTCTATAGAAATAGTAAAAGGCTTTAAACAAGTTATTTTGGCGCACATTGCGCAAGCTATATAGCTCCTATAAGACTTTTGGTGGCAGGTTCTATACCAGGAAATAGCTTGCTTCGGATGTTATAAAACGGCTCTATACAACCCATTTAATGACAGCTTATACCTAATAGCTTGTCTTGGATGTTGTAAAAAGGCCTTACCCAAGCATTTTAGTGACGCCTTTGCTAATAGCTTGCGTTGGACGTTGTAGAAAAGCCTTACCCAATCCATTTTATTAATGACAGCTTGCCGTAAATGTTTATATAATGCCTTATAACGGACATATTAAGAAATTTATAAAAAATGTAGGTATTAGTACGTAAAGCAATTTTTTTATTTTTGTATTTGTATTTTTAGATATTTCCTCCTTCGCAGTCAGGGCCCAAAAATATTTTGACTGTATTCTGTAAATATTGAAATTATATTTTTAATAAAAAAGAAAAGTGTTTATTTACCTGGATTTTGAACTCAGAATCGAGAACTTCCACGCACCACTCCAGCACTCTACCTCTACGCCACATTGTTGTTCAGAAAAATATGATGCGAAGAAAATAATATGAAGAAAATGTTAACGGTGAAGGGAGAGAAATAATTATCTTTATTAGTTTTTTCATATTTTCATATTAATAAATTATTTTTGTAAGCACTTCTTTTCGGTTTAAAGATTTTTGATACTTACCTTTCCTTTTTTTCTTTAGAACTGTAATGTTGTTACTAAGAGTTTATTTATAAGACTGACAATTGACATATAAGCAGAATAATTAAATTCGTATTAAGCATTTATAGGCAAGCCTTTCACAAGTTGTTTGCATTGACTTGTCGTGGTGAGCCTTATAGCAGCTATTTTCTTTAAAATTATTAGTAAACAACTTCGGAAGGCCTAATACAAGCTATTTTGAACCTTTATCTACAAGCCTTGTATATAGCTCGTCAAACTTCCTTTTAAAGGCTGTTTTTTTTTTATTTTCAAAGTTTGAAATGTGTGGCTTGCGAAAATTTGGCTTATAAGAGCTCTATACTAGCTATTGCTTGCCAAATTCTAAAGTTTGGACCTTATAAAAGCTAAATTGTTAGTTGGGCAACTATTTTGCATCTTAAGAGAGTAGGCCAACTATTATGCTCTTACCCTTTTTACATTTTTACCGTAAATTTATTTGTAATACATTTTTCATAATATTGTTTTTGCAGCCATTTTAAAGAAAAAATACGTCTCTTTTTAATATAGTTTTGGAATATAATTTATTTAAATAAAATTAATTAGTTTCAGCATGGAAAGTATTTTTTATTTGTCCAAAGCAAGGTAGGTCAACTATTTTGCGTTTGGGTCGTAAATTATCTGGGATATCCCTCGCAACAGAGGAGTTTTTTTTTTAATTCTGAACATGAGTAAAAACTAGAATGCGTATTTTTAAAGACTTATTTGTAAGATGTGTGTGATCGTCACATGATCCTTGTCATCGGGCTCCAATAAGGGAATACGAAGGGAGACGTTTAGATTTGGATATTTCCTTTTTGAGCCACCTATAAAGTTGTTCCAAAACTTGTCTTAAATTATAGCACCTATATACTTAATTGCAAATAAAATATCAAATACAAATAAAAGCTGTCCCTGGCATTAATTTAATAATTCGGTTCGACAATTATGAGACAATTATGCATTAAAGAACTTCAATAATTTACCTATGTTTCATATAACCGACTGTTAAAATCTTAAGTTAGATCCATTAGGATATTTTTCCTGCAATGAACATAGCAAGTACAAAAATAAAATTTATCTTCTCATTAAAAAGTGTATCTTCCCTAACCTACATTCCTTAACAGAACTGTTATTGTTAACAGATAAAGACTAGTGTCTCTCCCTCTTTATGAAAAACAATCTACGCGAATTTGAGTTCCGAATCCTCTCGCCAAACCCATCCAGCACAGCATCCTTTCTCCGAAAAGCTTTTCTCCTCAATAGTGTACAATATATACATGTATGATAGGATAAAGCTTGTTTGAAGTCAAATCAAAACAAAAATATTTCGTTGTAAAATCAACGGTATTTTCGAATAAATGGACATTATTACGTTGTAGATACAAACCAATTGCATGATGCAACATGTCTTACAGAATCTGTGCAATTATAATCATCATCAAAAGAAAAATCAAGGACCTTCTGGTACTTATCTTCTATATGGTTCTTCAGTGCAATTGTGAAGTTCAATCGGGTTAGCAGTTTAAAAAGAAAGTGTCTTCTTGCTGACTGTAATTCATATATACGTTATTTTGTCTTGCAACAATAATGATTTGAAATATTATTTGACGTGTTTTTTATTGGACGATGATTTTAATGACGTAAAATACGTGTACATTTTATATTATCCAAAATAAAACAACATAATAGATGAAGGAATCAAATTGATTTTGTTTTATTGATTCTGTGACAGTTGCAATGGGATTACAAATTGTAGATAAATTTTACAAATAAATAACTTACATATAAAGTATAGATATAAAAATGCACACAAGATATTATTACCCAAATCTAGATTTTTTTATATTTTAAGTGTTCTGCTAATTGTGTCATGAAGTTTTAAACTCATAATATAAATCAGTTATGAATAGTATTAAAAAGACCCATACAAATAAATTAACCGCTTCTTTTGGATACAAACTATCGCAATGAATTGAATACAAACTATCGCAATGAATTGTTGGATGCTTGTTGTAATTATAATTGGATTGTCATGTAAGTATTGTAAAAACTATAAATAAATATAGCTGGATAAGGCGTACGAAATGAAGTTTTTTATAAAATATAATAAGCTTTTTCTACCGCTGGACCAATTATATAAAATGTCCTACTTTTGACTTGCCTCATTCTTTAATTGTTATAATTTTTATATTATTGGTTTCTATTTGAAAAACAGTTCACTTCAAAACCGTGAAAATGTCAGTTATACTTGGCTAACTGAGAAGCAATTTTCAATTTCATCCAAACTCTCCAGAGAACAGAACTGTCCATCGAAATTCTATTTTTGTGTTATTGCTGGGTGCTTGAGCCAATGTTTTATCGGTGGATTATGGTGTGACACCGTATCACATTTCTTAAAGTATTTTCAAGTTCTTCAAGAACAGTGCAAATATTCTCAAGCAAATAATGTCAAAACAGCAATGGAAAACAAGAATATTCCATTTATATTTATTTTACTTTATTCCTGTAGAAAAAAAAAAATGAACGAATCGGTCACACGTACTTGCTATTGTAGCAAACTATAGAACTACACAAATTTTAATTTATTAAATTCTGCAGAAAGTTCGAAATATATACAAAAAAAAATGTCCTGAACGTGAGATCAAGTTGTATAGCAGCTATCATTAAACGAGCGTTTAGCAATAAACTGTAAATGTCATCTTGTGTTAAATGTCAAATTTAAAATCTATACCGAATTTCAAAGGAATCGGATCAGCCGTTATCAAAGTTATGGCCAAATTTTTAAAAACTGTTAACAACAAATTTCCGTTATGTGCATTTTTAGCCAAAAACCCAAAATGAAGTTACATTAAAAGCCCGCCAAATATAACAATCACAAAGTTTTATCAAAATTGTTTTAGCCGTTTTCGAGGAAATTTGGAAAAACAAAAACCGATAGGAGGCTTAAACAAAAATTCAAATTTGTCCTCTAAGGAATCACCAAAAAGTACTATACTCACGAAGTTTGAAGAAAATCCGTCCAACCGTTTAGGATCTAGCTCGGTGAACATACAACCGAACATCCGCACAACATACGCACATCCGCACATCCGCGCATCCGCACAGACTGACCGACAAACGGCATTACGAAACCTACTTTGTTGGTCTTCTATGATCATCGTTATGTCTTCTATGATCATCGTTATGTCACGAAAATAATAATAAAAAGGTGTAGAATGGCATTATCTTTATTTAATATCTAGCTCTGTCTTTTTGACACACACAATAGGTGAATCACTCTGTTCTGTTATGATCTTTTCCAGTTAGGTATAACAGAAAGATGAGTAGAAATAACTGCAAACATATTGCATTTTCCTTTTTACCCATTGTTGCAGATATAAATATCGGTGGCCTGTAGATTGACCATCCATAAATGAAACAAAAGGTGTTATAATGACAAATCATTTTAATGTAACGCAGTATTATCACACAACTTTATTCACTCGATTCGACGTATGTATAACAGCTCCACAGCGTCTTACTTTTAGGACAGAAAAAATTACAGAGGCCTATCAGAAAGTCCAATACATATTTATTTATTAATTTCATCAAGTTACAAAACTAACAATAGTAAAATATTTTGTTTATATAATAATCTATTATTCATGCCTATTACTGAATTCGCAAAATTTCACTCCCCGGTTCGATCCGCGAACTACTTTTCCTTTTTTGAAACTGTATTATCATGGATGTCAAAAGCTGGCATTGGACGCGTCCCAGTACACAAGAGAAAAGCAATCTAAGCTACTTTAGTATCGTAAAATATCTAATATCGCAAATTAATTTTTTAATGATTTAAATGACCAATCTTAATCCGTCTGTGTTTCGGCAATCACTGGACGGATTTACAAGGTAAATATGCTGTTGGATAGAGGAAATGTCAAACTTAATCATGAGGACTATATTTCTGAACAGATTTCCACGGTTTGGAAAAAAAACGACACCAAATTTGTATTTCCGGAACTCTAAATAATAGGGCAAAAAATAATTATTTTGAGTAAAAAAATTTTTTTTACCTCAAAATAAGCCATTTTTAATGATTTTAACGACCTATCTTAATCCGTCTGTGTTTCAGCAATCACTGGACCGATTTTCAAGGTGCATTTGCTGTTGGATAGAGGAAATGTCAAACTAGGTCGTGGGGACTATATTTCTGGACAGATGTCCACCGTTTTGCTAAAAAACGACAAAAAAAAATGCATTTCCTGAAAAAAAAGGAAAAGATGTTTTTGAACACGGCCATTGTCAATAAATTATAAGAAATACTGAAAAAAAGATTACCTATGCGTTTCGGCGATCCAAGAAATTTTATTTCTGTTTTAAAAAAAATCAGATTTGTTTACTTTCTGCTTTTCTTTATTTTTTTTTTTTTGCATATAAACCACTTTTATCCGCGCCAATTTTACTGCGGATTAGCTTTTCCAACATTTGTATGGAGTGCGAATGTGGTGCATGCCTTTCGTTTTCAGTTATACTAATTTCACGAACAACGTTACCGACATTTATTCTCGCGTATGACTTGCAGATTCGCTAATATAAAATCTATCGAAAGTGAGTAAGACTCCCTCCGCAACTCATTCGTCGGATTCCCTAATAGGGCTGATTAATTCACAAAATATATTCTAGTTCTAGTCGATATGTCGAAATAAATGGGGCTATCTGGAAAATAAATGAAACTTTCACAGGTTGTTTGAGGGTATACTATATAGAAACCCCCAAAATTATCAGCACATTTTGTGTACCATATGTAGTGTAACAACATTAAATTTCTTAAAAATTGGCTGGTGAATTAGATCCGTACCGTAGTCTCAATATCAACGGAGAAATTAAAAGTTTATTATTGGGGTCTGCTCTGACCGCTACGTGTATTGTTCACTTATTCTTTATACAGAGTTATAAACATAATTAATAACTCTACGATTATACTATTTTTTTTTACCTTGATCTAACCTATATTCGCTCCACTTTTTTTACAAACTATGTTAAACCATGTAAAATGGTCCATGGTCCAATACACACCTACTCTTATTGTAGGGGTCAGCAGACCCCAATAATAATCCGGCTGTATTTCTTTAACAAACAAAATATATTGGACGTCTCTTCGATAATTATATGTACAAGTAAAAGTACAACCGAAGAAAGTTACCGATTAGTTTGACAGTCAAGTTAATACAACAAAATAAGATCACAAAAGAAAACACGAAAAGTGCAACACTTATAGCACTTTAAAAATGCTAACTTCCCGTCTAGTTGTAGTTCGTTTGGAAGAATTTTTAAAAAAGATGATAAAATAATTTAATAAATTAAATTAATGTAAGCAAGCACAGGGACACGTGTTCAAATAGTTGTTTGGGAGCCAGAAATATTTTGTATGATTAGGAGTACCTATACAAATTTTAAACCTATGGGTAAACGAAGTATTTCAAATACATTATAATAGGTACGAAGCTAAACAACCGAATGAATAACACAAGTTTTATATTCTCAAATTTAATTTTTTTTTAACTATAATGTTTTCAAAGTAAAAAGTATGAAAAAGTACCAAACAGCCAGGCTTGTAAAAGATTGCAATCTTTTGGAATGCAATCATTAAAAATCATTCATTGAATTCAATTTAAGTATTGCAATCACTGACTTCGTTTGAGACTTCGACGTAAAAATTCCCAATCACCATACATTTGAAATCAAAATGATTGCAATCATTTTTTCCCCCATTAATTTATGCAGTCGAGGCATTACATTGCAGTCCACCAATCCTAGAATTCTTCTACGTTCCAAGCTTATGTAACTGCTAGACTGCAAAGGAATAGGGTGTGTTCATAAACGTCAAAATCTGAGTAAAAACGACCGCATTTCTTTTCTTATGTGTTTTTGAACGCACACACAATGCAGAATATGTGCAGTCGACATAAAGGCCAGACCTAGTACAATAACTATTTTAGAGTCGTTCATAAACATCAACAAAAATTTTAATTGACTCTTCTTCCAGATTTGAACATTTTCAGTCGTCTTGTCTTAAACAACACCAAGCAACATTATTGTGTGCACAAACATTTATAAAATTCATGCAATATTTACATTTTTCACAAAAAGAAAACTTTTTGTGCATTGCGCGATCCTCTTGCAGCCAGACAATTGTGGCTACACAATCTGCCCGATGCTGACGGTATGATGATGTTTATGAATGCAAGATACTGCAGTTTGACTAGGTAAGTTCGATCGAAGATCTGACTTTATGAACGTGCATTTTGCAGTCCTTAGTTAGTTTGAAGTTTATGAACTCACAAAGGAATGCTGGGCTTCAAAGGAATGATTGGACTTTAAATGAATGCTGGACTTCAAAGGAATGCTGGACTGCAAAGGAATGCTAGAAATGCAAAAGGAATGCAAGGACTGCAAAGGAATGCCCGGAATGAATAAAGTCTCAAATAATTGCATTCAATTGGTTGCTGCAAAATGAATAGGGGGGAAAAATTATTGCACACGTTTTGATTTCAAATGAATGGTTTCGAAGTTGAAGTCTCAAAGAAAGATTGGTGAATGCAATCTTTTTATTGAAGTCATTAAAGATTGCGTTCATAAAAGGTACCTATACCTACTACCTTAGTATTATAAGCCTCTAAATTGACAGTGAATTTTTATGCAAAACTTCCATTAAAATGCTTTTAATATCACTCCACCGCCGAATCCGATTTTTTTCCTCAAGCACATTTTAAATCTTACAAAAGTCAATTTATTTACGTAAATCATCATACAACCTTTTCCTTTAACTAACCCACTTTTTCCATCATAACACTTTTATAACAAAAAAAATACCATTATTTTAAAAAAACGGTATGGAAAACTTTTTATTATGATTACCTATTCAGAGAAAACTTTTACCATTCACACCTAGGTACATATAGGTATACAAAAGATGAACTTTCTCTCTAAAACATGTTGTTCATGATTTCAATCCGCACAACACATTCGACTAAAACAAAAATAAAAAAAAAATCCAGTCAAAGCTAAAACCCTGTCATACAAAAAAAACCACGAACTATTCCATCGTATGAAAGAAAGTAATAAGGCATTTTTCTCGCATTCCAATTCCATCCGCATCCCGAAAAAGCCAATCCTTGTTTTATCTGGATCTGAACAGATGAAAACTTTTCAAAAGCAAAAACATCAACACCGCCCTGCTCTCTAATCTGACTTTTTGTATATTCCTCAGGGATAGATAGTAAATTGTTAGGGGTGCTGCAACTCGCTTTGGTAATACTTACGCCTTTACTTAAGCAAAAGCATCCCCAGGACATCCCACTCATCCTTCTCTGCGTCAAACCAACTCAACTTAAAGGAAGTTCTAGAGCCAAAGAAGAGCACTAACCGTTATCAGCAGATTTGTGTTGTGATGCTAATGCTCCTGATGCGAGCTGTAGCTTCGTTCATAAACAAAATACTTACAAAAATAAGAAAAACAAAAAAAAAAACTTTTTAATACACCAAGAACTGTGAATAAACTGGATGTTAAGGACACGCAGTCGGATCTGAAGAAGGAGTGAACTGAACTGAACTAAACCAAGTGAATCCTGAATCACGCTCTGTAATTCAGCTTTTTACAAAAAAATAACTAAAAAAAAAAAAAAAACAAATATAAACGCCAGAACAACAAAAACTTTCTGGAAAATTCCGTTCATTCATTGCAGCAGGATGATGCTGACGACGACGACGACAACGACGACGACGACGGACGGACGTAACGATGTTTACTTTAAATTGAATAAAAGGATCCGGATGTTTGCGGTAGCTAGAGGATGAATGTGCAAAGAAAGAAAGGATGAACGAAATTGTAGACATATATAGAAGGCTCTCTAACTGTGTCTGTATTTACGGTTCTTCTGGATTATGACACTCGTAAATTAATGCAAACAGGGTGTTTTCTTTTGTAAAAGCGTCATTTATATGGTATAAAGAGTTTATGCTTTGTGCATCAGAAGGAATATATGAAAGCCGAAAGAGGAACGTGGGAATATAATAATGCACCCCACACCATATAAAGATTTAATTGGTCTTGATTACGTATATACCTATGTATAAATATATCTGATATATTTAATTAAATAAAATTAGTTCATTTCAGTATCTTTCTTCTAAAGTAAAACAAAGAATGGCCAGAGCGCTAAATGGGCTTTTCTTTGTCCTTTTGTGGGGACTGGACTACATTGGATTTCGCTATAAATATTTTTCCTGTAGAGATTCAAAACAAATAAAATGGTTAAGCGCTTCCTATATCAATTAATTTAAATAAAACAAGAGTGTGTAAGATATCATCAATTTGTACATGGGATTATATTTTATAGGTATAGATACACCTACCATTAGCAAATTAAGCATTCGAAAAAAAAAGTTAAGAGATAACAATCAAACAGGGTAAGTGTAGGTACTTGTATCCGGACACTTAACGTTTTTACTAACTTTGACATCAATTATTTTGCTAACTACAAATAATATTTAAAATATTTATTGTGCTAAGATATTTTTTAATATTATGGCATTCAAGTAGTTTTTAATTTCTACGTTTTAATTATTTAAAAAAAAAGATTTAATTAGAAAAAGTACGGTTTTTGCTAGTACCCGGACAGCAAAATTTAGTTTCCGGACACTTTGGTTTTAGTATCCGGACACGAATTTTTATATGGGATTTTGTTATTTTTTGGCTAAAAACACCAATTTTAACTTTTAACTCTTTATTAAGTTAATAAAATAGTTTATTACCTACTACACAGACAAAGAGTTCACTAGTTCAGATAAGTTTATTTATTGCATAAAAAAAATTTAATTCACACTACATAATTAAGTATATATCTACATTAAATCAATAAAAGGATTTATTATTTAAATAGAAAATGTTTAACTCGTGCTTTAATTTAATAAAAGATTTTATTGTTTAAAAAACGTTTATTAAGATAATGAACAGAAATTGTATTAATTAGCTCTTTTATTAAAAAAAAGGTGAACAAAATGTGTTTGAACATTTTCATTTTACGTAAAATCTTAAAACATTGCATTCAAGAAACTTTAACATTTCACCAAATTTAAAAGACTTATGAATGATTTCAAAGAGTACAAAACAGTAAACAAATAACTGGGTCGGACAATAACTTGCTCTTGTGTAAGATTACTAACCTTTGGCTTAGGATACTAAGCAAAAAACTATAATAAATAATCGGAAACAAAAATAGTTTCTATACCTAGCATTTTTGTGGTATAGATAAATAGGGTGATTTTGAAAAAAAAGTCTAACGAAAAACTTCGTTATTGGCGAAAAATCAGTCACACAAAATCTTATCAAAAACGGTCGAATTTATATGGCAAGTACCGTTAATAAGGTGATTTTGAAAAAAAATTCTAATGAAAAACTCCTTTATTGGCAAAGAATCAGTCACACGAAATTTTAGCAAAATCGATCGTATTTTTTTTTGAGAAAAATTTGATTTTCTGTAGCATTTATATGACAGGTACCGTTAATAAGGTGAGTTTGAAAATAAATTTCAAACGAAAAACTTCAATATTGTAAAAAAATCAGTCACACAAAATTTTATCAAAATCAATCGAGAAAAATTGGATTGTCTTTAAGGCTTATTTGCCAGGTTTTTAAAGTTTATTGAATTTAGTACAAAATAAATAATTTTCCATTAGAATTGGTTATTGGGTTCTTCGACACAAAATTACAAAACCACCGTCCTCTCAGACCTCGTGCTCTTAGTCGATGTGTATTATTATTATTTATGTGTGATGTGCCTATTAATTTCAAACCGATTTTAAATTAATTTAATATTCTAATTACATTCTAAGACTAAGTACTTATACTGCTTAGTCTAAATTATATTGCAAAAAATTATTTAAAAAAGTAATTTTTGAAAAAAATTTTTTTTTTTTCTCCAAAAACCAATAATTCTATTTTTATCGAAAAAACCCTATCAATTTTTATAAAATTTTATGTATGTTATTGAATTTTTGCCGGCGGCGAGGTCTTTTATATAAATCTTTTTTTATTTCATATTTTAGTTTTAAAAAGATTATTTTGAAAAAAAAAATTTCAAAACATAAAATATTGAAATTTTGTTTTATTTTTTTAAAACTGGGTCAATTGAATTTTTCAGTCGTCATCACGCCACAAGAACAAGTTTGTGCGGCCCAGTCATGCTCTTTATTTTGAAAGGTGGTGCGCATGCCTATCAAAAATATCAAATTTTCCCTTACCTGTACTTATTGGCGCAACTCGAACTTTTATTGCACTGAATGGTTCGATTATATCATTAAAATCTTTATTTTTTGTCATGATTTCCTTTTCAATTGAAAGTAGACATCAGTTATAGTCAACATAATGGCTCATTGTTGATTTTATTTTGAAAAGCTTCGTTTAAATGATGCCACTAATGCTATGTGCAAAATTTGCAAATATTTGCAAACGTGACGTCATTTTTACGTCATTATTTACAACTCTTGCTTGCAAATCGTGTGAACACCCCCTTGAAACAGTTTACAAATGCTTGCAAATCGTTTGCAAGCAATTGCAAAACCCTGATTGCAAATGTCATTCGCAACTTTTGTGCAAATCGTGTGAACACTCATGCAAATGATTTATGACAATTTGCAAGCATTTGCAAGCATTTGCAAATGTCCCAACCATTTGCAAGCGCACGAAATCGTGACATTGCAAATGCGGTCACTTGCAAGCAGTTTTTAACTATTTTTTTTTGTGTTGTTATGAAAGACTGCCCTAAATAAATGTAATTTTATGATTTTTTTAATAAATTGTGATTGTTTGTTTTGCAAAGAAGTGTTTTCTTTATTTTTTCCGACATAGAAAATACATTTCTTTTGAATATGTGAGCGCATCTTTAAGCGACCCTTACACGGTCAGTCAGAGGACGTCAGCACACATATAATCAGTCATCAGGCAAAATCAAAAGGGTTTTGATTTTTCGGCAAACAAATGCACGCGTACAGACATATTTTTGCATATACTTTATTACAGATTGATGTCAAATGGCTGACCGTGTAAAGGTCACTTTAAAATCATTAAATGCATTCAACAAAGTATGTGTTCAAAATATATTGTTATCTCATTTTGACGGATTGCAGTTGATTTTTGTATCGGAAAGACATATAGTGCATTTCTTTTGCACTTGTTTCTCCTTCGTTTTCATTATCTTCTTCATTTTCCATCATGTCTAGAGCCAGAATAGGAATTGCTGCCTCTTCTTGTTTGACATTTTAATTTTTTATTGATTTACATTTTTTTATTTCACTCACCCAACAATAATCAATAGAAGATTAATAAAATTCTTGCAAATGTCCAAATGATTAAAAACATGCAAATGTGCAAATACACTGTAACCGTGTGAATACTTTGCAAATGATTTGCAACATTTGCATACTAATTTGCAAGCCAAGTCATTTGCAAGTCGTGGATTGCAATGCATTTTTAAATTTTGGGATAAAAGTTGCAAATTGTGTGAACATTTCCATTTGCACATTTGCAAGCACTTTCGATCTGATGTTATTTGCACAATATTTGCAAGTTTTTTCGTGAAGTCACGTGTGCAAATATTTGCAATTAAACCAACATCTCTTGAGCCTTTTCTCTTGGCATAATTTTCTTCTATTTTGTTCTTCCCCGCTTTGGAATTGTAATTTCTAGCTCAGTACATAGTAGCTTCAAGCCCAATTCACAAGGTTTTTTAATTTTCGAATTTATATTTACTCAACAAATTTATTGTTTGATATGTGGTTTTATTTTATGTAATGTGCAATAATGTTATTTTGCCGTTTCTGATGGCACCCCCTATATGAGGCTGCAACCCGGGGCGAACCGAAACCCACCGAAAAATGAACTCGATTAACAATTTTTTAATCGAGTTTACTCGTGTAATTTTGACCGAGTAATTGTGCAGGTTGAATATTAACCTTGTCAATACGTTCTCTTTAACCGATAATTTTTCTGCGTGCATAGCAATGGATTTCCTAGCAAAACATGACCTTTATACGACACAGATCAAATCACAGATCAACAATCAATTTAACAATCAATTTTCGTTCCCACAAGTATCAGGTTATTCTTTAGTAGTCTCATAGGATTTTAATGTGCTCCTGCAGATGGACTTGTCAGCGTAGAATTCCTGATACATTAGTGGGCTGGTATGCAGTATAAATATATATTTATATACCAATCTCTGTAAATTGTGCAATATTATTATAAGAACATTTATTTCGCTACAATAAACAAACAAAAAAAATATATATTTAAAAACAAGGGTTCAAACCTTGATCCTTGTGGTACTCCAACCTAGAATTCTTCAGGAGAGGTAAAAACCTCATTCAATAATGCCTCCATTGCACTAATTTTCAAGCTGAATGTGGTGCGATGGTAATGGTATTGGTATATTTGCTGAGACTTCTTCAAATCGATTATTGACTTCTTTGATAAAATAAATGGTTTGTTTTTAAAACTGTCCTTTAAAGTTAATTACGAATGCTTCAGATTTCTCAGAACGTGTTGTTGCAGTTCCTTGTAAGTGATGTATAATCTCTGAAATTAAACTGGTCCCTCTAACAAGCAGCTTTATTTTCTTGAAGGTGTTGGGGCGTGCTTATATTTCTTGAAGTCTCTTCCTGAAATCTATCTCCTGAATTCCTGATGGTTTTTCATCTGCTTGGATGAACACAGTGTTTGTGCATTTAAATTCTTAGTTTATTCGTCGGTACTCGTTGTTTTATCCATTGAAGGTCCTGTATACCAAAGTGACATGCATTAAAGTCACCTCCAATGACACAGTAAAGTGTGATTGACTGCCACGGCGCTTGCTTTTAAGATCCTATTTAAGAAAACAGAATTGCTGTTCCTATGCCTTCTGTTGATTTGTCCCCTTTGTAAGATTTAAATCCATCGGGGTTCCCTGCTGTGATATTTGTTTCCCGTAAACAAATAATATCAGGTTTCTTTTTCTTTAATGAAAGGGTAAGTGGAATACGTCGGACTGTGTAATAAATTGAACTGATATTTATATGTGATAAAAGAGTGATGAGACATAATTCGCATTTAAGTTCACCCAATACAATTGTTTTTTATTTCCATCATTTAGATTACGGTAATTGCTCGCAACTTTCTTCTTTGAATTCTGTAGAAGGGAGAAAAGATCAAATCCAAACAATCTTTCGATATCTTCAAGGATGTTAAATGATGGTGATGAAGAATTGTTCTGTATTGACTTGTCATTTGTGGTTGATGGAGTTTGCATAGGGAGATGCATAGGGTTTTCCTCTTGATTATGATGATGATGGCGTTAGTTGCCTTAAAGCTCTGTTGGGTTTTGAAGCTGGTTTTGATGCGCTTGCATTATGACAAGCCAGTAGCAACAGCTTTTGTTACTGACTTAACTGCAAACGGGTGATGTACGCATTTCTGTGCTGCTGAATTATAAAAACCATTCGTAACTTATAAGTTATAGAAGTTCGTACAGCACGGAAAAGAATTAAATTTTCAAAAGAATAATATTTGTCATAGAAATTATCACATTTCAATTATCTATGTATTAAACTGATTCCCAGATCTTTGCAATTCTTACCACAATACAAAACTATGTCCATAAAATGAAATTCAATACTGTCATAGAATCATTTCTATTGTTAAACAACTCGAAATATTTCATATTCACATAGCAACAGTCTCATAATATAATTCATAATGTTTGATTTTCAGTTGATGGTCATCAAGTATGCAGCCTTATTGTGACGGAAATTAATGTGCCAGAAATTGTTGACTATCGGGATAATGTTACATTGTCGTGCAGCTACAATATGGCTGGACACACACTAAATTCAGTTAAATGGTACAAAGATGAAATGGAATTTTTTCGGTAAGTGTGTTTGTGTGTATCCTTTGTGGTTGATAGAATATTATTTCAATTTTAACAATAGGCTCATGTATAGATACTCTATATTGAAGTGTATGACTTTGATTGTAGTTTTCGTTTCAAATTATTTAAAGGTACTCACCGATGATGCATCCATTTTATATGAAATTCCCAGTTGAAGGTTCTGAAGTACAGGAAGGCAAACATTACTGTAATTCATCACTTTGTCGTATAGAACTTGGTATGTTGGGTAAGAAGTCATCTGGAGTATATAGATGTGAGGTTTCTGGTGATGCACCACATTTCAAGTTAACACAAAAGGCGGCAAATATGACAGTGGCAGGTAAGACATATCTATTGTTATTTTATCGCGATATATAGGAAAATTATAAGATTTTCAAAGGACTGAACGGTTGTTAATATTTTAATATAAATGAAATATTGAAACTGGCTGTAGGGCGTAGGCCAATAAAAATATATGTTATATTAATGCAAAGTTTCGGACATGTTATCAGGCCATCTTTTTTTTTTTAATTATACAACATAAAGACTCTCACACTTAGGTAGGCATCTATACTCATTATAAAAAATAAGTATACTCTGAGGTTGGAGTGGAATTGGTATCATCCTTGCGAAGGGTGTCTAATAATATTGGTACTTATGATTCACAAATTGGGAGGATTTTTCGCCTCTTATCTCATGCATTTGAATTTCAAGCTGTGACTTAGCGATAACAATATATGACCTGCAACCGGTGGTGGCAAGTTTGGGTATTTATGATGCAAAAACTTTTATTAAACATTTTTTCATAAAAATGTTTGCATACTTAGGGTTTAAGTCTGATGGTGATATGACACATTGACAAGGTACGGGGAATATTTTAAATTTCAATTCATAATCCCCTCAAACCTACCCTATTGTTTATACGTTGTGACCTTAAAATGCCATGTTCCTATTGATTACCAGTGAAATAACTCCAAAATGAATTTCTAAATTGTAATACTGAAATACTTCAAATTTGGTCTCATTAATTTGGACTGCAAATGTTTTTTTACTTCATTGCGCACTTAACATTTGTTTAGTTTTGACATTATCTTCCGTTTAGTATCGTCCATTGTAATTAGTTCTCTTGATTATAATAAAGCATTTCTGTTTTCATATTAGTATTTAATCTTTTTTTTTATTTAATTAGCTTTGCCTCAGAACGACCCCCTTATAAGTGGATTCCATCCAATGTATCACTTTGACGAACTTGTTACTGCAAATTGTTCTTCAGATTATTCAAGCCCTCCAGTTATTTTATCCTGGTACATTAATGGGGAATTGGTAAGATTTTTTTTTTAATTTTTGCTTAAATAAAGGTGAATTAATAAATTTATCATTTTATAAAAGGCTCTACCAGCAGAACTACTACCAAGACAAGAAAATACATTTGCTGCTCATGACTATCTCCTTAAACGCCAAATACTTCAAATAAATTTCTATGTGAATGGACCACGATTCATACATTTCCGAAAAATGTTGGAATTGAAATGTGTAGCTGATATTATTAACTATCCACAACTTCGACGAGATTCTAAGTTAACTGCGATATTAACGCATGATCAAAATCTAAACAATCAAATGCTACTCAGTACAGGTAGGTTTAACTTTTCTGACAATTTTTTTCAGAACAGATTTACAAAATTATTTAATTTATATTTTAAATGAATTATCACCCAGGTGGGCAAAATGCATCCTCATCTACTCTACTGGCTCTTGGTATTCTGGGCATAAAACTAGCCCTGTCTATAATCTTTCTTCAGACGAATTTGTTTAGCTAGTTATTTCAGCCCCCAGAGTTTCAAATGAATTATAAATGAATTTATTTTTTTAATTTATTATGTCAAAAATCAAAACAGAATTAAGTGAAACACTGAATTAGGAGAATGTGGTGTAAGTACTTTTAGTATGAATCACTCGTAAAAATATATTGGGTACGGGAACTGTGAAAGGAATTTAAAATATAAATAGCACTTAAAATAATAATAAAAAAAAATGTAATTCAAGTTTACATTGATATACACAAAAAATAATACTTATCAAAACAGACAGTTTTTTGAAGAATTTATTAATTTTATTTATTTATGTATGTTTTTAACATAAAAATAAAAATACTTAAGTCACGAATTCGTGAAATGAATCAATAAGATAAAAAATAAAAATAGTGAATGCGTTATTATATTTAAGATATCAACATTTTGTTATGGATTTTTTGTTACATATAACTTTAAATAAAAAATATAATTATTTTCAAAGATGTTTGTTTGTTATATTGTTCTATAACAAAACGCAATGGGTAATGTATAATTAATAATTGTTATCATCACTGATATAATAATTATTTTAGGTGTAAATAAGTAGAAATAATTTATTTATACCATGGACAAAACACCCAGCGCCTACAAAAGCAAAAAAATTAAGCAAAACATGTACTTTTTCACTAGGCAAATAAAACTAGAGGGTACGACTGGGTCGCACTTGCTCTTGTGGCAAGTTACTTTCGTGTTGACGACTGGAAAATTCATTTGACCTTACGAAACAAAAAAGATCTTGTACTTTATACGAAATATCTTTTGAAAACAAATTTAGAGTAAAAAAAATTAAATGAAAGATATCACCGCCGGCAAAAATTCAATTACATATGTATAATTGAAATTTTATAAAATTTGTATAGTATTTTTTCAAGAAAATTAGAATCGGTTTAAAAAAAAACTTTTTCAAAAATAATTTTTTTTTTCAATTTTTTTCGCAGTAGGTTTAGAAAATTTAATTTGGTTAGAATCGCTGCAGCCGTTCAAAAGATAGTGGGAATAATAAAAAAACGGTTGTAGGGTAGGAACCGTTAATAAGCTGATTCAATAATAAGAAATTCAGTTAACGGACATCATATAACCACTCGAAAAAAATCACTCACATAATTTTTTTTTTTTGAATTAACCGTATTTTTTGGAGAAAATTGGATTTATCGGTTTTTGGCAAAAACAAAATTTTTTCAAAAAAATGTATTTAAGTTAGCAGTAGATAGTTTAATAATATTCAATTTTGTCAAAATCGCTTCAACCGTTCAAAATATAGTCGGGGTATTAAAAAGGGCTCTATATGGTAGATAAGCGTCAATAAGCTGATTCTGAAAAAAATTCAGATAACGGACATCACCATTGGTCAGCAAAAAACTCATAATTTGTTTTTTCGAAATTGATCGTATTTGTTACGAAAAAATTGGAATTATCGGTTACGTTTAGGTATATGGTAGATATAAGTACCGTTAATTTCATACCTAGGTCAAAAATAAAAAAAAGCCCGGTTATTATGTCTCTATAGAACATCTTTTACCAAGTTTGAAGAAAATTGGCCCAAGCGCAGGTGTCGATACATCCAGACAGACAGGATTGTCTGTCATCATTGTTATTGTTATCTCAAAACACTTTTTTTAAAAATGCATATAACTTATAATTAGTACCTATAGTCGCAAGTAAAAAACGCCATATTTTTTTTTTTTAACCAAAAAAAAAGCACCAAAGTGAAGCTTTCATTGATCAATTTTATGTTGTGTTGTTTTGTCGCAAAAAGACTGAAATGTAAGTTTTTCACATATTTGAACGGCATTGTAATAAAAATATAATTGTTAACGTGGTCATTTGTGGTTTGTATAGCTAAGTTTTGGTGGTTTGTAGCTATAAGCTTTCTTAGTCACGATTAAGTATTATTAAAGTGGCGAACAGAAAAATAGTAAACTTTACGTAGGTTGGGACGTATACGTCAAAACTGTCTGATGTAGACATTAAACCCTTTATTTTACATATTTAAGAATTTTGGATGAAATCGTTGGAGTCATTGGAGCCGTTTTCGAGAAAAATAAGTTTTTCGATAACGGTTATTATGTCAAGTACCTAAGTACAGTTATTTTTAAACCCACTGTGGCTTACAAAAAAAAACTCCTAACATATTACCCTAAAAACAAAACACCATCCTAAAAAAATTGGACCCAATTGGCCCAGCCGCTTAGGCTGCAGACAGACAGACAGACATAATCGCTGGACATACCTTTTACTTGCGATTATAGGTATCAGGTTATGCATTCGTACAAAAAAAATGGTTTTGAGATAACAATCAAACATGAAATTACTATGAAAGAAAAGTCGAAAAAACTGAGTCCTGCAATTTTGTGTGTCTGTCTGCTGACTGTCTGCATGTATGTTTCGACACCTGCCATCTAAACGGTTTGGCCGATTTTCTTCAAACTTGGTAAGATGTATTCTTTGAGTAATATCCCCGGAAGATTTTTTATTTTTGACCTAGATGTAAAAATAACGGTACCTACCATATAAGCGTAACCGATAATGTCATTTTTCTCGAAAAAATATTATCGATTTTGATAAAATTTTATATGAGTGATTTATTGCCAATGGTGATGTCTTTCATGGATTTTTTCCTTCAGAATCAGCTTATTAATGATATACCTGGCATAGAAAGGTAAGTGATACCGATTATCTTCTCAATGGCTGATCCGATTTTTACAAAATTCGCTATTCTATAAGACTACTGCTAAATTTGATTAATATTGCAATCAAAAAATTCGGAAACATGTTTTTAATATAAAGTTAGTTTTTTGAATTTTTTTTTTTCGAAAAAAATACTATCAATTTTTATTAAATTTAATACAAGTATTTTGTTGCCAAAGAAGATGTCTTTCATCTATTTTTTTTTTTCAGAATCGGATTATTAACCGTACCTGCCTGATTTTGACGAAATTTAAAGTTCTAAAACTACTGCTTAATGTGAATAATACTATACTATCCTCGCCCACCGGTCGAAAGTCATTTTATTGTTTGTTTTTTTATTCAAATCGAAATCTCCAATCCATTTTGATTTAATGTAAGTTCAAACAATAAAAGGGGTGTAGAGTGTGTGATCAGGAAGAACCTTTTTCAGGGTGCTTAAGGAGTTAGCAATCCTCGCGCCTGGATGGTAAGCCCAAGAGAAGTTAGTGTTAAAATTTTCTCTTATGCTCTTATACCACGGAAATGATTCATTGTAGGGGAAAATTCTCCGACACTAAATTTAATCTCATAAATTTTGCTAGTACCTACTCTTTTTTCCTATTCTCAACTGTTACCATGCTACATAATCATCAAACAAAACATTCCGTCATATCGTCTAACTAAACTATCAATTAGACGATATCCATAAGAGGTGATTTGTCTTTAAAAAAATAAAAAGTTGTCGAAATTAGGTTTTTGAAGAAGAGAATAATAGTAGTAGAGCTATATAGCGACCGATTTTGGCATATTATTTTGGTTATTTTTTCTCTACTTTAAAGGGCTGTATATCCTTGGTTTTCGATTGTAAAATTGTCATTCATTAAGTGGCTCCGAAGCAAAAACTGGACAAAAATTCAGGCGTCCAATAAAATAATGTCCTAATATCGGTCGCTAGATCTCGGACTATTATCTATATTATGTGAAAAATGAAAAAAAAAAACAAAAAACAAAAAAAAATATTGACTGCTGGTTTCGATCCATCCGAAAAAATCGCTGCAGATAATAAAATAATAATAAATAATAAACATGATTCATGTCCATGATCCACGTGGCTTACCCCATTCTTCATGTTTGTCTGATAACAAATGCACCAAACCATACTCGGAGTAGGTACTATTCCTTGAAAAATGACTTACATTATGTAGCATTATCTAAGTAGGTATACCTTTATTGGACAAATGCGAAATTTTATTTAGAAGGAATGAACAACGCTTTGGTGATGCAGATACATACATGTATAGTCACCGTACATATATTCAAATTGAAACTTCAAATCCGATTGATTTTAATATAGATACATATATGTCATGTTGTCTACATACATATGTACACGTAGCCAGAAACATATAAGTAATTAGGTAACCTACATATGTATGTATATGTACATCCGAACCGATTTTATTCTCTTTATTTGTTTCCACTATTTTGTCTGTATACTTACCACTATCTCATGCTGGAAAACTTTTTCTTTTACTAACTTCTTCTTCTTCTCTTTTTCTTCTTTAGGGACCATCGTCCGCATAGGTATATAGCACATTCATGTTTTTTTCCATAACTTCATTTGAATATTTATTTCTAGCTTTGTTTTGATGCCTAGAAATAACTTAAAAATCAAGGTGCTTTTATGCCTAATACTCTTAATTACTTAAAAAATTAATCTATGCAAAAATACCTTTTATTTGGTGTATATATCAAGCAAATTCGTTAAGTACTTACGGAGAAAAGTGTACCGGCAGTTTATCCTAAGCCTATAAATAGAAAAAAAGTAATTTATGAAATAGTTTTTTTTTCAACAACTGATAAATTCTATTTTTCTAAAAAAAAAAAATACGATCAATTTTTATAAAATTTATGCAATTGTATACCTACGGTGATATTTTTCATATAATTTTTTCCTATTTCATTAATTTTTTTAATTATTTTTTTTAAATACACATCTATCTGCTACTTTTTTTTAAATATAAAAACAGAAAATCATTTAAAAAAATAACTGGCCAAATAAATTGTCGAAAGTAACTTGCGACAGGAACACGTTTGTGCGACACAGTCGTGCCCTTTATTTCATCTACCTATCTATGTTTGATCGTTACCTTAATTTTTTCTTTTACTGCCCTCTAAGCGAAAAAGTCTTAATTAAATTTTTTAATTTTCTTTTCTCTTGTTTTGTTACGTCATAAACTTAGAAACCTTATAAAAATTTAAATAAAAAATAAACGTATATTATTTTTAAATAGCATTAAGTAATTAATTAAATAAGTCTTATCTATAAGAACTGTCGAGAACATAATAAATGTTTCGCCAGAAATTGCAATTTGAAATAAATCTTTTTCGCCTAGGAGGGCAGTATAATATAGTAGTTATTATCTACCATCAACCTATAATCACAAGTACCAATCTTTGACTTTTATGGGAATTTAAAAAATTTTCCCAAAACTAGCACAATAAAAAGTAAAAACTCTTTTATAATTCACAATTTCCATCACACTTATTATGAAGAAAATTATTTTATTACTGCTTCCTATCACAAAAAAATGTTAAATGTTTTTTTTTTTTGTTGCCTCGATTAAACTCCTAACATTTTCAAAGAAAAAGAATCTAAAATTGTATGTCCACCACCTCAAATATAATACATGTAATATATCTTACAAACTCTGCAAGTGAGAGTAGAAAAATAAATAACAGGCACCATCATTGTGCAGGAAAAGATCCTTCCAACGATAACCACCCACCACATGCAGCTGATGCAAATAATATAGGAAGGTAGATTTGTATAGATACTATATCTCCGCCTTGAACCCATTACCGGAAGGATCTAAATTTACATCCGCATTTAGGACTGTAAAACTCCTTTTTTTATACTTTAAGAAATCGAAACATATCGGAAAGGAAGCGATAAAACTGAAGGGTTTCCTTTATGTCTTAAATGGATACGGAAAGCATTTTTTTTTCTCCCTTTTCATCGACATCTATACAATACATACCCGCACATCAACAATACACACTTGCACACATTTTATCGGTGTTTTTTTCCTTACAGTGGAAATAAAATGAATTTTAACTTTTTTCTGCCTATAATATACCTTTACTCAAAGAAGATTCACTAACTTATAAGTGAGGAAATTAAAGATGGCGCATATTGTGATGAATCTAAAAATCCAAAAAAAATGCAGAAAGTCGAAATTTAAGAGCTTCATTTAAAATATAAAGGCAATGAGTAAGTGTACCTACCCAAGTTATTGTTAAAGCAATATAAATTCAAATTGGCAGAGTCAGGTCCTTTAAACATAGGTATCCTTTTTAATTACTAACTGACGACCTGGAACAGCATTCTAATTGTTCTGAATGTAGATTTCTCTTAATAGAAAAAAATCTTATTTTCAAATGGATTCAACAAAATTTCCTTGAGGGGGAAAATCGGCATTTTCCCAGATTGTTAAAATTTTATTGTTAATTGATTTTCATTGTAAAAATGACCTGGTTGAGCTGGAAGCATTAAATGAAACCCCAAAAGATATGATTGCGGTCAAATTGCCTCTCGGGGGAGTTTTAATTGAAACTCAGTTCTGTTACTGACTTTTTTAATGAATTTTTTGTTAAGTTATTCTTTTTATTCTAAGGTAGGTACAGTTAGCTACTATAGTATAGGTAGGTATACTCTCATGGGATTGGCTTGAATTAAACTGTTTCATTTTATAGCGAAGGATTTATAGATTTTGTAACGTTTTCTCATGGCCATGACGAATAAGAATAAAAGTTTTTTTATGTTTCTTTGCTTGTAAAAAGGCAAAAGAGTAAGTAAGGTAGGTGCGGGTAATAAGGCCTGTCGGCTAATATATATGGCCTAATGACCAGCAATGGAATTTAAAATTATTCCAGTGCAGCCTAGGTCACACTATAATAATTGTAAAGCTACAAGGTTAAAAATTTGGACATGTTTTTTAATACAGCATCTGTATTACAGCCATTTTATCAAAAAAAAAAATGCAAAAACAAAATAAAATGCACCACTCGGTCGCACGAACTTGCTCTTGTAGTAAATTGTGGGATAATGAAAAATTCAATGTATTTAACAATGTTAAAACGCAAAGGATGTCGAAAAATGGCCTAAACGAGAGATCAAGTTGTATGGTAGCTATCATAAAACCGTTGTTTAGCCAAAAACTTATAAAACATCTTATGTCAATTGTCTAATTTAAGTGCCATACCAAATTTAAATAAAATCGGGTAAGCCGTCATTAATTTATGGCCAAATTTGTAAAAACAATTAACACCAATTCTCCGTTATGTGAATTTTTAGCCCAAAACCTGGAATGCAGTTATTTTAACAACAGTTCAAATATAAAGTTCAAAAAGTTTCATTAAAATCGTTGGAGCCGTTTTTGAGTAAATTTGGAAAAACTAAAACCGTTATATGGGAGGTACCCGTTATAGCCGTGCTAAAACAAAAATTCAAATTCCTCCTCTAGAGAATCATAAAAAAGTGCTAGACACGAAGTTTGAAGAAAATCCGTCAAACCGTTTAGGCTGAAGTTCGGTGAACAGACAACCGCACATACGCACACCCGCCCATACGCACATACGCACATCCGCACAAACAGACCGACGAACGGCATGACGATACCTACTTTTTTGGACTTCAATGTCAGGTTTGATTAAAACCTCGATTTTTTTTTACACGAAACCAATACTTGTTCTGTTGAGCAAGTAAAAAATTGAAATACATGGTACACAAAATCGTTAAGCAAATCTGCGAATGGCAGTGGCAGCCAATGAAAACATGGAGATTTCCTCAGCTGTACGATTGTCAATTGATAGTACTTTGAAACTTATTTATTTTGTAATTTTTCACTGATAAATTTGATTTTCATTCAATTCACAATAATCAGATTTATTTTCACCGAACATTTCATATAGTTTCAAAAATAAAATAAAGAATTCCAATTAATTTACAATTTATAAATTATTAATTAACAATGGTTATAGGAGTGTGAGTGCTAATTTGTATGGATGTAAATGTTTATTTTTTAATGTGATATTTTTTTCCACTACTCAAGCTTTTCGATTATAATGTCGATTTTTAATGCGCTATGAACGAATATCTGTGGTTTTTAGTAAAAAGCTGATAATTGCATCAAAAATTCCAATTTGTCATCCACTTAATTAACATCGAGCTAGAACCTAAACGGGGGGACCAATTTGCTTCAAATTGATTGTAATTCAAATTGGCTTTTTTAAAACATTTAATTACAAATATTTAAATATCTTTATTGAAAAATTGCATTAACTGAGTTATATTTCTACCAAACATTAAATATATATTATTTTATCAATTTTGTAGAAAATGAGCTTGGCTTCAATATTTAGCAGGAGATTAGTTTTTAATTCGAGTAAAGTTTTCCAAGATAAACAAGAAACTCGAAAAAATACGTGTTGTATTTGTTTGTTTTCACACAAAGAAACCAAACAAATACCATTTTTTAATACGCGACAAACAGTTTCTAAGATAAATGATAAAAACCAATAATCTTTATGTTTATTCTAACTGCCGCTATAGGGTTATTGAGGACTTTTTTGGATTTTCTCTAGACCCCCTTAGTATGTGTGCCAAGTTTCAAAACTGTTGGATTTATTTCAATTTGAAAACTTTTATTGACTGGACTACTCTATTCCATTTAATAATTTTATATGTTCCATTGTTTTTCAGGAGGAGCGAAAAAATAATGTTGGGCCCGTAGGGGGTTCGCGTTATAGCCACCATTTTGAATAACATGTATTTCTACGGAATTTTTGGTTGTAGAAGAACAGCGTTGAACAGACAAACCACGAATTTGTAGGTACTGGTCCTGTTGAAAAAGATTGTTAGTTTTGTAGAAAAAATCGTGTCGATGTCATCAAATTGTTCGGTTCGGTTCAAATTCTATTGATTTTTTTCTAAATATTGGGACTAAACAAATTTTTAACGACGATGCAACATGCGGCTTATTTGAAAATTTCACAAATGACCAAAGAATAATTGAAACGAATTCAATAACTTCAAAAGCAGCGTCATAAAAGGATTTAACCATCAAACAGCTAAGCGAAGAAGTCGCTCTTAAAAAACAATGATGGACAGAACACTTAAAATTGCTACTTGGAATGCAAACGGCCTTTTGCAACATGCATCCGAATTAAACATCATTTTAAACATCATGTAGACATTTGTCTCGTGTCTGAAACACACTTTGCCACTGGACAAAGTTTTGAGAACAAAATGCCAAACTATACGTGCTATCACGCTCCGCATCCAGCTGACAAAGCTAGAGGAGGATCGGCAATACTAATAAAAAAGTGCTTGGTACATCATGAGGAAGCCGGGTTAATAAATGAAAATATGCAAGTGGCAAAAATCAGTATAGGCATGAAAAAGAAAGAGTTTAAAATAGCTGCAATATACTGTCCACCGAGGCGCTCTCCAACAGAAGAAGAATATAAAGAACTCCTTAATTCGCTTGGAAATAACTTTATTGTTGGTGGTGACTTCAATGCTAAACATACCCAATGGGGATCTAGGCTCATAAATACAAAAGGTAAACGACTTTATCTAGCAGGTCGCAAACACAAATGTGAATTCTTTTCCTCTGGAACGCCAACTTACTGGCCATCTGATCCTAACAAAATACCAGACCTTATAGACTTTTTCGTGGCCAAAGGTATAAAGCGAAATCATATAAGTGTTGTAGGTAGTTACGATCTTTCATCAGATCATACTCCAGCTATTTTATCACTGAGTGAAGTAGAAATAAAAGAAAAAAGTAATCCAAAGCTCGTGAATAAAAGAACAAATTGGGAGGAATTTAAAGTAAAACTGGAAAGTTTTATTGACCTTAGATCCCCAATGGAAACTAGTGAACAAATTGACCACGAAGTTGAACAATTTATTGCTGATGTGCAACAGGCTGCAGAAGAAAGCACGCCAACTATTTTGAACAGAAGAGAAACAGAAATAAAATACCCTGTAGAAATAACAGAGTTAATATTGGAAAAAAGAAGGGCTCGAAGAAAATGGCAAACTTCGAGATTTCCGGGCGATAAGAGAGTATTTAATCCACTAAATAACGAATTGAAAAAAAGAATCTATGAATTCAAAAATGATTCACTTAGCAGTTTTCCTGAAAGTTTGACGACTAATGCTTCTACTGATTACTCACTGTGGAAAGCTACCAAACGTCTGAATAGACCGCAACAACAAAATCCGCCCATCAAAGCACAAGACGGAAAATGGACTGCAAATCCGAAACAAAAAGCTGACCTCTTCGCAGATCATCTCTCGAATGTCTTTAAGCCGTTTCCACAAAGTGCAGTGGCAAATAACTTACAATTTGTTAATAAAAATGATGACTTAGAAATTCCCTTAGTAAGGCTCAAAGAAGTAAAAAGCATGTGCCATCACAAGTTATCAAATAAAAAATCACCCGGGTGTGATCTAATAACGGCTCAGGTCTTGAAAGAAATGCCAACAATAGCCTTCAAAAAATTCCAATACATAATAAATACATGCCTTAAGCTCCGTTATGTTCCACATCATTGGAAAATTGCAGAAGTCATTGTTATACCAAAGCAAGGTAAGCCACCAACCGAAGTTACATCTTACAGACCAATATCGCTTATACCAATTATGGCAAAAGTTTTCGAAAAACTGCTTTTAAATAGACTAAGCAAAATAATAGAAGAACGAAAACTAATACCAAATCATCAGTTTGGATTTAGAAACAAACATTCCACGATAGACCAAGTACATCGAATTACGGATGTTGTTGAAAAAGCACTTGAAGAAAAACAAGTATGTTCCGCTCTATTTCTAGATGTTGCTCAAGCCTTTGACAAGGTTTGGCATTTGGGGCTCGAGTACAAACTGCACAGGGACCTTCCCAGGCAGTTCTATGAAATACTCAAATCATATATTACCGACCGACTTTTGAGAGTACGGTACGAGCAAGAGTATTCGGAACTTAAAAAAATCGAAGCCGGCGTACCACAAGGAAGTGTCTTAGGACCAACCCTGTATTTGTTGTATACAAGGGATATTCCAGTGGACAACAATGCGATCATGGCCACTTTTGCAGATGATGCTGCGATATTAGTGTCAGATAAATGCGTTGTAAAGGCAACAGAAAAACTGCAATATGCAGTCGACAAGATAAGAGAATGGACGCAACAGTGGCGTATCAGACTCAATGAAACAAAATCAACGCATATAAACTTTACTAATAAAAAGATTAATAATGTTCGACTTTTTATTAATAGTAAAGTAGTACCTTACTCCAATACGGCCAAATACCTTGGGATGACTTTGGATGCAAAGCTAAAATGGAAAGAGCACATCCAGAAAAAAAGGGAAGAACTTAACTTAAAATATAGAAAAATGTACTGGTTACTGGGAAAAACCTCTGCCCTATCAATTGAAAACAAATTAATGTTGTATAAGCAGGTATTAAAACCTGTTTGGACGTATGGCATCCAACTTTGGGGTTGTACAAAGAAAACAAATGCGGAAACCATCCAAACATTCCAAAACAAAGTCCTTCGTGGAATAGTAAATGCCCCTTGGTATATAAGAAACAGCGATTTACATCGTGACCTTCAAGTAGAAATGGTTACAGAAGTAATTAGAAAACACGCTGTATCACACAATCAGCGACTGCTTAGTCACACTAACACCGAAATGGAGACAGTCTTAAATGTACGTACCAAAGTTCGGAGACTAAGAAGAACCAAGCCTCATGAGCTGATGGTCTAAAAGCGATGGGAAAGTATTAAATCATCAAACTTCCCAAAATGTGAACTAAAAATTGAGAAACTAAAATCATTTGTCGATCTTTTATAGATTGGTCATGATTCTAGGTGGTTTTAGTGCGGTAGAAGTCCCACACTACTTGATACCGAATATTATCAAGTGTCTTTTGAAGATTTCCACCTACCGAAAGAAAAAAAAAAAAAGAAAAATAAAAGGATGATAGAAATCGTAATATATGTTTAAAATATTTACAACTATGTGGATGTGGGATTGTTGCTGTTTTTCGATTTTTTTTGATTAGTTTAATAATAATGTATCACTACGTTTTAACCAATAACTATTTTAAACCACTTATCATTATAGAAAAATAAAACTTTCCTTGAATATTTGACTATAAAATACTTGTATTATATTATAAAATGGCAATTCTTCAATATTCAGCAACTGACTTGAAAAATCATAGGTCTATGATTTTAAGCATTCATTAAGTTCATCTGCTCAATGTTATAAATTAAGCTGTTAGAAAGGTATTGCTTTTTTTTACATTGAAACCTGGTACCTGCTACCATAGAATACAGCAAAAATATTACCATACAATTTGGTGTAGCAAAACTGTTAATGAAAAGGGCAAACATACATCAAACTCATTTTAACATAATGTATGCAAATATAATTTTTTTATATTATTCAATTCAACTTTGAGCTTAAATTTGGGTCTAACTATTATTTTATTATTCTTTTATCTCTCAAATATTAACAACGTCATTTATTTTGTTTAATAAATATTGTTTGCATTGGTTAAACATCAACACTTCGGAGGAGGACTTTAAAGAGCATTTTGAGGAGAATTTTTTGGTTTTACTTAGCGACAAGCGAAGCGGGCGAGGGTACGCTAGTATTTCATAAATTCTTAAGATTTTTACTTGCTCAATAGAGCAAATATTGGTTTCGATGTAAACAAAAAAAAACTGACATTACGATGATAGAGAAGCCTAAAAAGGTAGGTTTCGTCATGCCGTCCGTCGGTGTGTTTGTGCGGATGTACGTATGTGCGTTTGTACGGATGTGCGGATGTTCGGTTGTATGTTCACCGGGCTATACAGCCTAAACGGTTGAACGGATTTTCTTCAAACACCGTTTATAGTACTTCTTTGTGATTCCCTAGAGGGCAAATTCGAATTTTTGTCTTAGCCCGGTTATAACGGGTACCTCCCATATAACGGTTTTAGTTTTTCCAAATTTTCTCGAAAACGGCTCTAACAATTTTGATGAAACGTGTACGTATGAATATAACTGCATTTCAGGTTTTTGGCTAAAAATGCAGATAAGGGATATTTGGTGTTAACGGTTTTTACAAATTCGGCCATATAACTTGATAACGGCTGGACCGATTATATTTAAATTCGGTGTAGAAATAGCCATTTAATACAAAATGGCATTCACAATTCTTCGCTAAACAACCGTTAAATGATAGCTCTACCATACAACTTGATCTCGCGCTTAGGCCATTTATGCAGTCCCATTGTTTGCTACAAGAGCAAGTTCGTGCGACCCAGTCATGCATTTTATGAAAGTGCAATCCAAGGGATTAAAAAATAATATTGTATAATATTAAACTGTAAACAGACGAATTAAAATATAAACCTGAATCATTAAAATGTAATGCTAGAGAATCTATATTTACAATGTTTGTCTTAAAGCAATAGATTGAATTATATAAGTAGGCGTAGTGGTTAGTGTATCTATACCCCGGAGGTCTTATTTATAGGTAGACACTGTTTTTTTTTAGAAAATATCATTTTATTGCAAGTAAAAATATATGTGTGTATCTTGGGAACGGTTGAGAATTGGAAAAAAGTGACCGCATAACAATAAATCTTGAATATTTTATGGGCTTTAATTCATTCGCAGATAATTTTTCGACTAACGAAGCATCATTTCCGTTGTTTGAAGCGTAATTCTCAAAAAGGCGGATCTTTATACCCCTCCCCCTCCTCCGGCTCAAATCCCAGACTTAAGCAACTTATGCAACCCAAACAATATTCTGAAGGACCGAAGTAATGGCCTAGGTCCCAGCTCACGCACTCTACAAACCCTTTTATTGACTAAAGAGTAAGTTTATATATAAATTTTTCAGAACCGACTTATTCAATAAGCGACAACATCAAACAACCTTTAAATAAGAGATAATAATTAAGATCATATAGCCTTTCAAGAGATTATACTAGAGAATTAAGTATCGAGTTGGAATGCAGATATTTAAAATTCCTTGTTCAAAGATTTATAAACTTTTAACTCTAAGTATAGAGTGCATCGTTCACATTCATCAGTTTCGCCCTGCTGCATCGTTTACCCCAGCACTTTGGAAATTATGATATTCGCTGCGGTGGCATACAACAACTAACAAGCATCCAATCCAAGGCATTAGCATCAAACAAAATCTGATGATAGTATTCAAGGCCACAACACCAACAACAGAACAACACACAAAAAAAAAACAAGAACAAGATAGCAACACCAACCACTCCGTGTCAAGGAATCCCCATCAAGCAGATTGAAGATTAAATGAAGTCTTTGAAATTATAGTAGATACTTAAACAAAACAACCCACGAACCCTGATGCAAGCAAAGTTCGACCAAGTCTCAGCAAACCCACAATAACATACCACACCACAACCACCGCGCACCGCCTTATAGTCATTCCACCATCCGCATCCGGCTTTTCTGAAGTTCAAGAAATCAGATTAAAGTAGCGTTGAAATGTTTGCATGGGGAAACTTATTCGTCTGTTATGATGATGATAAAAAAAAAAAAACACAACACAACAGAAATTGGTGCCAAGACTGCCAAGCGATATAAAGTAGCTCCCAGCTGGATGTATAGTGTATACTATGAAACTTGTGCAAGGATTCTTGGTTGCATTTATACTTGGTGAATGTATATATTCAAATGATTTCACCCGCACACTCATTGGTAAGATTAGGTGATAGAAAGTAGTTTGCTTTTGTATTTTCTATATGGATGTGGTTGGATTTGATCTTGCAGATGTGCATTGTTTTGCTTTAGGGTTGGTTCGTAAGGGTTTAGTTTGTTTTTAGAGATGCTGCCGGAACCTTGCAAGTAGCTTAAGTCATGGGATGATTGCATTTCAAGCTGTGGATTAGGGTTGGTTTTCTATAAGATTTATAATATAAACAGTACCTAGTAACGATTACGATAACGATTTCAGAAATGCAATATTTTTTTTTTATGCTTGTGCCTCATTGAACATTTCATTTTCAAAAGTTCTTAAATCCAAATAAGTGAAATATTCACTTTTATTTGTTAAAAAAATTGAGTTTCCAATGATTGCAATATTTCAAATGATTTCATATGATTTCCAGTTGATTTCAAGCAGTATTTAAATTGATTTAAAAATTTTGTGATTACATTGATTTCAAATAAATTTCCTAATTTCAAATGAATGCTATTTAATTCAAGTGATTCATTATGATTTCAATTCGTGATTCATTATGATTTCAATTCGTGATTTAATTTTTGATTGCATAATTGCGAAAAAACTTAGTGATTTCAAATATTTTTAACGATTGCAATAAGACCCCAACTTTTTTTTTAATTTCATTATTTGAAATAGTGATTGCACCTTTTCATAGGGAATTTCAAATGATTGCAAGTATAAGTGATCAGGTGATTTCATTCATGACAAACCGCTCGAAAAAAATGCAAAATTTGGAAATAGCAAAACAACGCATCAAATTTGCAAATTTGAGCTTGTACCAAGTTACTCTCGTGCTTTTTGTATTCTTTTCAAAGTTAAAATTTAAATTACTTCTCTTTAATCCGCAATCATTGGTAATTAGTTGCGATTCACTTTTCATGACAATGATATTCTGGACCATTGGGGGGATTCGTTACTTTTTCGCAAGAGGCAGTGCAACTGAAAATACTTTATGTATACTCGGGGTTTGAACCCAGACCAGTGGAGTGATAGTCCGACACACTAACCTTTAGGTCACGGGGCGCTACTAAATGCATTGAAGTCTAGTTTTCAGTGCGAAAATTTTCACTAACCAAATTGCTTGATACTTAAAGAAGTATCGTTTGTTACTATTACCTACTGAGACCATGAGTATTTGATATCTTTGGGAGGTTACAATATTATAGATAGCTTGATATGACACCACCGACAAATTTCCGCAATCTTTCAATTTATTTCCCAGAGTACCTGTAAAGCTTCGTGGTTGTAGTTAAATCCAGATTTTCGAACATGTGTCGAAATAAAAGTTCATTGGTATAGGCTGGCATATGAACGATTGCAAGGATTTTCCTAACTCCAGTTCCAAACGACATTTTTAAAAAGCCAATATAAAAATATAAATAATTTTGAAAAAAGGATGTTTTTCTATCAATGGGGGTGGGGTTGACGCTTACCCCTGCCGCAGATGCATATCTTAAAGTCTGTTAGTTTTGAAACTTTTTTTTTTTTGTTTAACTGCTAACATAAGCCATTTTTAAGCTATTTTCTATATATATATCTTTTGTCAATATTTACAAAATGTTTAAGGTCTTTGGGGCTGTATTTTAAATTGTAAAAAAATACTTCGGATTTTTATTATTGGGGTGTTATAGCATCTTTCATTTATATCCCGAACACGGATAGAACCAATTTGTTCATCAATCGAGCCTTCCTACTACACATACATATCTTTCTTGTCACGTTTGGCAGTATAGTTGCGTCGATACAAAAATAAAAAGCACGACTTGGTCGCACGAAATTGCTCTTAAGAACAGTTGCCTTCTTGCTAACAACTTGGAAATTCATCGGACCAATTTTTAATTTAAAAAAAAACAGTTTTTTTTAATTAAAAAAACAAACATGACCCACGTAAACGGTAATTGCACTTTTAATATCAATAGCGATTTGGGCTTTAATAATAATCAAATTTAGTAACAGCATACATAAAAATATTTTTATTTAGGTTGTTAAAATTAAATTGAAATTAATTCAAGGCCTTACTATATTTGATTACTATTAAGGCCCTTCGTATTTGCGTTTAAATAAAATTAATATTTTGTGATTTAGATTATCAGTTTTTCTAAAAATAAACTTTATAAAAATTACTTTTTTTAAATTTTCTTGCAGTGTTATTCAAGTTTAGCAGTAGTTTTAGAAAAATAAATTTTGTCAAAATCGATGCTGCCGGAATAATAAATAACGGTTATATCGCAGGTTTCGTTAATAAGCTGATTCTGAAAAAAAATTTAGATGACGTATATCTTCATTGGCAACAAATAACTCATATAAAATTTTATCGAAATTGATAGTTTTTTTTTCGAGAAAATTATTATTTGTTTTTCAAAAAAAAAAAACTTTTTCAAAAATTACTTTTTTCAATTTTTTTTTGCAGAATTATTCAAATTTAGCAGTTTAGTTTCAGAAAATTAAATTTGGTCAACATTGGTGAAGCCGTTCAAACGATAGGTAGCCGGAATAATAAATAACTGTTATATCGCAGGTCTGTTAATAGTCTAAATCTGAAAAAAAAAAAAATAGATGACGGACATAACCATAACAAATCAATCGTTTATAGAAATCGATCTTACTTTTATCGAGAAAAATGGATTTATCGGTAACGCTTTTAGGAAAGCTTTACGGGTTTTTCTATACCTAAGTCACAAATTAAAAAAAAAAGTCCAGAGATATTTCTTTAAGAATAGTTTGAACCAAATTTGCAGAAAATCCGCCCAACCTTTAAGGCTGCAGGTGTCGATACATCCAGGTATACAAACAGACAGACAGACAGACAAATTTGTCGGACCTGCTTCTTTCGTTTTCTCTATCATTTTAGGTAATGTCATGATTGATTGTTATCTGAAAACTTTTTTTTCATGAACGCATTACTTGCCTTTAGTACCTATAATTGCAAATAAAAATTTTTAATGACATTTTAAAAGTATGAGAGAACTCAAACCCAATCTTCTCTCTTCCTAATCTGAAAGGTATATAGGAAATGTTATATATATAAGAACAATCTACAATAGTACGTAGCTTAAGTCTTTTCTATAGGAATAACAATTTACCACGTGGTTTGTCGAACTTTCACTCACAATACAAAACTACTTAAAAAAAAGTTTTTATTTTTAGTGTTAAAATTCAAAACCCATGCATGTGTGTTTGCCAGATCCATTATAATATCCAATGGTATAAAATTGTTTTGCCATCGTTCTGCATTTTACTTTTAACTTTTGCATGTAGGTAGGTATGTAAAGTATATTTGTATTTGTCTTCTTTACATGAACAACTTCAAATATACTTTTACCTACATAATGTATAGATATGCATGAGAAATAAAAAGTTTTTTAATTTAATTATTTTACTTTTCTATAGTAGGTGTAGCATACACATACACTCATGAACACTTTCTTTTCATTTTTGTTTGTCTGACTATCGTGAAGAATTTGTTCGAAAAAGACAATTTTAACGTCAAGGATGCATTTAAGTGTGTATGAATTATGTGTGAGATTTTATAGTTAAAGAGATTCATAAATACATTACATAGTGTAAATAAGAAGAGAAAAAAAGGACTACTTAAGCTTGTAGCTTATATTTAACTTTTTGAAAATGTACAATTAAACCGAACAATATTTTGGGAAAATCATAAGCTTAGTGCTTGAACTTAATCATACTAAGGTGTTGTTTTACGGTCTCTGAGTAAGTTTTAGGTAAAACACTCAGCAGTTAAATTCGTTGTTTAATGGGTATTATTTGATGTTTTCTGTTAAAAAAAAATTCTGAAAAACTTATTTGAAACTTACTTATATTGTGAAACAAGACCTAAATGATCAAAAGTATTTCAAAAGTAGGTATACTAAAAGATATAACTTCAAATATAAGAGGACCTCAAACTTAACTTAAAAGTCAGTTTTGAGACACTATAGTAATGAACTTAAAGTGGACATTGGAAGGGGCGAAATTGTTTATTTGTTTTGGTACTGTGAGTGAAAAAAAAAATGTAAATGAAAATTATTTCTTTTTCATAAAATATCGAAATGCATGTTTCATTATCAATTTATTATTGAAAATATTGGTTCTGGACAAGGGCGTTCGCAGGATTTTGATCAGGACGGAGGGGGGGCAGACTCTTTTAAGAACCATAAAACAAATTCAACGATTTAAAATCTACCCTTTTTCTCTTTATATTATTGATGGTGATCATTTTTAGTGACTTTTGTGTTTGCAAAACATCTCAAACGTGTGCACAATGTAAAATATAGAATAAGGATACTTTACCTAACCTTATTAATGGGTATGATTGAACTTTCTTTAAGCCTTTAAAGAAGATAGAAATACTTATCTTAAAACTGCAGAAAATCATTTTTCATGTATTAAAATAGCAAAGAGAACAACTAAGTATATATCATGCCATATTTATCTTTATTTTCATTCGGTGAATACTGATTCTGTGCTTTTCTTGTCTATTACCTATTACACTATTAATTACTTAATTAATATAATAAAACCATTAATTTAAGTTAAAGTTTGTTTTTAAAAATTTGATGCTTTTTGGTGCTCTTCTGCACGTTAATACTAAACAAATATGTAAATATTATTTTACACAAACATTTGATTTGTATTTCGGTACTAATAAATTAGTTCTTTTTTATCAATTAAACATCATTAGAAACTTAAGTTAAAGCCAAACGGCGGTGATCTTGAGCAAACCTGTCAAGCACATCTTTCGCAAAGTCTTTTTCTTTTTCTGTGACAGATTTCCTGTGAACACTCAGCATACATACATTAGCATGAGTCTTAATATGTAGAATCAGGAGCGACCTCTTTCAAAATTGAGCTGCATTCGATGTAGGATGATTGGATCGATGTTTTTGGCGACCCTCTATCATTGGCATAATAAGCTCTACGTCGATTTCATCAGGAGTCAATATTGAACTAGCCATTAGTTCATCGACTACTAAATCCACATTCCATTTTTCTCGTAAAAAATTCGATCGATTTCTATAAAATTTCGTTCATTGGATTCGTAGCCAAAGGTTGGGTTTTTAATTTTTTCAGAATAAGCTTACATTAATAGTACCTGGCAAATAAGCCTTAAAGACAATCCAGTTTTTATCGTAAAATATACGATTGATTTTGATAAAATTTAGTGTGACTTATTTTTTTTTCAATAATGAAATTTTTCGTTAGAAATTTTTTTTTTTTAAATCACCTTATCAACGGTACCTGTCATATAAACGCTACAGAAATCCAATTTTTCTCGAAAAAGATACGAACGATTTTGGTTAAATTTTGTGTGACTGATTTGTTGCCAATGATGGAGTTTTTCGTTATTTTTTTTTTCAAAATCACCTTATTAACGGTACCTGCCATATAAATTCTACAAAAAATCCGATTTTTCTCGAAAAAAATACGATCGATTTTGATAACATTTTGTGTGACTGATTTTTTACCAATAAGAAAGTTTTTAGATAGATTTTTTTTTTAAATCACCTTATTAACGGTACCTGCCATAAAAACGCTATAGAAACTATTTTTACTTCCGATTATTTATTATAGTTTCTAATTGCTTAGTATCCTAAGCCAAAGGTTAGTAATCTTACACAGGAGCAAGTTTGTCGGACCCAGTCGTGCCTTTTATTAATTATGGGAATCTACGTAAATTAAAATAAAGGGCACAACTGCAGTAATTTTTGAATAATAAATTCCGCTAAAATCGGTGAAGCCGATCAAAAGATAGTCGGAGTAATAAAAAACGATTCTATGGCAGGTACCTTTAATAAGCTGATTCTGAAAAAAAATTAAGATGGTGAACATCATATAAAAATTTTATTAAATTTGATCGTATTTTTTTCGAGAAAATTGGAATTAAAAATTTTCACCAAAAAAAACTTTTTCAAAAATTACTTTTTTTCAATTTTTTCTTGCAGTTTCATTTGAGTTTAGCAGTAGTTTTTGAATATTAAATTTCGTTGAAATCGGTGACGCGGTTCAAAAGGTAGTCGCAGTAATAAAAAACGGTTCTATGGCAGGTACCGTTCATAAGCTAATTCTGAAAAAATATTTTAGATGGTGGACATCACCATTGACAACAAATCACTCCAATAAAATTTTATCAAAATTGATCGTATTTTTTTCGAGAAAAATAGAATTATCGGTTACACTTATATGGTAGGTACCTTTATTTTTATACCTAGGTATAAATTACTAAAATGTTTTATTAAGAATAGTTTATGCTAAGTTTGAAGAAAATCGGCCCAACCGTTTAGGCTGCAGGTGCCGATACATCCACACAGACAGACAGACAAACAGACAGACAGACATGCAGACGGCTACATTGATTTCGACGAAATTTTATATCCGTAAAGTTCTGCTAAACTTAATTTTTACTGCATTCTAAGGTTTTGGAAAAAAAGTATTTTCTAAAAATTTAGTTTTCTTAAATTCTATTTTTCTCGAAAAAATCCGATCAATTTTTATAAAATTTTAAACAGGTGATTTGTTGCCAAGGGTGATGCCTTTTATCTAAAAAAAGAAGGCAAGATTATTAACGGTACCTGCCATAGAACCGAAAGGTAGGCATGTACTTCTTTAATACCGATTATCTTTCAACCGCCTGCACCGATTTCGACGAAGTTTTATATTCTTAAATTTTTGCGTAAATTGATTAATTGCAGTCAAAAATTTGGAAAAAGTTTTTTCTAAGAAGTTAGTTAATTAAAAAATCCGAATTTCCCACTCATTGATACAAAGGTAACTTTGCCCCGAGGCAAGTATGTGCGACCCAGCCTTATTGCCTTATTTTTTTCAGAATCAACTTATTAACGGTAGGTCAATATATCTGCCATAGAACGGTCTTTTTTTTATTTTTCGAGTAGGTATCTTGAAGAGCTAGGTACATCGATTTTGAAAAAAAATTATATTCTGAAACTACTACTGCAAAACAAAAAATGAAAAAAAATAATTTTTGGAAAAAGTTTTTTTTTCCAAAAACCGATAGTTCAATTTTTTTAAAAGAACACAATAAATTTTGATAAAATTGATATTTTTTGTCGGTGGTTATGTCTTTCATATAAATATTTTTTTATTTCATACATTTGTTTTAAATAAATTTTTTTGAAAAAAAAAATATTTCAAATATAAAATTTTGGAATTTTTATTTTAATAAAAAAACTGGTCAATTGAATTTTCGTCAATCGTCAACACGAAGGTAACTTGCCAAAAGAGCAAGTTTGTGCGACCCAGTTGAGTTATTTATAGTTACAATCTCTTAAATAAATAAGGTAAGTATTGGTATATGAAACACAAAAGTAACATCTCCCTTCGAGTCTTTTTTATTTCAAGCCGACGACCGAGGAAATTCAAAACTTACCACTATGGTGACTTGCATTTTAGATAAACCATATAACAAGAGTAAGAGGCAATAAAACGACCCTCCAATACTCACCGGCAATGTATACCTATATTATATACGCATAGCTAGTAGTTGTCAAAGCTCGCTTAAAAAAAAAAATATGATCATCATCATATTCCTGATAATATGCGAACAAGTTTAGATGCGCTCTCGAGAATTTCACGAAAATAACGTATTTTCAGTGTTATCCTTTGGGGATACACATGTGAATTACCCATTCACCCAAAAACACATCCACTAACTATACAGGGACTAAAATCCTTTGGATATAGTAAAATGATTCCAATGTGAGTTGGGATTTTGTTGCGAAAGTTACCAAGAGCATACATGGTTGCACTTCTAATTTTTCAACTCTGGGTTGTCCGGCATTTCCTGAATTTTTAGCTGCAGCACCTGGAGACTAAGGAAAATGTATGTGTGTTTTTTAGTGGAACAACTTGGGCGGTATTTCTGGTTACTAATAATATATAGTGTTGTTGTTATATTCGAAGGTGAGATGGTTGCACGAAACTCTCAGCTCTCATGTGTTCACATATGCACACACGTTCACTTCGCAATGCAAATGCAATCTTTGTCTTTGGTTTCGTGTTGTGTTTTCCGCAGATATGGAGGTTGAGGACGGTAAGCGAGGACGGTTTAGCGATACTGTTAAAATCTAGGAAATATCAAGTGCAACTTTAAACCCATGGCTGCCTTTCGCGCTGTAGAGGATGTATACGATATAACTATCTTCCATTGATAGATATACATATACCTAGATACTAGTATAGAATCGGGATGCTTGTTGTTGTATCTTGAACTTTAGCCTTTGGGATGAGACCTTGTATTAGGATGCCATATACCTAGTATGTTTTAACTTTTAATGTTTTCAGGTCAATGGGTATTCTAAAGTCTCATGTTGTATCTTCTTTTAGCTGAACTTGTGCCACGAACTTGTATAGTACCTGTATGTGTATAGTTTGCATATGTTGTTGGTAAGGAAGAGCAATGGAGGTAAGTAAATGTAGATGGGAAATTCGCTCGTACCCATATACCTACCTTTGTTCAACAAGCGTGTGCACATGTACATATACTGCAAATATCTTATTTTACATGCTGCTTGCTACGAGAATACTTTACTTCTTTTTGAATATGGAAATTCATGGGTTCCATGCTCAAGAATGGTTGATTAATTATTTAGGTTTAAAATGGTGGTGCTGTATAGGTATACCTAGGTGTAGGTTCCTGTAGTGGGAATGATATAAGTTTTCTGTGTAGTTTTTCAAATAGACGATATAGAGTTGGCATGTAAAAGTGAATTATCAGAAGAGATACAATTTTGTTCAAAAATTCTTTATATTTAGGGAATTATAAAAGAATGTTTTATTAGCATATACCTATAGCTTTTGATAAAACTATGTTATAGAGAAATGTAATAACTCATTTCTGTGAAACAAATATTTGACATATCTAAAATATATTTATTATGATTTTCCTTAATCATTTAAAACACTAATACGGTTCAAAATTATGTTTACCTTTACTTTTAATTGAGTGTTATCTGATATTTTCTGAATTTCCAACTAGGTAACCAAATATTTCTTGTAAAAAAAATACATTTAATTATTTTCCTGGTGCAATTTGAATTTTATTCTTGATTCGTTTTCATGGCCACTATAACGGGCCTAAGTACCCACATAATTTGACCCGTAATCTCAACTGGAACATGCAATATAAACACAGGAGCATTCAAAAATTGTCAGGTTCAGTTTTTACATCCGATTACCTAAATACCTATCAATAATAGATACTATATCTATATTATCTTCATCCATTAAAAATACGTATTATGTTTTTTGTATCTGCTGTTTATTTTGAATTGTTTGAATTTAAATACCTAAGTAGGTACTAAAAACCTGGATATTTAAAACTACGGATACACGAGTACACAGTCTCACGGATTCAAATCCGGATTTTATAAGTAGGTACCCGTGTATCCGTGTTCTTTAATTTCCGTGTTTTAGGGAGCACTAATATCTGTGGCGAGTTAAATTCTTACAAACGACTTGGATATTAATTATTAACCAGCTTTGAACTAAAAAAATGTTTACATTTCAAAAAACTTTTTTTTTAAATACCTACTTTTTTCGAAACTTGTTGTCGAATATTTATCAAGCAGTATTGTCTGAATATCAAATTTCATCCGAAACGGTGAATAAACTTAAGAGATTGTCGGTATATACAAAAAAATGGTTTTCTATATGTGAGGTACCGTTTAAAAGCTTTTTCCGAATTTTTTTTCTGATGAAATCCTTTATGTCTTTGGCAACAAAAAAAATTTCATGCGAAATTTTATCAAAATTGATGGTTTTTTTTTCGAGATAAATTGAATTTTCGTTTACGGTTATATGGCAGGCACCGTTGATTTTAGGCTAGATCAAACATTTCAATTTTTCCTTTACAGGAAATGGTCAATGAACCGTACATACCAAATTTGAAGTTAATCGGTTCAGACGTTCTTTTACAACGGACATACAGACAGACAGGCAGAATTTCCGGACCCACTTTTTTAGACTTCTCTATCGTCGTAATGTCATGTTTGATTGTCTTAAAAAAGTTTTGATGTAACAATCAAACAAGACATTAAGATGATATATAGAAGACGAAAAAAATAGGTCTGAAAATTCTGACAGTTGGGTCGATTTGTTTTAAACTTGATAAAAAGTATTCTCTGAGTAATATCCCCGGACGTTTCTTTTTATGTTTATCCTAGGTCGTGAAATAACTACAAACTACATACCATCATATAAGCGTCACCGATAATTTTAAATTTCTCTAAAAAAATAATATCGATTTTGATAAAATTTTATATCACTAAATTGTTGCCAATGATGATGTCTTTCATTAATTATTTTTCCGGAGTAGCTGATTAACGGTATAGGTACCTGTCATAGAACGGTATTATTTCCATACCGATTATCTTTTAAACGAAATTTTATGTTCTAAAATTTATCCTAAACTTGATTAATACTAAAATCAGACATTTTGGAAAAAGTATTTTCTATAAAGTTATAGTTTTTTTAATTCCATTTTAATTGAAATGTCGATAAAAAAATTTTATGAGTGCCTTTATTGTCAACTGTAAAAAGTCGACGATTTTCCAAATCGTTAACCACAATGGTTATTTGCTATACAAAAGCAATTTTGTGCGATCCAGTCGTGCCTTTTATTACTTATGATTCAGATGGAAAAATTTCAACTCACCTGTCCCCTCATATGTTTTACGATATAACAATTTTTTTTTAATGAAGAATACGATCTTGGCTACTCATTTAGCAATTTGTTAGAATGCTAAATGAATAGCCGAGATCGTATTCTTCATTGAAAAACAAAATGATATTTTTAAAAAGTTTCATTTACATTTTTCTAAAGAGTTTCATTATTTATTATATCAACCATTAAATTAATTAACGTTATTCAGAAGAAGCGACTCAGTTACTTTCATGACGATGAAGTCATACTAAGTGAACATGATTCATCCTTGCATCGAGCTCTTATTCCCGCTTGATGTATGGGTAAACTTTTTTGAAAGAAATAGGTATGAAATAAGCACCAATATAATTATGCTGCCCATATTTCCTATCCACTCAGCCCACTTCCGGAAATTAATTTGAACGGGACATTGCTTAACAAGTGCGAAAAGTTTAAATACTTAAGCATCTTGTGATGAAGACATTAACCATCGCGTAAGCATAAAGTGGATGAAGTAGTATGAGACATGAGAGCTCGGCCATCTTTTGTGACCAAAATATTGCTAAGCTAAATCCTTTTAGCTCTAAACTGCAGTAGTTCTTCAACGCTTATATATGTATACGGTACACTATGCGCGTTGCGTTCAATGTATAAGATGAGAGCAAATTGACAGCCACAGGAACTTATATGAAGATGCTACGCATGCCAGCAGGAGTGGCTGAACTAACTTGATCAAATTAAAAGTAAGGCGATCCGTAGAAGCTTTCACGTAAAAAAAAAAACATCACGATAGACTCACGTGGAATTGCCATGTTCTATAAGCAGAGATACAGGGTTTAGATTTTTCGTCAAACAAATGGACGCATACAGAACTATTTTTACAAACACTATATTACAGATTGATATCAAATGACTGGCCGTGTATCGCTTTAGAAGATTCAAGTTTTTGCGTATTTGGGAAACTAAAACCAAAAAATCGCAAAAACTTGAATCTGCTAAGATTTCTTTTCCTAAATTCACAGAAAACAAACTTTTTGTTTTTGAAAAAGGTATCAAGATTCAAGTTTTTGTCAATTTAAAAATATAGGTACATGTACCTACTGCATTTTATAGTTGTATACAGCTCCCATAAGCAGACTCTAATGGTATGGGATTTGTTTGCTTATTGGAGCTGTCCGTAAGTAGAGTTTTCACTGATGTAATGCAATGTGAAGCATAAAACTTAACGGAGAAAAAAAAATGTCCCAACTTAATTTTTTGGGACCTATGACCCGACGGGGTGGAATGTTTAGTCACTTCAGTGGAATATGGGTCCCAAAAATTAAATTTGTTACTTATGTACGTATGTCCCTATGCCTTCATTTTACCATGGAAGTACTTGTCTGTCAATGTTGTTTCGTTTTATAAATATTACTCAGGTTTGGTGTTATTCTCATTTCAGTAACGAATGATGTGGAATTCCACAAAATAATTATTTCCCGAGAGCATTCCTATTTACAACAATATTATGCGCCATACATATTTATTCATCGACAGATTTGATAAATCTCTTATCCGTGTAAATGAATAATTTACACACAAACAAAAAATGAATTCCAAAAACACTGGGATTAGTGAACGCAAATTGAAAACTTTGCATAACAATCTAGCGTCATAGACCAATTAAACATTTAGTGGATTTTCACATGGATTCAATTTAATTGAAGGGAGATTACAATGAATCTGGAATTAATTTTAAAAATTTTCATATTTAATTGAATACTTTTGCAACCTTAGATTTTGTAAAAGGATTTCGAAAATGATTTTGAATCATAAGCTGGCATGTAGCTTATATTATTGAAATATGTTTGAACACATTTCAATGCGAATGTAGTAGGACTTTTTTGTTATCCATGTACCTAAATAGATCAGCAATTCCATAATGGGTTTCAAAAACTATTTTAATCTTATTTTTGTGTTGGTATGTTCTAGGTACAGCACACATATTTCACAGTTTTTGACAAAGCAAAATAAATGTCAAACAAAAACTGGTAAATGTGGCGGGTTAATGAATTTCGAATTTTTGTTAAAACCTTGCTTTTTATTCGGTGCGAAAAGCCTAAAACAGCCCCATAAATAAAAACGTTTATCTCGTCTCTAACGCACGACTTAAATACACCATAAAATAAGAAATAACTCACGAGTTAATATTTTTTATTAATATAAAACAAAATAAATCAGGAAACAGTGAAGAACACGTTCGTTAAGAAAATTCAACGAAAATCTACTACAGTGCTATTGCAATTAGTTCTTTATGATCGCACATTTTTACTTGCGATTATAATATATTGTAACGTGTTCTATAAAATGTTCTCCGTTTGTTTTACGATGCGTAGACTCACCATTGTGATTCCAACTTAAATTGACAGCCACAACGAAGTTAACGAAACCCCACTTCTTAACGAAATACTATAGACTAAAAAGCTCCAGAAGGCTCTGACTGGCACTGTACTAGAAGATTTTAAAGCGGAGTGCTGAATGGTGCAGCCACTATAAATACGAGCGCACCATGCGGCAAGAAATCAGTTTAAATTTGAAATCAGTCGTGTACAAGTCGGTAATTTGAAAGTGATAAAGTTTGAATTTAAAATAAAGAAAGTAAAAAGGAAATAAAGAGTTTTTTGAAATATTAAGTGGAATTAAAAGTGAAAAGACGTAAAGTGAGTTGTATTAAAACGGAAATAAGTTTTATTTAACAAAACGAACCTAGATAAAACCTAACAATATATAGGTAGACAAATAAAACTGTTGATTTTTCAACCGAAATTTAAAGTTGAAACAAAACTGATACATAAATTAATACATATTTTTTTTAAATTTATTATAAAAAAATTGGTTTACACCCCTCTTCTGAATTCCGTTTGAATACATAATTTTATTATTTTTAAATGCCTGCTTTTCTATATATCGATTTCAATTCCTTTGAATTTTGTTTTCAGAATTCAAATACGGAAAATCTAAGTAATTTGTTTATTGGCTCTCAAATTTCTCCATGAAAACTTATTTTTATTTGTGCGAAATGTAGAACATCTGTTTTAAATTTGTGCGAAAATCAATTCGTTTCCGAATTCAATTCCGAACGAAAATCAGAACAGGCCCCTTTTTTTAAATTATCAAAAACAAGTTCATCCGACAAAATTTTGCATTTCATTTTAATTATTTTTTGTGCTAAAAGGCCATAAGAGCGAGTTTGTGCGAACCATTTGTAAATAATTTAATATCTGTACGAAAACCAAACAAAGTATATTACTGGTAGTTACCTACTTTTTTCATAGAATAGAATGAAAGACTTTAAACAGTTTCTCAACATAAACTTAGTTCAACCATAAATTTGTTCATAATTTCCAACAATATGGCTTAACAGCGTACTCAACTTCAAAATTAAAACTTTTATTCATAGTTTCTGACATTATTTCTAGGTAAAAAAAATGCACGACTCGGTTGCACGAACTTGCTCTTGTAGGTATGGGACTACAAAAATTTAAATTTACAAAATTCTGAACATACGCACATCCGCATATCCGCACAGACAGACCGACGGACGGCATGACGAAACCTAATTTTTTGGACTTCTTTATCATCGTAATGTCAGGTTTGATTGAAACCTCGATGTTTTTTACTTGCTCTATAGCCACTGTAAGGCAAGTTATGCATTCGTAAAAAAAAATTTTGAGATAACAATCAAACAAGACAAGATGATACAGAAGACGAAAAAATGAGGTCCGACAATTCTGTATGCCTGTCTGTCTGACTGGATGTATCGACACCTGTAGCCTAAACGGATGGGCCGATTTTCTTCAAACTTGGCATAAACTATACTTAGTGAAATATCCCGGGATTTTTTTTTACTTTTGACCTAGGCATAAAAATAACGGTACCTACCATATAAGCGTAACCGATGATTTTATTTTATTTTTCTCGAAAAAAACGACCAATTTCGATAAAATTTTACATGAGTCATTTGTTTCCAATCCAATTGTTTTCATCATCTAAATTTTTTTTTTCACAATCAGCTTATAAACGGTACCTGTCATAGAACCGTTTTTATTACTCCGATTATATTCTGAACGGCTAAAGTGATTTTTAACGAAATTTAATATTCGAAAGCTACTGCTAAACAGATATAAAATTTGCAAAAAAAAATTGGAAAAAAGAGATTTTTGAAAAAGTTTTTTTTTTTTTTTTGCAAAAACCGATAATTCCAATTTTCTCGAAAAAATACGATCAATTTCGATAAAATTTTATGTGAGTGATTTGTTATTAATGGTGATGTCTTTCGTCCGAAATTTTTTTTTCAGAATCAGATTATTAACGGTACCTGCCATAGAACCGTTTTGTGTTACTTCGACTATCTTTTGAACGGCTGCACCGATTTTAAAGAAATTTGATATTATCCAACGATAGCTAAGTCAAAATAATACTGCAAAATAAAAATTCGAAAAAAAGTATTTTTTGAAAGTTTTTTTTTTTTTTTTTTGAAAAAACGATAATTCTAATTTTTAAAAAAATATTAAATTAATTTTATTAAGGGCGTAATTTGCTACAAGAAAACGTTCATGCGACACAGTCGTGCACCACAAGAGCAGGTTCGTGCGACCCAGACGTGCACTATATTTTTTACGCGAAACCAATACCTGCCCTAGTGAGTAAGTAAAAATTCTATAGACTCCGACTCCATTTAGAAGACTCTGATGTATAGTTTTTCTTTGTGATAATATGTTTGATGTCTTGTTCTGTTTTCTTCGTGATTTTACCATTTTACCACATCTATGCAGATATTAAATTGCTGTTGTGGTGTAGATATGAAATAATGTTAATCCTGTTTTATTTCAACATCATAATTCAAAAGTATTCATAAACGTTAGTGAGGCTCTCAAGAAAAACAAAACGAAAATTTTGTTTTAAACTACGTTAAATACCTACCTGTTTTAAATAAATATTTGTATGCTGTAAATGGACCCCGCGGTTTGGTTTTAAATGAACATAAAATGAAAAGAAATAGCTATTTAAAACTGATTTAGATTCAGTTTCAATTGTTGACAATTTAATTTTAATCGCAAAAATTCTATTCAACGAGATGCCCTGAGGTCGGAAACCAGAACTTAAAAAAAAAACAACAACACTTTTACAAATCTATTCTAAATCCGATATGTACAAATATAAATATAAATCACATACCATTATCTTCAAATATAATACGCACAAATATAACTTTTCACAAAACAAAATTGTTTTTTAATGATTCATCGAATAAAATAACCGGTAAACTGACATAAAATCCAATGCTTTCATTCGTTTACGTATTTATCGTAGACATATGTATGTTTGATTCAATCGGCCGAATTTAAGCGAAGTTGCCCGACCATATATACTTCGGACGATGACAGGTTTGGTGTACCGTGTACGCGAGCCGTAGGTAAACTGTTTTGATTTGAAGGCATCACCCTTCACAAATCACAAAACGGTTGTGAACTGTTTTGGAAAAGATTATGAAGCAGCTTTCAGAACATTTAAGAACATCCGTTTCCTCATTTTGCATTTATAACATGTTCTACTCGTGGAGTTAGAGGAGTATGTGCCTGAGCATACTTACAACTACAGTAAAATGCGATGGTCACGCTTTTCCAACACCTTGACAAGAGAATTACGTTTAAAAAACATATCTCCACCTAATGACAGAAATTTAACAAACGAAGAGATCGACGGATACCTACTACAAATGAACGAGGCCATAAAACAAACAATGAGTACGACTATTCCACGTTACAAAGAACAAGACGCAACTGCCAAGTACCGAAACGCGACAATTGACGGACTACACAGACAAAAAAGTGGACTGCTTACAAGACTAAAACTTTTGTACAGACGGTTCACTGATAGACATAATTCGGAGATTGGGACTCTGAAGTCTTCGATTAAAAACATCAATCAATTAATAAAGCAGAATTATAGGTTGACTATTAATTCCTATTGGAATAATAGAATTCGGGCTATTAACTCTAGTGACCCAAGTATGTTTCCTAAAATTAATAAAATTTTCAGACGGAAAGATCAAAATGACCTTCCGTGTATCAAGCTTCAGAAAACGATTGAAAACGAAAACTTACTTTTGAACGCAGGCATAGATCCGGGGGATGCCGTTTTTAATGATGATTTCTTCATTATCGAGGATCCTAAGGAGAAAGTGGAGGCTGTGGGGGCTGCTTTTCAGCAAGTGTATAAGGTGAATACCAGTATTCGCCCAAATCATGAACTGGAAAGCAGAGCCCTGCTTCACCACTATGACCTTCGAAATGATATAACGCAATGGCGATCCGAGAACCGCTCTTTTTTGGGGTTCAATGAAGAACACTTGGCAAACGCCATCATCGCCGAGCGAAACGGGTCTGATTCCCTGTTAATTTCGAAGCTAGAACTTCAGATCATTTTCGATTCATTGAAGAAAAAGAAGTCGGCAGGAGTAGATGGTATATCCAATATTGTACTACGACATCTACCTCAGGATGCAGTCGACATTTACACCACATTGTTTAACAACGCACTGAATAATGCATATTATCCAGTGCGTTGGAAGACAGCAGTGGTACATCCTCTCTCTAAAAAGGGGAAGGATAACTCCAAACCGGCAAATCTACGGTCGATAAGTCTCCTTCCGAGTATAAGTAAGGTATTCGAAAAAGTTCTTAATATAGCTTTGTTCAAATGGGCTGAGGACAAAAATATTATTCCTGATAAACAGTTCGGCTTTAAGGCAGGACACGATACCATTCATGCCGCGTCTAAGCTTGTTTCTGAAATTCAATGGAACAATGCGAAAAAACAGTGCACGGGTGCCTGTCTGGTTGATTTGGAGAAAGCTTTCGACACCGTATGGTTAAAAGGTCTGTATCTAAAGCTGACCAGACTTGGTATTAGTAAATCATTATTGTATATACTTTATGATATGCTCAACGGTAGAAAGTTTGTTGTCAAGAGTGGCAGCGTAAAGTCTACCAAAATATTTGAAATAAAAAATGGTCTGCAGCAGGGAGCGGTTAACTCGCCGATTCTTTTCAACATTTACACTAGCGATCTTATAAGTAGTCTAACTCATGCAATTGCGTATGCCAATAATCTAATAGCGTACAGAACAGGTCCAAAAGTTGAAGTTATCAAAATTCTTTTGCAGCGTGACTTCGACAAGATTCAGCAATATTGCGATGACTGGAAGTTGAAAATCAACTTTCAGAAATGCGAAACTATCCTGTTTAGAACTGGCGAAAACTTGTGATCGTTGGACCCCTTGGACAGCCACTGGCAAGTAAAAGTGTAGTGAAGTACCTTGGCATCTGGGTGGATCAATATCTGTATTTCGACAGACATATAGATGCTGCTCTGACCAGGGCTAGGGGAGCCTTTGTACTGACAAGACGCCTGTTTTACAGCAGCCATCTTGATAGCAGGGTGAAGGTGATTTGTTACATGGCTTTAATCAGGCCGATGATTGCCTATGGATGTCCTGTGTGGTTCAACGTTGCACCATCTCAAATGGAAAAGATTCGGGTAATATTCGATTCGAAAGGCAATAATTTTAAGTTGGTTATGGTATAATTTAGAGCCCTCGCATAGGGCCATCAGTAAGTTAATTAAGTTAATATGTAAGCTAGTTGTTAAGGTTTTTGTCTAGCAAGTAAGTAGTTATAAGAAAATTGAAATATAAAAACTGAATATACAAAAAAAAACATGTTCTATATTCTGTTCAGGATCAATTTAAAGCATTCGTATTAAAATTGAACACCGATAACATAATTTCTTTTGACAGTCCTCTTCCATTTCTCATTTCTTATTTTTGAGATAACATTCAAACATGACATTACGATGATAGGGACACGAAAAAATTAGGTCCGACAAATCTGTCTGTCTTTCTGTCTGTCTGGATGTATCGACAACTACAGCCTAAACATTTGGGCCAATTTTCTTCAAACTTGGTACTCTGTATTTTTACAGTAATATGCCCAGGCGTATTTTTGATTTTTGTCTTAGCTCAAACAAAAAAATAACGGTACTCCCACATAAACGTAACAGATAATTCAATTTTTCTCGCAAAAAATACGATCGATTTTAATAAAATTTCGTAAGACTGATTTTTCGAAAACGGTGAAGTTTTTCACCGATTTAGACAATTCCATTTTTCTATAGTACCTGGAAAATAAGCCTCAAAGACAATCCAATTTTTGTCGTAAAATATACGATCGATTTTGATAAAATTTTGTGTGACTGATTTTTTGCCACTAACGAATTTTTCCTTAGAAACCAAGTTGACATATAAATTCTATAGAGAATCCAACTTTACTCGAAAAAAACCCATCGATTTTGATAAGATTTTGTGTGACTGATTTCTTGCCAATAACAGAGTTTCTCGTAAGAATTTTTTTTTCAAAATCACCTTAACGGTACCTGCTATAAAAACGCTTAAGAAACTATTTTTACTTCTGATTATTTATTATAGTTTCTTGCTTAGTAGGTTTCCTAAGCCAAAGGTTAATAACCTAACACAAGATCAAGTTTGTCGGACCCAGTGGTGCCTTTTATTTAATATTATTGATTAAATATTTATATATTTACTGCTTTAATAAATATTAAATATAAACATAATTGATATCGATTTAAATTTGTTTTATTAATAATCAGAATAAAATAAACGTGCCTATACTAAAATCTTTTTAAAAAATAATATAAACATGTATAACAATTTTGAAACCAAGTTGAAACTTCATAAATGTTTAAATATAATGAGACTTATAAATATAATATTTGTTATGTATAGGATGGGTTTCGTAACCGTAATATTATATTTTTACATTTGTTTTCACAATTATTTTTTTGGTGGAAATGTCCTGTTATGTCGATTTCAAGAAACAAATATTTCACATAACACGTACCAAATTTGAAAAAAAGTTGAACCGTTTTCCAATTTTGAACTTTAAACAAAATTTTCGAACGCAGCACTTAAAAGTTAAAGCTGATATTCAAACCAAAAAAAAAATTCTTTCTAATTCAAATACCAAATTAAAGAGTAAAAACATTCATCAACCGGATGTGAACTTCTCCGCCATTAAAGGATCATTTAAAACTTCATAACAGGTTTTCAAAAAAACACGCTTTGATGACTATTTCATGCCATCAATAATGATTACCCCAACTGCCGTATCTATATGGCTGTTGGTGTGCAGGAGCATTTCGTCCTTGTTTTTTTAGTATTGTCTTTTCAGTTGTTTTTTTTTTTCATCCGTAGAACGTGACATATTCTACAAAAAGGACTTTAAAAACGTTTTTCATATTTTTTTCTCATCTTGTTATCTATAACGTATCACCTTTATTTTTTTTATTTTATTATTATTCGCTAGGGGTTAAAAATAAGTAAGAAAAATGGTGGAATTTTCTTGATATAATATTTTCATCTTAAAGTTATCGTGACTAAAAGGAAGAAATATGGAATAAAATGAATGATAATATTATGTAAGGGAGTGTTGAGAGGTTCCCAAGGGTGTGATGTTATAAATTTTACGTTGGTTATTTAAGAGTTTTCTTTTTATATCTTTTGTAAGTGCGAAATATAAACTTGGACAAAACCAAAATTTAATTGTGAAAATAGAAAAACAAAATTTCTATTTACAATTTTCCATGTATAAATTTAAAGTTTATGAATTTGAGAAACTATAGGTTGTTTTGAGTTTGTTAAATGCAAAATTTAGCATGATAATCATTTTTCTTAAAAAGGCTTCTTTAAAGTCTTTTATGAATTTTAAAGAAGGTTTCTATATTTGAGTTTGAAATAACACTAAGGCCCAGTTTTTCAGTGCGAGATTATTCCAAAGTTAGATTAACCTCGAATCAACTCTGATGGAAACACAAATTCACCCAGAATTAACTAAACAAATTTGCTGAATAACTCTGAATTAAATCGTAATCTCAATCTTACTCTTACCTATGAGTAATATCCTACAAAATGGTTCTTTTGTAGATACCGTTAATAAGTTTCTCAGAAGAAAAATTCCCACGAAACACAAAGGGAGAGTGCAATCATTCACAGCATCAGCAGGTAAATACCAATAAATATAAAAAAATTAAGTAATTTTTGAAAAAGATTTTGTTTTTGCCAAAAACCGAAAATTATAATTTTCTCAAAAAAAGACCATCAATTTCGATAAAATTTTATATGAGTGATGTTTTGCCTTTGGTGATGTCTTTCAACAGATTTTTTTTTCAGTCTTCTTAACGGTAACTGTCATTTAAAAACGTCTATCTTTTGAACGCCCGCACCGATCTTGACGATATTTAATACTGCAAATTAAATTTTCAAAAAAAAATATAATTTTTGAAAATGTTTTTTTTTTTTTGCAAAAAAACCGATATCTAATTCTAATTTTCTCGAAAAAAATATGATCAATTTCAATAAAAAAAAAGATATGAGTGATTTGTTGCCAATGGTGATGTCGGAAATCCGATTTTTTTTCAGAATCAGCTTATTAACGTACCTGCCATAGAACCGTTTTTTAGTACACCAACTATATTTTGAACGTCTGCACCGATTTTAACAATTTAATATTCTAAAACTACTGCTAAATCAGAATAGTACTGAAAAAAAATTAAAAAAACAACAATTCTTTTTCTCTTAAAGAAATACAAACTTTTGCCGGCTCGGCGGTGATGTCTTTCATACAAATCATTTTTTATTCCCTTTTTTTTCAAAAACTTTTTTGAAAAAAAAAACATTTAATTTTTTTTTTATTTTTCATAAAAAACTATTCAAATGAATTTTTTCTAGTCGTCAGCACGAAAGTACCTTCCAACAATAGGAAGTTTGTGTGACCCAGATATGCCTTTTATTTTTTTTCTATCATCATTTTTCTTCCCTTTAATCATACAGTGCAATAGAAGATAGGATGCATCTAGTGTTTTGTAATGTCCGACTAGTCATCAAAATAGACTTGGACCACTGATTTTGCATCGCAAAGCCAAATTAGCAGAAATCCTCTCAAAACTTTTGCTGATCAAGTATTTCTTGATGCTATCTTTCAAATAAAAGAACCAGAGAAAACACTTCCTAGAAGCTATGAAAAAGTGCCACCAGTGATTTACAGTGGTTCTCACTGCGAAACTTTTCGTTTTACGAAGAGTGCCGGCTAACGCATGCAGCTAAGGAATAATATTCATAGATGTCCAACAATACTGCAGAATAGAACCAGAGCCAGAGCAAAAAAGAATCAGTCCTGGAGCTTAAAGGCCAAAAAAGAAGAGGAAAAAGCTGACTTCTTACTTTCTCAGAAAGAAGTAGAAAAATTGCGAGAAGCGAAAGAATTAGTGATTTGAGAATGAACTATATAGCTGTAAAAGCACAAAGCCAAAAGGCTATTATGATTTCTTTGTTTTCAGTAATGCGAGTTCCCTCGCACTCAAATTAAGTACACCTATAATACTAGACAAGACGAGGAAGCAATTTTATTTTCCCTCGAAAAATTAAAAGAAAAAAATCTCCAGTGGCACAACTTTTTAAATTTTTACTTTTTGATTCTAAAATAATCTCGCAAAATATTTATTAAAAATTTACCATATCTCTACGATTAAAACTAGATCCCAAGTGTTATTTCAGCAATTAAATCCAGTGCAACATTTCGTTTGTGATTTCATCTTTTCTGCATTTTTATTCATTTGGTTTTAACTTAATTATTCTGCATGTAGTTTTTAATTAAGAATTCTGAACCACCACCCACAGACAGTAAATGTATTTTTATTTTGCTCTTGAGCACGAAAACCGATGGAGATATTATTTTTTTTTTTTCAGTTACCTATTAAATTTTATTTCTTCTGCAGGTTGTGTCTGTGCATCTTTAAACATTATTTCGAATTATTATTGTCTTTTAATTAAAATGTTTGTTTTTTTTATATTTTCTCTCTTTGCATACAAATTGGTTTCAATTAATTAAAAGATGTTCAATATAAAGCGGTACAATTATTTATTTACTTAAGAAATAAATGTTGTAAGAAATAACACAAGTTTAAAATTACAATTTTTATATTTTTATTTAGAATTTAGATAAATTGAAAAAAAAAATGAACTAATTTAATTGTTGGAGAAACAATGATTAATAAATGGTGGTGTGTTATTGTATTTATTAAAGTAAACTGAAGTTACGTAATGCACATTATAAAGAGTTTATGAAGTCAATCACTTAATTCACCAAATGAACGAAAAGTGTATATTTAACTAACCTCCTATACACTGAACCCAAAATACTAGCGTTACGATTGTAGTAATGCTTACTTCTAATTGAAAACATTTGTCGTTATTATATTCCCCTTGGCAAACACATTATACTGGTTGACCCTACATTGTATATAAATTTCTATAGTACAACCATTGTATATACATTTCTATAGTATTTTCATGCTGAATAATTACCTCCTGGAAATCTTAAGAAACTTGTGAATAACAAATTTTTAGGTTCGTGCATTTACTAGTTGTCTATTCTGTAACCCTAATAACATTCGTAAACATATATGATTTTTGTTTTGCTTACGACTCTTGTCAAGGAAATATGGATTTTAGAGCCAATAAAATACATTATATATTATTAATTTGTTTTGTTGACGACCTTTGTTAGGGTAAAAGAATAGACACTTAGTAAATGTAAGAACCTCCTAATGTGCGGTTCACAACTTTCTTATAAGAAACCATGGAGCAGCGCCATCTTATAAGATGGCGCTGCTCCATGGTTGTACTATAGAAATTTATATACAATGGTACAACCATGGAGCAGCGCAATCTAAAGAAAGTTGTTAACTGCACATTTGGAGGTTCTTACATTTACTAAGTGTCTATTCTGTTACCCTAACAATAGTCGTCTACGAAACAAATTAATAATATATAATGTATTTTATTGGCTCTAAAATCCATATTTCCTTGACAAGAGTCGTAACCAAAACAAAAATCATATATGTTTACGACTGTTGTCAGAGTTACAGAATAGACAACTAGTAAATGCACGAACCTAAAAATGTGTTATTCAAAAGTTTCTTAAGATGGCCAGGCGGTGATTATTCAGCATAAAAATACTATAGAAATGTATGTATATACAATGGTCCCTATATGACAACACACTTTTATTTGTAAAAATTGAAAATATCATTTGCAAAAATAGGTTTCTTAAATAACCACAAACCAGAAAATATTGAACATAAAAACATAATGTGGTAAGCACAATATGGCGCGGCGGCGGAACTATAAGAGTGTCTGAGAAATGTAGGTATAGAAGGTATGTTTTTCTTCGCTCCATTCGGATCTTCTGTTGGGTATTTCTAATAATTTCGAAATTCGTAGATATTTTCCACTACGATGGAATTTCGTAATAATTATTTCGGGATGGGGCTGATTGAAAAGCCTGAAAAGTTTTTACTTCAAACGAATACATACCTATAAATTATATTATATGCCTGCAATATGTACCTATCTATCGATCAAATTTTAAAGACAAATACTTTGCTGTTTGGTGGAACTATGATTCAGTTGAAGTGAATAAAAACAAATACAAACAATCATTTGATCCAAACGATATACTCATTCATGGCAAACAAAATTAGCTGCAGTATGTACAATGTAAAATCTTTAACGACAAACGGTTTGCCTTTTGTGGTGGAACTTATTTCAGATGAAGCGAACATATTTTGGAGCTCTCATATTGCATGTGCAACTTATGTTTGCGATTGAAACAGTGAAAATCCTGTTGCAGATTAGCACAATGTATAGCATGCTCACTTCTCACACCGGACAGCCTCAGTTCAATCCCTACAGAGGAAAAAGTAAATCAAGTAAGTAAACAAATGGTTTAATTTCAATAGAATGAAATAAATTGTAATGATTCAATAAAAAATTAAGACAGAAAAATTAAAAAGAAAAAAACATAGAAAAAAAATGAGAAAAAAATAAAAAAATAAAAGTTTTTTTTTTTATTTTTTCAGATAAATATAAAACTAGGGCGAAACGCAATGCTTGGAGTAAAGGCCACAAATCCTTTAATATTGAATTTCATTCATAAATACTCCACTTAATAAAATTTAATTCGACTATTTTTAGTCTTTTTATTGTTTTTATTTTCTTAAAACTATTTGAGCCATTAGTCCGTTCACGGCTTACGAAATTTATAGATAAAATCTTTGAGTACGAACGTTTTGTCTATTTTGTAGAACTAGGCTTCATTTGAAGTGAATATATTTTGGAAAATACGATCATTGAGATAAATACTAACAGTCAAATACAAAACTGTTCGAGACAAATGATGTGAATATATTTTGGAGCTTAAGATTATTGAGATATGTACTTGCAGATAAATATAAAACTATTTAAGCAAACGAAGTGTTCATTCATGGCAAACAAAATTAGCTGCAACATTTATCAATAAAACCTTTGAGGACGAAATCTTTGTCTGTTTCAAATCACCTATGATTCAATATATTCAAACATTAATACTTCTCGCTACAAATAAATTAAACCTGGTCCTTTTTACCGCTTGGGACAAACGATTTTCTGCTTGCAAAAACGATTTTTTTTAGGGTGTAATCGATACAAAGTTAATATTTATATAAATTATTTCACTATGAACGAGTTTTTGAATAAGAAATATGATTTCTTTCGTTAAAATTACTTAATATTTTCTTGTTTTAATAATTATTTAACATAATAACGAACTGAAATTCAAATAATGTTTTTTTAATTACCCAGATTACGTGCAAATAAATAAATTCCAAAATCAAAGAACTAAATTAAATTTCCAATCTATTTCAGCAATTAAAATTGTAACTGCACAAAAGTTTAACTCTCAAATTCATCGTATGTATAGTACATACATATAACTGAATTCGTATAATAAAACACAGTTTTCAAAGAAAAACGATTATAAATTGCTACTTGAAGTCCATCACAAGTCTGAAAAGTTTTCTTGTTAAAACTTTTCATGTCTAATGTCTATTTTATCTTATCATTTCTTGTTCGTTTTTTTTTTTCATTTCCAATAAATGCCATCATCATGTCATTTGAGGGCTGATATGTTACAGAAATTCTCTTTTTCTTTTGCTAAAAAGTTTTTTATTTGATAAAACAAATTTGAAAACCCATTTCTTAGTTAAGTATATGTATAATGAGTTATATTTAATTTAGTTTTACACGTTAGTAAATAAAAGAAATACCGAAAGTACTTTAAAGTTAAAAAAAAATTAACGTATTTTGGGGTATAGAAAAATATGGAAGTTTGATGTATGCGGTTTGATCATTTATTAAAAAAAAACAGAAATTGAATTGAATTCCTAAGAGTAATATATGTCATATTTAAGGTCAACATATTTTGATCTACAGACTATTAGTAATTTATTTGCTAAACTTTTTGAATTAAATTATTCAACTCTATAAGCGATCAATACTCTGATATTAATATATCAACAATTTTCAAGTGTCACCGAGGTTGAAGTAGCTCTTATATGGGTTTGGCCTTGGAGTTAGATAGTATAACTACTTCAGGGACAGATAACATTTCTCCAATAATTCTAAGGAAATGTGTAATAAGTCTTGAAAAAGTTGAATTTCTTTCTGAGTTGAAAATATCTTAAATTACAAGATTATCGACCAGTATATAAATTCTCAACAATGCAAAGCTATTAGAATAAGGGGCACGAACTTGCTCTTAGGGCAAGTTACTTTCGTGTTCACGACTGGAAATCATTTGACCTTTTTTTTTATAGCAAAAAAAAGAATTTCAGTATTTTATATTTTGAAATATGTAGAAACATAAAAAATAAAAATCACGACTGGGTCGCACAAACTTGCTCTTGTAGCAAGTTACCTAAGAGCTTGAAAGAACATTTCCCTATTTTATATGGAATAAAAAAAAAATCTTTCAATTTAAGTATATACATACATATAAAATAATTTTTCTAAATTATTTCAGCTAATTTAGAATTTAATAGGTAGTAGGTACCTACCTTATAAAAAACAAGAATGAAATAATTAAAAAAATTAATAAAAATAAAAAAATAACTTTGAAAACTAATTGATAACCAACCAGAGTTTTCCAAGAAAATCGTGGTATGCCAGTAATTTTAAATATAACAATATGTTTTACATTTCTTTCTTTAAATCGTAGGTCCAGTTTTAGAAAAAATAATTTTTTTTTTTTCAAACAACTTTTTTAAAATATTTTTTTGAAAAATTTGGAGAATTTTAGATAATTAATAATTTTCATTAGAAAAATAAATTTCAAAAAAGTAAACGTCATTAAAAAATTAAGTACGACAGTTTTGTTTGGCTATCTAGGTCTTCTTAGAAATAAAATTTTGTAAGAATCCACTCAGTCGTTAACGAGAAAGTCAAAATTTAAAGACTTATAGGATTTTCCGATATAACGAGTTTAAGGATAGTGGTCCAACCGTTTAGGCTGCAGGTGCGAATGACAGACTGACAGACTGACTGACAGAACTGCCAGGACGTTTTTTTTTTTTATTACTACGACTATCTTTTAAACGGCTGCACCAAAATTTAAAATTTGAAAAAAAAATTAAATTTAAATATAAATCTCAATAATTTCGTAAAAAAAAAACAATCAAATTAAAAGGAAATTATTTTTCAAGTGCTGCACCGATTTAACAACTTAAATTTCCCTAAAAATGTTTAATGAAAAAAAAATTATTTTCGAAAATAATTTTTTTTTTAAACCGATAAATTTTTTAGATAACAATCAAACGGTACCTGCTATAGAGCGGTACTTTTTCGATAGTGTTTATCTTTGAAATGGCTCTACCGATTTTGACGAAATATAATATCCTAAAAGTACTCTTAAATTTTATTAATACTGCAATCAAACATTTTCAAAAAATTTAGTTTTTGAATATAAATTTTCGAAAAGAATCCGATCAATTTTGATAAAATTTTATATGAGTACTTTATTGACAACGCAAATAATTGGACAAATTTCCCAGTCATTAACACGAAGGTAACATGCCTCCAGAGCAAGCTTTTGTGCGACCCAGTCGTGCCCTTTATTTTTGTACGAATGTATAATTGGCCTCATAGTACCTATAATTGCAAGTTAAAAAATTGTAAGACCTTTTATTAGAGATATGTATAAGCTATAATTTCTACCTGTAGATATAATGTATTTTGCAAAATGTTCTTCATAGTTATCAAGAAATGTTCAAAAACCAAATTTTGATACCTTTTCTGCTCTCTAAAAAAATGTATCTCCTGGCCAAATCATGTGTGCTTAAGACGTCAAAATTAAGGTTCCCAGCAAAATCCAACTAAGTTGAAATTTTTCCCAATGTGAGTTTATGAAAAATACCTAAAATCCTTATTTTGTATTTTTTTTTGTATTTATTTATTTATTAGTAACATAAGTATTTTTAAAACATTACATTTTTTGAAATAATACTTAGTGAACAAGGTTAACATAAAATGAAATTGTGGCTATTCATATTTTTAAAGGAAAAAAAGAAAAATTCTAAATAAAAACTATATTATAAAGGTCATGTTAAGGTTCATGAAGTAGAAATTTTGAAAATAAGGAAAACGAAATTACAGAAATGAGAGAAATTAAATTAAAAGTAGTAAAGTTAAGGAATAATGTTATTAGCACCTAAAATAGTTATCCAGAGAAGTTTTAAACGCGTTGCAGTTGTTGATTCTCCTCACATTGGCAGGTAATGAGTTCCACAGACCAACAGCGTACACGAAAAATTGTCGCTTGGATACATTATACTTATGGGTTGGTACAATAAGTACTCTGCTTCTTTGCGACTGAGGAAAAACGAGTTTTTCATATAAATAATCAGGGGTCTCCGTTTGTACCAGATTGAATAAAAAAATTAACACCTTTCTGTCAAGATAGCTTTGAAAATGACATGCCATAGAAGCAATTCACGTAGTTGGAAATGTGATCAAACCTACGAAGAGAGTAAACGAAACGTATAACGTTGTTTAATACCACTCGTATTTTTCTTTGGCTCGTACTGTCTAAATCACAGAAAATCAAACTACCATAATGTTAAGATTGGAAGAACAAGCGTTTTTACCAGAGTAGAATTAACCCTTATTGGGAGGCAGCCACCACTGATGTAGAGAGACCTGAGTGCACCGTAAGTTTTGCCAATAGTGCATGATAGGTGATCGCCCCAGGTTAAGGTTTGGTTGAAAATTATGCTTAAGTTTCTAACCTTTGCAACATAGGGAAGCATTGAGCCGCCAAGTTCGATGCTGGGAAAATAGGAAGTGTCAATCGCATTTTTATTAATAACAATTGCTTGACTTTTTTTGGGGTTAAGTCGCAGTTGGTTTTCTTCGGCCAACTTAAAAACCCTCTCCAGATCAGAATTAATGCGAAACGTAGAATCCTCGACCATACCTATTCGATAACTGATATACAATTGGACATCATCAGCGTACATCAATACCTTACAAAACTTAAGAATCTCAGGAAGATCATTTATAAATAATGAGAAAAGTAGAGAGCCAAGGATTGACCCCTGAGGAACACCAGCATTAGTTGATAGAAAATCTGAGAGTTGGGAGTTAATACACACGGCCTGAGTCCTTCCTGTAAGGTATTTTTTTTATACTTAGCTGTTTTAAAATAAATCCATTCTTTGTAAGAATTTTTTAAAAATATGTTTTATAAAAGAAAACTTAATGCATGTTTTATGAAATAGTTGAGTTGTAGCTTAAAATTTAATATCTTCAAAATCCATCTACAGGTTCTCAAAATATTTAATTAACACAAAATTGTTTTAAAAAAATGAAAAAGTTTCAAAATATATAGGTATGCACATCATAAATTGGCTATTTGTTTCAAAAAGTTTCCGATTTAACTTTGGCCGTCCTCTGAACGAAAAATTGGCTTTAATATACCTATACTCAATCCTACGACTATCATAAGTAAAAAATTATAAAAAGCCAGTTAAAAAGTTTTTAAGCACAATACCAGTTATCACAAGTCTTTCGAAGGTGAAATCTTGATTTAACACTTTGACTTTTGGTATCTATCCTTAAAATTCAGTGGAGTGTAATTTTTTGCAATCTACAAAGTCTTGTATGACTGTCTTAAGAATGTTGAAGCTGAATTGAGTTTTATTCAAAACTTACTTATACACAACTGATTTGGAATATTTTACAAATAATCAAATAACTATCTTATTTTCTCAAATATACCAAAGCCAGTATAATAATATTCTCATAGCAATCATGTTATAGGACTTCTAAAGGAATTATATCCATCCTAAATTACTCACGCTGTGTTAGATCTTCGAATTGGTGTTTCCAAAACTATTTTCCATTTAAAGTAATCTCATCAAGACAATTAAGGCAATTCCTACGATAAGCATTTTGTAACTACATACATATTCAATGTAAATTATGAATGTATATTATATACAAGCATTTCCAACTGCAGGCAGAGTACTGACCGTGTTTAGCCAAGTGTGTCAATTGCAAGTCATTAACATCTTCATCTGAGCCTTATGTGCACTATATACAATATACATGCAGTTACACAATTTGATGGAACCCTGTTTTGCCACAAATTCCATACTCCTCGACTGAGAGGAAGGGATGGCCAACATAATAATATGTGCATCCACATTTCAAAAGAGTATACATCTGAATGAGCTTGGGCATTTTCAGATACCATCAGAACTAGCAGAATGAGCACCAACAACGGCATCGAAATATATCGACGTTCGCACATCATCTCTGTCGGCAATAAATTGGATTTTTCATCCCAATGAGTTGGCAGCAACAGGACAAAAAGATGTTTTGTATATCTATACTTTGGCCGTAGTTGTATAGAAGCAAGTATCGGTACCGTGAACAATTTCAATAAGTACCTCGCTGTACCTTACTATAAATATAGCACATCTATCTATATACAATATACCTCTATACCTATATGCATTGGCTTTGGCTTTTCCTTGCAACGGCAATTGAATCCTTTCTCGATGGCCCGAAATCGATGAAAGATTCAATTGGAACCACTTGCCTCATGGATGCACAATTATATGCATTGGCAGTGAATGTAGATGGATATTAATGTCGCTCGATTTGTGCACATGCTACTATTTGGAATGTATATGGAGTCGAAGTTTTGAAGTCGGAACTCGAAAAACAGATGACGATAGGCCTTCATCGCTTCTCTTTTCTCATTCAATTAAATCCTTAATAAATCTGAAATTGAATTTGCATGCATCGAAATTGATTCAAAATATTTTTGCCGCACACAGTCAAAAGACAATTTGTCTTCTTTTTTTATGTTATGGTTATGAAATCAATTTTTGATATGACAAAAACAACAACAAAACAGACAATGAAATGTTTGATACCAAGTTCTCTCACATATTGAAATTGCAGTTATTATTATGAAATTAATACAAAATCGGAAATTCTTGACAGATTTCTTTTGGTCCTTAAAATGGAGATTTCATATTCGGATTATCCAGAGATACCGATGAACCGAGCTGCGGATGAATAATAACATTAAAACTGACAAATCTAGGAGGATTTTTAAAGTGTATTAAACCGTATACAAATTATTGGTGTATGAAACTCCCATGGGGTTCATGCAACCATAAAAAGCTAGAAATTCGAACACATTTTGTGGTTTATTTTTGATAAGAATTTCAAAATATCATAGCAAATAACTCTTTTATTCAAATAAAATTTGACATTAAACAAACATTTGATACAGGATCCTCGTCGTAAAAAAAAAAATTCAAACAAAATTACGATAATAACAAAACATTATTTTTGATTGTATATTGCATAAATATCGGTAATGTGATACACATTGCGTTTTTATGTGGTACACAATAGTATAATACACTCTTGGCCCATATAAAATTATTGCCTACTTCAAGTTACCTTACCTCGTCATGCAGTCATTAAACCTATCCATGCTCAGATCTCTGGGATAAGAATATCATTTTGAAACCTTATCTAGATACCAGTGAGATGACATAAACTCCCCAAAACTTATGAAGAAGACCAAAAAATATGTATTCAATAGCTTCGAAAAAGCAAACCAAACCTAGCTTGGTAAAAAAAAGTTACATTTTATTTATACTTTTACTCATTAGAAGAGTTGTTTTAAAAAAAAAAAAAAAAACATAGATCCAATTCCTTACAAAATATTATTCTAATCAATTTGAAATTTAACTTGTCATATACATAGTTAAAACCACTTTAAAAAATTTCTTTTGGTGAGTAAAAATAGGAAAAAAAATCTACCGCTTTTTTGCAAGCATAATAAGTTATTAACAAATTACGACAATAAGTTTTTTTTTTTTAAGTGGGCTTTTTATCAAAAGAAACTAAATTTCTTTGATAAAAAAGTAAGAACGCCATATTGTAGAATTTTTAGAAATTTGCAACAAAAAACAAAATATAACTTGATGCTTTGGACTTACCGTTAAGTAGTTATGGCAGTTTTCCTTGGTTGTCACTTTTTTAAATTCTTAAAAAAATCAGTTTTATTTACAATTTTTTCTGAAACTTTGAACTTTTTGCAAAAAAATGTTTTGGTCAAAATTGTAGGTAACATGATTTTCTACAAAAAAGGTCGTAACACTTTTCATCGTACCATCAACCAATTTAGAGAAAAAAAAGTGTTAAATTGGTAGGTACAAAGTCTGTTTTTAGACAACATTGCACTTATTCACTATAGTATTTAGCGCTTTTTGCTTTTTGTTTTTTCTTGGTTTTCTTAATAAGCTTAATCCACAGAAAAAATTTGATCTGTGAAATTATGTATCATCATATTTTTTTGTTTTATGATATTTAGCTAAAAACTTTAAATGCCATCTTGTGTTGTATATTTAATTTATGTGCCGTACTTAATATAAATGATGTTTTGAAGTTCTGGCCAACATTTGTAAGAAACCCTTAAAACCAGAACTTCGTTATTTGCATTTTTAGTCGAAATCCTAAAATGCACTTATATTCGAAACCTTGCTATGCTAGTAAGAGCCGTTTTAGAGAAAATTCTGAAAAACTAATACTATAGGGGGTACCTCTTATATATATAAAGTGATATCAAAGTAAACAAATAACATTATAAGCTCCTCGTGAAATATAGTTTTTGAGTTTGGGATTTTATAAAAAAACTAGCAGTCGTCGTTGAACAAAAAAAATCGTATTAACATTTTTGTTTGTAAATTTAATTTTTTAATTCAAAAGTATAGTTAAATTCATCTCAACGGACGTTACAGTCGATAAAAAAAAAATCATCATTTTAAATAATTTATAATCATAGTTTAAAGAATTACGCCCGATTCATTCACAGTTGCAAATTTAAAACTTCATCTGTAACTAGGAAACCCTTGTAAAATAATAGAATAACAAAGATATAATCATTCTATGTGTTTACATGAAAAATATTACAATATTTAAACTGCACTGCAAATAGCCGAAAAAAAATTCAATTTTTAAACAATTTAAAAAAGTGCCAACTACGAAAAACGGATATAACTAGGTACTTAACGGTAAGTCTGAAGAATCAGGTTACTGTATGTTTTTCGTTGCAAATTTTCAGTTCCACAAGATGGCGTACCTACTTACTTTTTTTTTATTAATTTGTTTTTTGTAATTTGAACGTTTTTTATGCTTATAAAAAGAAAGAAACATAGACTTTTTATTTCCTTATTTTTAGTCAAATTTTAGGTTCCGCGAAATTAGGCCCCAGGAAATAAGACCCCAAAAGAAAAAATGAAATAAGGCCCCAAATTGGGGCATTATTTCATAATAAAATTATGACCCAATGAAATAAGGCCCCAACGAAATGAAAAAATGCCCCAAAAATAAATGAAACAAGGCCCTAACTTGTTTTGACTTTTTTTTGTAAAAATGAAATAAAACCCCAATTTATCTTTTTTCAGAATTAATTTTATTTATTTGTCCGTGGGAAAACATTTATGACGGCTTGCCTCATTCCCTGCTCATAGTCCGTCAAACATTTGGAAGGATTCAGATCAAAAATTGTATCTTTAATATACTGCAATAGATGTTCGTAGGCCTTTTTTGTCGTAGGCCTTTTTTGTTTTTTTTGGAAAAAACTTGTTAACGAAATTAAAAGTAGCAAAATGGCTGCTTATACTCCCTGATGGTTTGCAGGACGATCTTTACATTGAAAAGCATTAGTAAGTAACAGAATAGCTGAAAAAATCGCGCGATTTTTTTACATGTGTAAAATGGCAAAGGATCTGACTCATCCTTTGATATTCCAAAATTTTTCCAAACGGATTCCAATTGAAAGGCCTCAATAATTTGAAGGGGATTTGTTGGTGAAGTTATAAATGCCTTGTTTACAATTTACGCAATATTTATCGTTTTCGAAGATAAGGAGAGACCTGCTCTCCTTATCTTCGAAAACGATAAATATTGCGTTTCTTCCTGAAATCTTTTTCCAAAAAAATCACACATTGAATATCAGATATCACAAAATCAAACATACAAGAATTTGTATTGCATACAGTTAAAATTGTTTTTAAAATAAAATGAAATTAAGCCCCAAAACTAGTGTTGGGGTTTTATTTCATGGGGGCCTTATTTCATAATGAAATTATGCCCAAAATAAAATGAAATAAGGCCCCAAAAAATGAGAAATTTGAAAAATTTCGTTGTTGTTGTTTTGTGTGCTTTTTTTTGGGGCCTTATTTCATTTTTTTTGGGGGCCTAATTTCGCGGAGCCAAATTTAACAAGTGTATTCAACTTCTAATTAATTTGTGACAAGTTTAATTCTAAAGTGATTCGACTATAGATATACCTAAAAGCCAAGAAGAAGTTTCGATTGGTAAGAGAAAAGTTTCCTGTGAACATTCAGACGTTTCGTATAATAAACCAATATCAAAAAAATAACTTTGCCTCAACTATATACTCGATTTCTATTGAAATATTCGATCTTAAGGTCGACTCTCACTCTGGTATCAAATACAGAGATAGATGTGCGATAATTCTTAAGATTACATTATATTCTTACATAATGGTAAACATTTTTAAAAATTGAAATGACACATTGTTTATGTTCTAATTTTTATTTACCTACCATAATTGTAACTCAACGTTGTACAATTGCCCATAGGGAAGTACATATAGTTATTTTTTCGGTTACTCACAATAGAAAATGATTGATAAACGCAAATATCAATAACTTTGTTTGAGTAAAAAGGCTTCAACAAGTTAAAAACTCAATTCAAACAATTTCTTAGTGTGAACCAATACTTTCAACATGGAATTTAAAGAATAAGGACATTTGAAAATTAAACTGAAGTGCAATTTGTATTGATATACTTAAAAATGTATATAGTTCCCTTAAGTTGACGATTTTAAATTGCCAAAAGTGACATACCAACCAATTCCTATATTAAACTTCTCTATACTTACCTAAACTATACCCTCAAAAAGCTTTGATAATATTTACAACTGCATGACCCAACCTTCTACTCAATCTGCAAACATCCGCAATGGCAAAACAATAGACTTGTAACCTCATTCTCTTAAATTTTTACCGACCGACATTAAAACGATTCGTAAGGCTTTTTACACGGAAGGCATGGCCCAACAGAACAGCAAAGATTTGGATTCGAATTCGGATAAGCCATAAGCCGACTGCCCGCAAAGCGTATTATTATTATTATTATTATTATTTTCCCTTTTATGTTTCCTGGCTTCAGACCAACATTTTGCAGTTTTCTTGATGACACGAAAAGATTGCATTTCCATCCGACGAGTACATTTTTAGAGTGACGTGATGGCCCGAAGCATCAGTGGCGTTATTCCAGCAACGACAAAGACATAGGACAACCACCAACTAAATCTACAGCAGCAATCGCAGCCGTATAGTCCAAGCAAGCAAATGTTGCAAATTTTTGCCAAAATTGAAATAAGCTTAAGCCGGCATAATCTTGCAACGAATGCAATTTCATGAATGAGACAACATGAAGGGTATACTCTTTTCGACTTGGCACAAAATTTGCTTGTTTAGTTGGAAATTCGTCTTCTTAGTTCTGTTTCTGGTTCTGGTTCTGGATATCTGTTCTCTGTGATGGTTATAGGATTTCTTTTAACCAACATCTCTCTTTCGTCTTTTGTTGACTTATTTGTGGCATTGTTGATAGATAGCACGGGGTATAAGGCGAGACAAGTAATTGTTTTTTTCTTTCATTCAAAGTGCAAAGATAAAGTTATTTTTTATCTTGTTTACTATGGGATAAGCTTTTGACTTGATACCCTTGAAAGGACATTAAGATAATGGAAAGGATAAGAAGTAGATATATAATATACAAAATCTTAAATACTCGAACAAACTTTGAAATGTAAACGTTTTCGAAATGGATTCGTTTCAATTAAATCACACTTATTATACACAGTTGCGGTCGGCACTGATTTAATTTGTTCATCAAACATAATGTTTTTTCGAAAGATATATGACCTCTTTTAAAGCGCCTATATATACATAGGTATATGCAACATTTCAATAATATGGTTTTATTTCTTTCCTGCACATAATTTTGTGTGTATTTAAAAAACTTTAGGAGTTATGTAGCGTAGGAAAAAAAGAAAATGAATAAAATTTTAATATTAATTTTTAATTTTATAGCGTAGGTATATGAGTTTAGCTTATCCAAATATCAAAAAATGGACTTAGGCTAGTTCTGCATTGTAGCCACAAAATGTCCGGAGGATTTATCTAAATATAATTTGTAGATATCATAATTGTCGGACATACTTCCTTCCGGGCTCCTGGAAATTACGCCAATTTTTTTTTTCAAAAAAACGCCTGAAAATTCTTAATACAAAATTCTGGCTTCTTTTCCTACGGAAAATTCCAATTTTTTCGGACAAAATTTTTGATTTACAGAAATGGAAAAAAGGCCGGAAAAAATTATTTGTAAAAAAAAAGCAAGAAATTAAATTTCTATAAAACTGTATTTTGTATATATAAATTGTTGTAATAAATAAACTACACATTCTTTGTCTCTATTTTCTATTGTAAAAATCATTGTTTAGTTGCTTTTAATAATTCATCATTGACTAATTAAAGTTGTAAAAAAAAATTAACATGCATAATTATCAGCATGAAATTTACAGTGGAAAGCAAAAAAATAGTAAACTTTTATATTATTTTGAAAGGAGACGGACATAATACAGAAATTCAAAAGAACGAAAACCCAAACGACCGAAAATCCAAAAGACCAAAAACCCAAAAGACCGAAAATCCAAAAGACCAAAAATCCAAACGACCAAAATTAAGATTGATTTTTTTTCACAATTTTAATTTTTTTTTTAATAGGTAATTTCATTGAACAAAAAAGAAAATAATTTTTTTTAATCATTAACAAAATTGTATATCACCTCAATTCAGAAAAAATGTTGTTATAAATACCAAAACAATAGCCCTACTTTAATTCCCGGTAGAATTAAACAATCTTAACTGTTGGGGGCATAAGTTGGCCACCTAGGTACTGTTGAATTTGGAAGCTTTGGACTCAGGCGCCCGCCAGACTACTGGACATACTCTAAACGAAGCAACAAGGGAGTTGAAATCCTTTGAACCCGCGAAGCGGGCCATCCAGTTGCTGTTTAAGTAAGTAAAATACCGTCAAAAGGTATATACATAATAAATGAAAAAGATAGTAAAGAAAACACAAAAGCCCGAAAAAGAATTTTTTTTCATTTAAATTAATTTTTCGGGATTTTGGGAAAACTTTTTCGGGCTTTTAGGTTTTCGGTCTTTTGGCTTTTCGGTATTTTGGGTTTTCGGTCTTTTGGGTTTTCGGTCTTTTGGGTTTTCGGTCTATTGGGTTTTCGGTCTTTTGTCTTTTCGGTCTTTTGGTTTTCAGTCTGTTGGATTTCGGGATTTTGACCCCAACCCATTTTTGAACAAAAACAATTATATAAATAAAAAGTACTGTTATAAGAACAATAACGGTGTAGTGTATATTTGTTATGTTAATGATTGTAAGGCAAAAATAATGCTGAGTGATGGACTATGCACGAAAGTAAAAAAATATATGGAGCATATAGTCATATATCTAGTGACCAACAAAATATATATACGAAGAATTTAAATGCAATATGAGCGGGATCCGATGTGCCTATCCATCAGTTTGTGATAGGAATGTATTTACAAATTCGTTTGTTAGATAATTTATTTAAACAGTATTTAAAACAAAAATATTTCTAGTAATCAACAAGCTGCATCAAAAATACATTTTTCTAAAATTTACCGAGGGTTAAGATACTTGACGGGCAAAATATTTCTTTCGTCCAGAAAGTCGCCGTTAGAAGTTGTTGAAGCCTTTCAGAAGGAGTCTATTTGGAATGACTATTTACCAATGGTGATGTCTTTTATCTAATAACTTTTTCCGAAGAGGCTTATTAAGGGTTCTTCTTTGATACCGATTGTTTTCTAAACGGCTGCACTGATTGCGACGTAATTTTTTTTTATTTTAAAAGCACTGCTATAAACTTGATTATAATATACTGTATTCAATTTTTTTTTGAAAATTATTCCATTTTTCTCGAAAAAATACAATCCATCATGCGATGAAAAATTATTTTATTGCCAATGGTGATGTCTTTTATCTGAATTTTTTTTTAGAATCAGCTTAAATTAATTTTTTTTTAAATTATTATTCCACGCCTCTTACTCCCCAGATACTACACACGCTGGGTCTCATTTACACCGACCACGATAGCAATTACGTTGCATATCCTATCGGCACTCATTTAAATTTTAATGTTAAGAAATTAAAAATATAAATTGATGTAAATGAAACACTTATTTAAGCAGCACGAATATCTTTGGAGGATAAACAATGGGCCTGCTTAATACAAGCAGTTAAAAAATTGGAAAGATGAAAAAAAGTCCATTTATTTATTAATAATAAAAAATGGCCAAAAATATGTTAAAAAAAAAGAAAAATATATAAAAAAAAAGACAAAAAAGTAGAAAAAAAAGTAGAAATAAGTAAATAAATAAATAAATACAGTTTCAGTTTCTCTGATTCTTTTTGAATTTTAGCTACATACAAAGGTTAGGAAGAACGATATAGAAGATTTCTCTAATGATCTTGCTATGATTAAAGTCAATAATATTAGAATTAGCATTTACCTCCCTCAGCATTCGCGATATTGGTTCATTTCTACCATAATCAGTTCTGTGAGGAGCTTCAAGGAATTGGGGTACTGACGTTAAAGAATGACAGTTGATGTTAGTGCTCATAACCTCTAGGAAGGTAGAAAAATCAATTACGCTTGACAAAATTTGATGCACGAGTTAAGTCTCAGACATTACCTATAACGGTAATCCCCACATCCCACATACGCCCCTTTGCCTAACAGTACATTTTACTGTTTCCCACCATTTCTTGCACTCACAGCAAAACGTGTCACCAACAGATACACCCCTTTCCCCATATCCCAGCAATATAGACAGGGCATCGTTATTAAATATTCATATTTCATTCAACTAAATGAAATATGAATATTTCGTAAACAACTACTGCATTCCAATCCCACGGGAAGCACTTTATGCTTGACAAATTGTACCTTTCCTGCCTGTAGAATTATTCAAGTAGAGTTTAGTTTTAATTCGACAATCCAATAAGCAAGTGCAGCCTAGCTTAAGACAGCGGCTTGCTTTTTGGAAATATAATTTAATTTATAAATGTAATAAACAAATATAATAATAAAGAAAAAAAAAGAAATAAAAAAACCTTAATGTTTTTTTTTAAAAGAAACGTGAAAGCAACCTCGTAAATCACGAATATAACATCGGCAACTACACGACATTTTTCAAGAGATTGTGAATTGATAAAGTTGTAATCGTTCTTGATACGGAGGCAAGTTGTAGTTGTCAATCCAAGGGTGTCCCCTGAGAGCAAAGTGGAGGAATCTACGTTGTATTGCTTCGATGCGTTTGATATGTACTTGGTGATATGGGGACCATACTTGACTAGCGTATTCCAGTAAGAGTCGAACAAAGGTAGTATAAAGAGATTTCGTAATATAAGGATCCAAAAACTCCTTAGACCATCGCTTGATAATACCAAGAGCTGAGTTAGCTCTATGTATAATGTTGTCATAGTGCGATCTGAAGCTAAGCTCACTATGAAATATAACACCTAAGTACCGGATGGTGGTTGCTCTGGTAACAAGAACATCATTAATGTAATAGTCTCCCGGTGGTGGACGAAAACGTTTGCGGGAATATGTGATTGCTTGGCATTTACCAACATAGCTGCCATTAAACCGTTTTTTATTACACCGATTATCTTTTGAACGGCTGCATCGATTTGAAAGAAATTTAATATTCTAAAACTTTACTGCTTAATCAGAAAAATACTAAATACTTAATTTAGAAAAAAAAAAGTTTTTGAAAAAAGTTGTTTTTTCCGAAAAAAAACCCATACATATATGTGAGTAATTCTATTTTTATCAAAGAAAAATAAAATACAATCAATTTTGATAAATTGAATCTGTGCCGGCGGCTGCGGTGATGTCTTTCATATTATAAATCTTCTCTTATTCCATACAATTGATTTATTCAAACCATAACGATGAGAGAGACCGCATTAGATAAAAAATAAAAAGTATGAAAACAATATAATTTAAAATAATTTAAATTACGACGTGAAAGTATGTGCCAAATTTTCGCAGCTAGTTTTTATATATAAAATGTATTTATATATAAAAACTAGCTGAGAAAATATGTCTTTCTAAATCGGATGAAAAAGGTTTTAAGCTAAATTCATTAATAAAAAAGAAATCAAAGTTGGCAAAGCTAATGGTGTTTCAGATTGCAATCTTTCTCAGTAAAAAAATAATAAGAAAAACAATAACGAATAGTTTAGACCAACGAGCTAAATAATTAATATGCTCAATTTATTTTAGAATCTAATTTTCTCTTATCAGCGGGCATACAAAACCAAAAGCCATTTGAGTAAAACGTGGCAAATAATACAAACCACTTCTATAGTATACCTACAGTGAACGCTAAGGAAAACGTTCTTGCAGGTCTTGCTCCTTACATATATATATATATATATATGTAGGAACCAACAATTCGTCATATTCATACAAAGCTTGAATAAATTTAAGCGCCGTAAATAACAAGGTTTATCATTTCAACCAGACGGACGAGCCATAAGCAGTTGATTACCTAGAAAACCCTTTCAGTTAAGAATATAAGAGTAGGTACTCTTCACCTACCCTAGGTATAGGTATACACTGTCACCAAATCCTGCGGCTGGCGTATGTAAGTAAGTTGGTATATGCGTATAGAGATAAAATTTATAATTTTGACATCACACGATGTAGCACCCACTTTTGTCTTCTTTATGCTATTATCCTTTATCAAAACGATGGAGCACCAAATGACATTGTTAAATGTCCTTGAGCAGCTTTTGGAGTCTATGAAAAAGGAAACATGCAGCACCTGAAGGATGGAAGATGGAGGATGATAAATTAAGTTATTTTCTCTGACACAAGCTCTGAATAGCAAAAAATATAATTAGAAATGGTTGAGAGTTAAAGAGAAATTACTGACACACAAGATTTTTAACGTATTTTTAGTTGGGAAAAAAATTACAATCTCAATCATAGCAAGAACGGTTTAAATATTTTTCAAAATTTCACGAAATCGGCACTTGAAATTTTGATAAGTATATATTTTGGTTAATCACATCCAATCTAAGTAATGTTAAAATTGTCTTAAGTTTTGAATAATAAATTCACAGTGGTAATGAAAAATAATATTTTATTTGGTTTAAATAAAATAAACTATTGATGTTTTCCAATTGAGAGTTTAACGAGAAGTGAAAATATATCAATGAAAATTATTGACAACAAAAATGATATAAATTATATGTTACTAATTTATATAAAAGCAAAGTAATTCTATATCAAGTGTCGATTTCAACAAATAACACCAAAGTTTTTTTTAAGGACATTTGTCTCGTGGAGATAAGAGCGAAATCCTTCAAGTCTATAATTAACTATTAATTATAATTCTTTTCCAATCCTACTCACACAAAAGGATGAGATGTCGTCTTTATTTCCTCACCGTCAATTTAAATTAAATTAGGGGAGAGTGGGGCAACACGGACTACTTAAGCTTTCAGCTTATAAAACATTCTAATTGTATACACTTAACCCGAGAAACATTTTGGGAAAACATAATAATAATAAGATTAGTGTTTAAACTTTATCATACAAAATGATCGAAAGTATTTAATATTTAAAAAGATAAGAGCGAAATCCTTCAAGTCTATAATTAACTATTAATTATAATTCTTTTCCAATCCTACTCACACAAAAGGATGAGATGTCGCGTCGTCTTTATTTCCTCACCGTCAATTTAAATTAAATTAGGGGAGAGTGGGGCAACACGGATTACTTTAGCTTTCAGCTTATAAAACTTTCTAATTGTATACAGTTAACCCAAGCAACATTTTGGGAAAACATAATAATAATAAGATTAGCGTTTAAACTTTATCATACAAAATGATCGAAAGTATTTAATATTTAAAAGGATATAACCAAAACTATAAGAAGATCTTAAAAGTAAAGTAAAGTTCTTTTTTTATCAAATATTGAAATGCATGTTTCATTATTAATAAAAATTAGTCACACCAAATCTGATATGAAGACCCTCTTAAATGTACTTAGCAATATTCGGAGACTAAGAAGAACCAAGCCTTATATGAACTGATGGTCTGTAAAAGCGCTGGAAAAGTATTAAAACTTTAAACTTCCTCCAAAGCGAATTTAAATAAAGAAAGAAAAATCATTTGTCGATCTTTTATAGCGATTGGTCATGATTCCAGGTGGTTTTATTGCGGTAAAAGTCTCACACTATACTTAATACCGACTATCATCAAGTGTCTTTTAAAGATTTTCACTTGTACAAAGAAAAAAAAAATATTGATTTGATTTAAGAAAATCATTGGTTCTGTATTTCGAAGTATACGATTTGATAACGGCGTTTAAGACAGATGCGTTGGGAGTGCAATTTATAAAGTTTGTGAACCTCGTAAACGTTTCTGGCACAACGGGCCGGAAGTATGTTTCGCATCACAACGCTGATGTGGTTCTTCCTTTTGCCCCACTATATAAATTTTTAACTTAAGATATTTTTTTAATGTTAAAAAATGACATAGTCCACTTGGAAGGTAGTTTTAGGTGGAAAAAGATCGGAGGTCAATGAAACTTTCAAATGTTTGAAGGGGGAGGGGAGGGGGAAAGAGGGAAACTGCAAAATTTTCGACCTTTTTCCTTTTTTTTCCTCTTAATTTTATTTTTCTTACGTTCTACGACAAAAGCGTTTAAGTTAGTTTTGTAGAATGTTATCCTAGCATGTTTGAACAATATCAAGTTGTGACCGAGATAATTTTTAAAATTTTGCTAAAAAAAACATGCTTACTTTCACCTATTTTTTTCTCTTAACCCCAAATTTTGAAAGCAAATTTTCAAATTTTGTAAGCTAAATTTGAAAAGTTACAGGTTTTTTGAATCGCCATATGGGAAATGGCTCGCACAAACTTCCTCGTGTACTTTCGTGTTCACGACTGGAAAACTTAGTTTGACCTAAAAAAAGATTTTCAGATTTTACATTTTGAAATATTTTTTAATCCTTTAAAAACAAATTAATGGAATAAAAAAAAATATATGGAAGACACCACTTTCGGTAAAAATTCTATCACATGAAATTTGATTAATATTGATAGTATTCTTTCGAGAAAATTTAAATTATCGGTTTAAAAAAAAAACTTTTCCAAAAATTAGTTTTTCCCAAAAATTTTTTTTGCAGTAGGTATTATTCAAGTTTAACAGTAATGATAGAATATTAAATTTTGTTCAAATCGGTGCAGCCCTTCAAAAGATAGTCGGAATAATATAAAACTTTGTTCTTGATGTTTTGTTTGATAGAAAACTTGAATTCATTCAGCACGTTATAATAACATAAAGCAATTAAATAAAGCGCAATTCCGTTCTTGGTTGGATAAAGCGCGAGTCAAAGTAGTTTTCTGACCCTTTTGTAATAAAACAACTTTTTACAACATTTGTCTGGCCAGAAAATGGTTTGCCTCATTATGACTGCCACATTTTGAGGTTTGAATATATGTGCAGTAAAGATTTGGTCTAAGGGGCTTTGGCTGGCAAAATCCTTATGAACTTCCCTCCAACTTATATTGATTTACCATCCCTTGAAAGCAGATGTTCATGTTTAAACTTTGTTTTTAAGTTAATAAATGAAAAAATTGATTCTTTGCACCTTCTCTCTCGTCTTCATTTTAACATTCATCAAAGAAATTTGAGAAATATATCGGAATTTGTGCATATACATCACTTTTGTACCAATTACGAACGTTTTTCTCCATTAAATAAAATGCGGATAAAATGGGTCTACCGGGAAAAAATTGCGAAATCAATGAAACTTACACAGATTGTTCGGGGGTATACTAGGAATTCCCCCCTAAATTCTTGACCTCGAGGACCCTGTGCTAACATGGGGAGGGGCCAAATACACCTAATTATTTTTTTGTTTTTTTCAGTTGTTCGCTTATATTTCTTACACTAAGCATATTTTCCGACTATAATGTATAACAAAGTTAAAGACCATTAAATTTCCTAAAAACTGGTTGGTGAGCAATATCTGTAGGTCCAATATTGACATATATACAGCTGATTGATTTTTGGGTTTTTTTTTACCCTACAATGAAAGTAGGTATGTATACTGTACAATAATTCCATATCTTTCATTATTAACACAATTAAAAAAAAAAAACAAGTAAAGCCAGCATAGGTTGAGTCAAGGTGAAAAAAACGTAATAGACTGGGGTTACCCCCCCCCCGGATGCCTTTAACTTTAATTTGTTTGATACAGCTATATGTATGCATCAAAAAAATTTAAACGTAACTTGCTGTGTAATTTTTGTATTATCTATATCCTTATCTTATACATTTAGCTTAATGTTAATAAATAAAAAAAAAAATAAAAAAGGATTTAGTAGTTTAGTCGCTGGTATTTATTTTATTTAATAACTAGCAGAAAGTACCCGGCGTTGCCCGGGCACTGGGTGCACTCAGCCTAGAACGATGTCTATATTCCTAATCCTTGTTTTAATAAAAAACAAAAATACATTTGGACTCATTTTTTTTTTTATTTATTTATTTATATTTTATATTATATTTTATCTGAATTCAAAATTTCAAGGGAAGTAGAATCATTGTTAAACTTCTCATCTTTCTCTTCAGGGAAGTCATCATCGAAATTTAACGAAGAGCAGTTCGAAATTTCCATTTTTTCTTTTTCTGACATTTCTGCTACTTAAACTCGGTCCATAAAATAGTTTAACTTTCGGTTATTTTTTAATTTTTTTTTAAATTTTTTTATATAACCTTGCTGGTTCAGATTTACGGTAAATTTAATTTTAATCAATTTAATTTTAATCAATTTGTTTTGTTGCTTGTCTACGATATGCATATTTTTCTCTAACCTATTAGCAACGCCATCTGTACATCATCATTTTCAAAATGGAAAAGGAGTCCCCTATACGGTATAGATTATTATTAATCCCCCTGCTGGTGATATTAATATCGTAATTGAGGAGAAGCAGGTAGTCAAAATAAGAACTAAGGAATCTTTGCTCTTTAGTACAAACCTGATTACTGCAGCGGCAAAACATGAACTTGACGTTCTTATTTTGACTACTTGTTGCGCATTTCAACTTTATCATATACGTGTAGCGCAGCAGTAGTCAAGTTTGTACTTAACCAACATGATCGTTTAAAAACAGAAAATATTAAGAATTTATGACCGAATTTCGCATCTCCTCAATTCGATACTTATGGTGACTACGTAGTAGTGCTTTTTCACTTCATCATATACGTGTAGCGCAGTAGTAGTCAAGTTTGTACTAAAGACCAACGATAACGTATTACTAATTTTGACTACTCGCTGCGCATATCAACTTTGGCAATCCTCAATAAGTTTAACAATGGTAGGTATGACAGTTGGGCGAAATGCCCGTGAAATATTTTGTGAGCTCTCTTTAATATTCACTGATGACAGTTGTTAGAAAAAATTGGAAACGTGAAACGTCGAAATGGTAAGAAAAATTACTTTAATTGTTCGCCGGGCAAAGGTTTTTTAAAAATTAACTCAGTTTAAAAGTGCATTTTGTTATTTTTAATATCCTAAAACCTGACGAACAGTTAAAAGTAATTTTTACAATAAATTTTAGAAAAGAATAGTTTGTTGTTATATGTGTTTTACCACAGTATTAATATAACAAATAAACTAACAAAACTACTCTTTTATATAGTAGTAGGATTGAGCAATCTTTTATTTCAATAACTCCGGGAAGAAATAAAACATGTATATCGTTTAAAGGTCCGACACAGACTGCTTTATTCTTTTCGTCTTTTCTTATACGCTAAGGAGAAATTATTTACAGTTGGGAATTGGTTAAGGGAAATATTCACAAGTATTTACAATATGTTAGTGTTGCCATAAGGCTTAAATTATTACAGTAGGTACCTAAACCTATGAATAATCGAAAGTAAAAAGGGAATAATAGAAGAAAATAGGTGAAAATTAATTTTTTTTTTAATTTTTTAGCAAAGTTTGAAAAATTCTCTTAAAAATTATTCTTATTTTTGGTCGAAAATTTTGCAGGTTTTTCCCTACCATCTTTAAGCACAGGGTCAAAACTTGAGAAAATGTTAATGAAAAATCCCAAATAGTGGACACCAACACAATTTTCGGCAGATATTATTCTAAATTGAAAAGCTATACGTATAGGAAGACATTTATTTAAATATTTTTGGCTAACCTTTTTACAATCCACCTGTTGCTGATAGCTACTCTAGCATTCTGTCACATTTTAATCACCAAGTATTGATATGTTTAAATTTAATTTCTTAATTCAACTCATAACTTTTTCATCTTTGAAGTTCTAGTTTTGATTTCGTCTTTGTAATTCACATCTCTGCAGTCTACAGTTTAAATCAGATTCTATAATTTTCTTCCTCTTGCAATGTCGTTCCAAGATAATTAAAAGTTTCTGAAAGGACTATTTAAAATACATCCTCTTTCGAATACAATAAAAAAAAATAAACTCGCTAAACTGTCATATACAGAAATAACTAATTTAAATGTTCGTCCTGAACATTTGCACACAAAACTAACTTCAGAATCGATTTGCTCTTAACTTCATTTGCATAAAAAGCCAAAGTAATGAAAACGAGTCTTAAGTTTCTTTACCAGCACTTTACCACTATATACCAACCTACCTATATAAAATATAGTTATACCTATACCATTGTAAGAACAAGGCCAATTTAAAAATTAAAAAATTGTTACCATAACCATTTTGAAAGTACAACCATCATCGAACTATATAATGGGTTGGTAATTTGAATTGGAAATTTTACTAATTAGATTATTTTTAGAGGGTTGAAGTGTTTCGAACTATGAGGGCTCTTGTTCCATTCGACAAATGTGCATTCAATTTGTTCATTGAATTGTGGGTTCTTATAGAAAGTTGTGTGTATTTGTTGTATATTGAAATTCAATATTGTAGTTTTGTGAAGAAATTCATGTTTTTTCTCTCGCGTTTGCCAATTAGGGGAGACAAAACTTTCCGCTACTTGAAATGAAAAAGTTTAACAAGATTTTCGATTTGAATGAAAGAAAGGAAAATATCAGAAATTGAAAATGGTTTTGGTTTTAAGTTTGCAGTAAAAAAAAACAATTCTCTATACTTTCTATTGAAAGTGAAATAGGATATTTCTTGAGTTATTATAAATATCGCATGCTATATTTTGCAAATTTTGTATTCTGATGGTCGGTTGCTTGGGTTTTAAAATTTGGTCACCCAGTTTTTGTACGAGATTCATCAAGTTTCAGGATTAAGGTTATATGTACCTTAAGTAAACAAAACCACAGAGATGTGCATTAAAATTAATGCAGACCTAAATTTCTATCTGGAGTTAACTTATTAACCTGTTTTTATGTTTGACCTCCTTCTTCTGTTTGCATACAATCACATATATACGACGCCGATGGAACGGCCTGCTCCTGAATCTCAACGAACATATATCTAACCATACCTCATTTGAACAAACTGTTCTCATGAGTACTGCATGTTTTGTACACAATAACTTATTTTCAAGATCTTCTTGTGCTTGGTCAATGGTCAGGTCATGCCATACTAATCTAACATCTTTTTCCTCTCGATTAACATGTATAATATTTAGTATATCTTGCAGAGTATATAGATTTAGTGAAATCGGTTATTGGAGTTGGACCGATAGACCTTTTTGTCACTGCAACATTACGAAACTTCTCCCCCTGGGCTTCAATTCAACACCTACCGATTACCGTACTTTTTCTATGAATATTTGCAAAACGCTTCGGCGTCGCATACCTTATACCACAAAGGAGTGGGCGAACGACACAATTATTTTCAGGGACCGATCATAAATGGAGTGTGGTGTTGGGGCAGGAGTCTTTTTTGAAACGTCTTTTCTTAACGTCTCTATGATTTTTTGACTGCAATCAAAGAAGCTTCCCACGTAACAATTTTCCTCTCTTAACACTTTCCAAAAGTCTTGCAAATATTTATCTAAAGAGTTAAGATTCTTAAAAATCATCCTTGTAGCATTCTATTAGAATCTTGAAAGAGTCCTTTGAGCCTTAAATGGTCAAATTTCAAGAGTTTATTTTATCTCATATCAAGAGTATATCTCTCTCAACAAGAATAAACATCTTATTAAAGAAAGCGTTTCTCACCGAAAGAGTCTCTTAAAAGAGCAATAAAAAAAACGAGTATGGTATGCATTTATCTTTATCTATCTTTCAAATTTTATGTATTTCTGAGAGAGGGAGATATTTTAATTGTCTTCAAGAAATATAATATGAGATATTTGTGAGAATATTTTATGACACATTATATTTTTCTATTATTTATCTTATTAAGTATTCTTATAATTAGGTCAAAAACAGATTTCTGCACTAATATGTACTCAAATCCTATGGCGGTTGAAATATTTTTTTATAATATAGACATTTTGCTTCGGGAAAAAAACGCTCCCATTAAATAATCAGTTTTTTAATTATTTTGTTTAATGGATTTCGATACGAATAGGGTTACCATTCCTTTTCTTTGGACATAATATTACATTGTCTTTGTTTTATAGACACAATTCTTGTACTTAAATGACAATAATTAAATTTTTAATGTAAATTCAAATTAAAATTATTATAAAAATAATAAGAGATATTCTAGGGTTTCAAAAAATTGTTTTCATTAATTTATTGCTTGATGATAATCCATTTTAAAAAAGTTTACTCAAGTAAAATTGATTATTATCATGAAATAAATTAATGAAAACTATTTTTTGAAATCTTAGATTGTTCTAAGAGTTTTAAGAGTGGTCTCTGAAGATTTCGAGAGCTCAAACTCTGGAGAGTATGTTAGTTTGGATGTAAAATACTAAAGCAAGATCCAAATCAAAACCGTAATGCTGATGCTATATATACTTAAAGATAATCCAGGCTGCCATTAAATCCATTGATGCTGTCACCATATCTTCTAACCTTGTTCAACAATGCTTAAACGAGAAAGTCACAGTATGGTATTCAGGTAAATATGAGAGGGCTGACGAGATTGCCAGGCAAGGATCGGCCTTTCACAGCTCACTCACCGAAGCAGTTAGTATTCTGCCGGGGGCTTATTGAAAGACATATTTTGTCTCATTATCTATATCTGAATCCAATCGTAGATCGAAACATATGGCCTGCACAATGAACTCGCCCAGACATATCCAGAATCATTATAGAAGAACATGCAGCAAATAGTGCCAAATCGTATTTTTTTCTAATATGAGTTAACTCGAGTTAGAATTCAAGCAACTCGAGTTGGAAATCGAGTTGGCTACTTTGGTTTATAATTTAAACTAAACATATAAAATATTTGTACCTAGGTACCTACCTCTACTTGCTATTACATTTAGTTAAAAACAATAATTTTTGTATCACTGTTAAGAAACAAGATTTGCAAGCAGGAACATTAACCATGCGTCATTAAAAATGCGCAGAGCAAAGAATAATAACAGAGTCAGAAAACAACAAATTATAACTCGAATTAAATACACAGATGATGACAGTGACGGAAGTGTTCATACAAGAAGTAACAAGTGTATGTTTCGGTTCGTTCTGTTCTATCGGCTTCACCAACTTGGTTTGTTTGATTTCATAACTCGGTTTGACTCGAATTGGCTTTAAATCGAGTTATCTCGGTTTATTAACTCGAGTTGATACATCACTAGCAGCAAGAATAGGTATTCCACACAACACTATGATTGCCGTGGCTGCGGAGATGAAAGGGAAAAGGAAACTGTGAACCACTATCTCTGTCATTGTTCTGCCTTGGCTAGTCCAAGGTGCTAATTCTTCGGTCAGTACTTTCTTGACGACCTTAACAAACTTTCAGTGAACATAGGGTATCTCCTTGGTTTCCTGAATGCGACTAAGTTGGTTATGGGAGCCGATAAAATGGATCAAAAGCACTACATTATTTCCGTTCGAACCAAACCTATACAGCTATAGCCATGTAAGATGGTATAATGTCAACTGCCATGTTTTTCCCTAAAATTGGATGATCTCACGGGCAAACTAGTACCACCCTACGCCATCCAGCACTCTGCCTAATATATATAGGCTTTTTAGCGAAGACATCAATATCGGAGCTAGTATAGCCTTGGCAGCCTAGGTCGTGGGAATGGATGACTACACCCTTTAGTGAGGTGTCCGAGGATCTGTTGTTTTCCTATAGAAGTTGGTAACAAAGGGATTAACTCCCATGTAACCTCCATATCAATCAAGCCGAGTATTGACATGTGTGCCGTTGCGTGAATTCGCATGATGCTTGCAATTCATATACGAGTTTTCCATTACTTAAAATATACTCAATTGACTTATGTTAACATCTTAAATACATACATAAACTAACACAAATAAAAACTGATAAAATACAAATCTTTCATTTTGTTTGAATGAATTAAAAATGATTCAAACTTTTTCTTTGCGCATCATTGTTCTTTAAACTTATAGAAACATTTTTTTTTACCCCAGTATTCGATTTAATTCCATTGACATCACCTTAACCAAATATAAAATATGTTTAAACCAAAATATTGGAAATACAAAAAAAAAAAAACATATATAACTTTACATATTTTAAAAAGAAAATTTCGATATACAAGTTAAACCAAAGTATGAGAAATGATTCATGGGGTAGATGTCCACAGCTGACAAACTTTTATTTATCCACATCACGTTCGAAACAAGGATAATATCATATTTCTATATTATAGTTATGTGGGGGAGTGATGGTGTCATCCTTGTTTTTCTTTTCGTTGCCCTTTCCTCAACTTTCACAAAATGTGTCAGCTTATAAATTTAAAAATAATATGAATTTATTTGTTTTTTTTTTTATATTTTTATATTTATTTACCAGTTTACCACCTTCTGTTGCATCATGAGTTGACTCATATTTGAGAAGTTTCATTCAATTTGTTGATTATGATAATTTTGGAATTAAGATAATGTAGTATGTAATCTATGAAGTCATCTTGATCGGGTGTTTATTATAGCAGTGATAGTGAACTAACATGACTTCCTGTTAACCCTTAATAAGCTTTTGTGCCCTTCAATTTAATTTTTTGATTCGGTTTATTACCTGTGTTTTTTTTTTTTTTGTTAAGCTATCCGAAGTGAAGTAAGATTTTCCATAAAAAATCTAACAGCGGATTACTATACCGATAAAAGAAGTTAAATCTCACTGCAGAACCAGATAGATTTTCGACTTTCATTCGGGTATCGATCAAATTTTTTGCTATAGGTAGTTGGTACGAATGATAAATTCATGTATGTATCTCGATAGGGGTATGTTCGTAAAGTTGTAGTGGCTTTTAAAGTGAAATGTGGTCTTGTTTTATGTTCGATAGCCCACAAACATAACCAAATCCCGAAACAAATTATTGAATAAGAAATGGTTTTTGGAACATTTAAATATAGGAGGACATTATATACATATCTGCCATATGCCCATCCAAAAATGTGCTGTTATTGCATTTTTCATATTTCATTGAGTAAAAAAAGTAAACAGTATTTTGTTTTAAGGATTTGCTCCAGTTTAGCGGCGCTTTGTCACTTTGTTGTTGATTAGCACGATTTTAATTTTGACATTTGCTATACCTAATCACTCAGTGTGAACATGTCATTAGCAAATTATAGCTTTGACACTTACTATTTCTTACAAATACAATTTTGACATTTGCACAATATTCAGTACGAATTATCATCAGAAAAATATATATTTGACAATGTTCACATTTGACGTACGTCCAGTCCGCCGTATTCAGACACAAATTAGTGTGAACACAATGTATGAAATGAGCCAAGATGTTTACAATATTCTTTACAGGGCTAATGCTTAATTGCAATTTTCAATCAAAAATTAACAAATTTTGCGAAAACTTTCAAGATATTGGTGCAAAAAGCTAAAAAATAAAAAATTGCAAATGAATAGCAAATGTCAAAATGCATCCATGAGAATTTTAAAAAATCTAAAACTCCGGACGCAAAATCCCGTCTCTTTCTAACAACGAAGTGGGAATGGGACGTCAAAATACTTCGGATGAGTATGTCCAATGTGAACATCGTCTTTGAAACTTTCTAGTTTGACAGAAATTTACAATATAAATTTTGACTTTTGCGGAATAGCTATTCAGTGCGAACTAGCTCTCATGGTCATCAGTATGTATGCAAACATTATAATGTCTAAGGCTGAACCACTATTGTTCAAAAGGTCTTTGCATATCCAATTTTGACATTTGCAGAATATTTATTGCTAACTGCCATCAGAAGCAATATATTTGGCATTTTCTAGTTTGAAACATATTATGTTAGAATCTAATCTAATCTTAATTTTTGGTCCACTAGAACAATAAAAAACTGTGTTTCAGAAACTCCAATGGAATTTAAAAAGAGTGTTCCTTCGAGTGAATTCCTAATTTAAATTGTAAAATATATCTACATTTATGCTGCGAACAAACCCCATTTTCTCTTCTGTTCATTTTTGTTGCTGCAACATAACAAAATTATCCAATTAATTCTGTAAGAACGCCAACTTGGCATGAATTATGTTATAAAATTCAACTTTTTCGATTTGTTATTACCACATTTTCTCCTGTTATGAATTGTTTTTGATTTAATTTCATTATGTCTTGCAGTTCAGTAGTCACATATTTCAAATACAAAAATGCGGCTGCCGAGTTTCCCACTTTACTATGTATAGATTGCCAAAGAAACACTGAAATTTTTTTAATCGGAACTTTTTTGAACAAATCATGAACACTATGAGACAACTTTCAGTATACCTGAAAATAAAGAACAAGAAAAAGAAGATCACGAAGAAGATGCTTACTTTTGCGATACCCGCATATCCCTCTAAGCTGCAACACTTACATCAAGTGCTCGTTGCAAGGATGAATCATTTTCATTTATGATGGCTCCATCGTCAGCAAAAAACAATATTGATACACTTTCGGTAAGATAGTCAAGGACTGAAATAAAGAGCAAAGGACTCAAGAAGCTTCCTTGGTGTACCTACAAAAACTTCGATTAAAAAAATTTCGGTAGCTCCTGCAATGCATCTTAAATGTTTGTTTTGACATGCTTGTACATATATCCAAAAACATCCGCACATATAGATTTCAGGAACTCCCCGTTGCCTTAGGTTCGGGTCACCCATATCAGATTACGTGGTTGTCGATCGAAAGCTACCAAACACAGCATGCACATGGCTTGAGGAATCGCGATGTTCTTCCATTCTAATTCTTACACTCGGGATTCATCATCATCATCATCGGCTCGACAACCGGGGTCCGGTCCTGGCCTCTTTCAACAAGTCTCTCCTTCTATCCCGGTCTCGAGCCGACGACGCCATCCAGTTTCTCTCCAGCGCAAGGGTCTACCACGCTGTCGTCTACAACAGAATGTACCACAAAGAACTTTCCGAGCAGGTTCCTCTTCGCTCATGCGAGCTAGGTGCCCTGCCCACCGGAGTCTACCGAGCCTAATTTTTGTCACGATATCTGCTTCAAGGTAGATTACGTACAATTTATGATTGTACCGTCTCCGGAATCGTCCTTTCTCACATATGGGGCCAACAATTCTCCTTAAGACTTTTCTCTCGAACGCGGCTAAGATGTCAGAGTGCCTTTTGCTAAGCACCCAAGTCTCGGATCCATATGTGAGTACTGGCAGGACCATGCATGGTCCTGTACAGCAGTAGTTTTAAAGTAATGGTGAGATTTCTGGATTTGAACAGCTTTGACAGACTGTAGTAGTCTGTTGGATTTGAGAAGCCGCCCGCGTATTTCTTCTTCTATATTGTTATCGGCTGCTACTACTGACCCAAGGTATTTAAAGGATTGCACCACTTCAAATTAGTGCTCCGCTACCTTGATTGTTTGACCAACTGTTCCTCTCGCATTCGACGCCACCATGTACTTTGTTTTACCTTCACTTATGTGCAGCCCCAGATTTTGTGCCGCCTGCTCGATCTGGATGAAGGAATCGTGTACAGCTTGCTCGGTTCTTCCGATGATGTCGATGTCGTCTGCGTAATTCGATGTCGGGATTGCATCTGTATTTCATTTCCCCGAAACAAGCCCCCACTGGTCATAAGATAGCCTTATTATTGCTATGGGCAATCGCTTATCCCATTATCCCCTTGCAAACAAACTCCAACAATGATATTTAATTATTTCCTTTATTCAACCCCTAGAGTATTTTAAAAACAAATCAATAGAAATACATAAAACTGTCTGATGTGATCTCAATATCACCACACCTTCCAAGAAAAAAAATCCTGATATGGCTAAGTAAAATAACGATACAACCAAGTATTTCCAACTAAATCGTATCATTTAAGAAAACGTGATACATTAAGTACACTCGTTCTACTCAATCGAGCTCACTTCCTTGAATAACCCCTCAAGTGACACAAAATGCACAATTTAATAATAATCCTTTTCTCAACTGGGAAGCCATTATCCCAGGAAATAAACCAGAGTCCCATATTGATGGTGAATCACGACAAGCAAGCGTAATGGATCCTACAATTTGTAGGTGATAAACCACTATTACACACTCTTGGAAACTTTAATAATATCTTTAAAACATCCGAACATTTATATCGGTATCAGTTTCTCCCAGCAGGCCAATAAAAAGGCACCATCGCTCTTTTGGTCCTTAACAAACAACTGCCACAAAAGAAATCCTTAAACTGAAAATAAGAAAATGTTAGTTTGGAAAAACCTTCTGCACCATTAATTTTCCTCGAAAGCAGTTCAATTGCGGTTTGTGGTAGTGTGGCTATATGGTGACGGTGCCGGTGGTAGTATGGTGAGGTGCTGGCTGATGTGATATAAGAACGGAATTGAAGTGGCGTAACGTTTCGTTTTGCTTCCTCCGTCCATCTCACTTTGATTGTAAAGTAAGGATGGACATGCGAACAGACATAACATATCGAATTCTCGTGCACATTTTCGTTCGTTGGGAACCTTATCGTTTTTGGGTCGCTTTTTTATTGGAACATTTCCTCTTGGCCTGGTCCTTCTACAGAACAGATGATAAGAGCTTTTTCCTAAAAAAAAAAACAACCTAATGAACTGGTGATTTCTTTTGTCGATGGGATTTTCGTTAGTTAATTTGTTCGATAGGGCATGATTCTTGTTATTTTCAATTCGAACAGGATTTCACGTTTATGTTGAGCATCCTTAAATTATTGGTTTGTTTGAATAAAGTGAATATATGTAATTTAGATAGCTAATGAATAAAACAAACCAAAAGATCAATCTGAGAATGAGTTTTTCTATTTGGTTCTTTGATGGGTAATCAACTATATGATGACACCCAAGTCATCATATAGTTGATTACCCATCAAACTATTGAATAATTATTTAATTTTCCCTCCCTTTAAATTCAATAATTTTTAAAATTAGGTACTCTATGCGTAGGAATAAAATATTAGTGTTGCATGGGTGCAACAATAATCTTAATATGGTGCAACGGATCTGCTCAAAGATGGCAGAAATGTCTCATTGAAGATACTACATCAATGGATATTAGGTATTCCTCTACACTCGAAACTAAACCCGATAATGAATTACAGATGACATATTGACATGACAATAGTTATGGTATTATACATAAGGCTGCAACTTATTCTATATTAAATTAGTTTTGAATTAAACATAAGCCTGTTCAAATGATTTAGAAAAATCTTCTTTTTTGTCTGATGTTGAAGAGTTTTGATCCTAATTGAGATCATATAATGATCTTAAAAAGGATCTTCAACTCTAACTACTTCACTATACGGATCTGCTTGTGGGGTTCGTCGGATTGCCCTTATATGACGTCGGCATAGCCTCCCAGTTATTGATTGTATATTTTTGTTGGTGTCGTTGCATATTTGTTTATTTTTTCCAAGAGTTCTACGGCCTGCCTTTCTTCCGCAATTTTTTTCGTTGTTCTATTAACTTTAGTTGAATGAATGAAAGTTCTTTCGTTGACTGCTTCCCTTTGATCTAAGCCGACAGTGATGTTGCGAATGAACAATTTCATACTTTAATGAAAGATATTCATTAAAATATATTGTCGTTTTTTTTTGGAAACTCAACGAATAATTTCGTTTGGTAATGAAATTTTGTCATTGTTTAACGAAAAATTCTTAAACTAATTAAAAATACATTGAAAAACTAAAAAAAATAGTATTTTCGTGGATAAATCGATTATGACTCAACGTAAAGTCTCGTTTGATAATGAAAACTATTTATTGTTTAACGTAAGATTCTTTATATAAGGAACAAAATTCGTATTCATTAAATATATAGTGTAAACAAATTAAAAATGAGTACTATTTTGCGTGAGTCAATGAAAGAATTTCATTAACTTAAGGAAAAAATCGTTAATCAACGTATTATTTAACGTTAATCAATAAAAAAAAATCATTGAATCAACGAAAAATTCGTTATCCAACGAATTATTTTTTGTTGATCAATGAGAAAAAAATCGTTGACTCAACGAAAAATCATTGCATTTTTGTATTAAAAAAATTCGAAGATTCAACGATTAAATAGTCTGCTAACGAAACTTTTTGCGTAATTCAATGAAAAAAATTCGTAAAATCAATAAAATAATTAGTTAAACAACGAAATCTTTCATACAATTTTCGAGTTCGAAAATTTAATGGAAATATTTCGTTGAATCAACGAAAAATTCGTTACTCAATTAAGTGCATTGTTACAACAAAACAAATAATTGGCTCAAAATAATGAAAATTTCGTTGAGACAACGCAGTTTTTCGTTCAATTTACGTAAGGGTTTGGTTCAGTGTAACAGTGCATTTTGGACAGTGTTTTCAATAATTTACGACGTGGAAGGTTCTTCTTAATCTTCTTACTTCTAATTCGATAAAACTTTGTCACTCCTGCGGCCTGCTGTCGTGAGTAACATTTTCATTTCAGTTACTGTCAATTAGCTTTCGTACTTCGTGTACTTATGAACCGTATACCTATGTAAGCCCTCGACGAACCATATCAGTGTAGAGATTTCGCTTAAACTTATTGTATATTTTGGCCACAGAATATGGCAGAGTTCTCACGCAACTTCATCCACCCTATGCGCTTCGCTGTTATAAAAAGCGAAGCAAGACACGCTTCCTTGGTGTACTCAAACTTCGATATAAAAATATTTGGTGACTTCTGCAGTGCATCTAACAAACGTTTTGACTTCCTCATTCATATATCCATGGTCATAATGTCAGATCTCCACTGATTTGGCATTCGGTTATCGCTGATTAGTTTGGAGATGAGAACCGTGAGCCATCTTATACCGATGTGTACAATCTTTTTCCAGAATTCTACCTTTTTAAAGTTTTTCAACTCGCCGACCGCTCTGTCTTCTTCGGCTGTAATATCGGAGTTGTGATCTTCTTTGTTGTTTGGTGCGTTTGTTAGAAAGTGTAGTTTGCGAAACTGATGTTCTTTCGCTATTCTGCCACCACCTAAGTAAAATTTTGTCGCCTACAAGAAGTTTCAATTGAGATTTGTTTATGAACTTCGGTTAGCGAATCTCCTAAACATTTCTCTTTAACCATCGGCAATTTAAAAAAAAAGTTGGTTTTCATCAAGCCAGAACAGATATTTCTTTTCAACTCTCGATATATGCATACTCTCTGCTTTGAATTCAGCGCTTAACAACCATCTTTCATTGTCCCGTTGATGGCAGTTCCTTTTTGCGGTTTCTAACGCAGTGATTTCGTTTTCTAAAGACAAGTTCGTTGCTGATAATTCCATACATGTTTTTTTACTTCACACTTTTCATTCATAAATCTGTCGAAGGTGTATTTTTAAAGTTTGCATGCATAAAGAAGACATTAATTGAATTTTCAAGCCAGTTTGCTAAGAACCGCCATTTCCTGTTATGTATATGAAAAAATGTCTATAAGTAAACAAAATATACCTATACTTACTTACAAGTACAGTATATGAAAATTACTATTCTACATTTGAATAATTTCGAATGTGTATCATGATAAAATTAATTCTTAGTTCATATAACTATCAGGAATAACATTAAACAAACTAATATTTTCTTAAAAAAAAACTCCATTTTATAATTTTTGTATTTGGAACATTATTAAGATAAATTTTCTTTTTCAATCTTGTCACGAATTGTGACGACTTCCTTACAAAAAACTCCGGAAATTTCATTCTACCACCAAAAGTGGTTTTCTTAAAGAAAATTAAAGCACAAAAGTTGGCAAGAAATTGCGCTTCTCAGATGCCCCCAGGAGATTATTGCAACTTTAGACGTCTCTCTTTTATGCGATGTTCATGTTACCCTCATATACTTGTGTTAGTTTCTGCTGAACGTATTGCATTGCAAGATTTAAACACTGCTTCCAACCGAAAAACACCCACCCACACGCATACACATGCATTAATGTAGGTATGGAGAAAAAAGGAAGCACATGCAACTGCCGGATATGTTTTAAAGTAATTCATGCTACCCTGGGGGTAAAAATAAAACTCAATGTGAAAGTTTCTTTTGCAAGTTTTGCAACGGAAATTGCTTCGTCTGACTTGAGGGAGAAAGAGTTCTCGGGTTTGGTTGAAAACTCTCTTCTGTCATTCTTTTGGAGCTTTATGCAGCGTTTAGTAGCCCTATTATCTTATTGCAATTTATTTTTTCATCACACTGTGTTGAGATAGTTAAATTTCTTTTGCAAGCAGGTAGGTATAGCTAATTATCTGAAAATGGTTGATAATAATTAGTGTTGTTCCTCTACGTGTCGACTTTTTTTTTCTACATTTCAACGTAGACAATTGTGTCGACAATGTAAAATTCCAAATAGGTAAGTTCAATTCCTAAAACTAAATCCTATGTTTCCTGGAACATGGCTGCAATGAAACATGCAATTTTGGCAAATCTGGCCAGAAAACTTTTACAAATTCCTGCTTCTTCCGCACAATTTAATTCCAGCTGAAGAGGAAGAAAAAGAAGAAGAAGAAGAAGAAGAGAGAAGAAGAAGAAGAAGAAGAAGAAGAAGAAGAAGAAGAAGAAGAAGAAGAAGAAGAAAAAAGAAGAAGAAGAAGAAGAAGAAGAAGAAGAAGAAGAAGAAGAAGAAGAAGGAGAAGGAGAAGAAGAAGAAAAAGAAGAAGAAGAAGAAGAAGAAGAAGAAGAAGAAGAAGAAGAAGAAGAAGAAGAAGAAGAAGAAGAAGAAGAAGAAGAAGAAGAAGAAGAAGAAGAAGAAGAAGAAGAAGAAGAAGAAGAAGAAGAAGAAGAAGAAGAAGAAGAAGAAGAAGAAGAAGAAGAAGAAGAAGAAGAAGAAGAAGAAGAAGAAGAAGAAGAAGAAGAAGAAGAAGAAGAAGAAGAAGAAGAAGAAGAAGAAGAAGAAGAAGAAGAAGAAGAAGAAGAAGAAGAAGAAGAAGAAGAAGAAGAAGAAGAAGAAGAAGAAGAAGAAGAAGAAGAAGAAGAAGAAGATCTTCTAAACACAATAAACATAATAACACACGTATTTATAGACAAAGGAAATAAAAGTAAAATAGGAGATTTTTACGTACCAATTAAAATTTTCTAAAATTTGCTATACTTGCTTCATGGTCCTAGTAAGTGGTAAGTGGTAAGACTGGCACAGACGTAGTTTTTGGAATTTGTAAAACTGGAAGTATCAAACCAGATCTAAGGTAGCAAGTATTAGACAGTGAAAAAAAAACTAACCCCAGTGCCATTTTCGGTGGGTTAAAAAATATGATTCAAAGTAGCCTCAAAAAAATTAAAAAAAAAACGTAGTTAAAGTATTTATAATAAAACCATAGTTAACTCGATTAATTCAAATCGTTTAAAACAATTTTTTGGTTATATTTATTGAGTATAAATGTTAAAACAAAGAACCAGACTTGTTTAATCTAATAAATAAAACAAATTAGAACACACTTTAACCGAAACCGAAAAAACGCTAGATTAAAATTTTTTTTAATCCAGTTTACTCACATTATTTTGCCCGCGAGTTATTCTGCAGGTTGTATATTAACATTGTCACTAGGTTATTTTACACGAGTTCTACGTTGTTTTAATCAGATCATTTTTCTGCATGTACTTACCTTATAATGCATCGGATAAGGCTTTTGCAGATACAATCTTTATATCAACGTAAAGTAAACAATGACTTAATTTTTCTCCATCAAATTATCTCTGGACAAATTGATTAGTCGGACCTGTTTTTTTTTTGTCTCAATTGGTTTTAACTACCGCGGACGGTCGCACCACCTTCGAAGTTCTGAGCTTTTTAATATTGAACATCACAGAACCAATTATGGAATGCATGAGCCTGCTCTCACGCGGATGAGTAAGTTATATAACTTGAACAATGGTGTGTTGGATTTTAATTTAAATAAAATTAATTTAAAAACTATTTTCAGAACCAGTGCTCCATGATCCTTAATGTTTCTGTGTCATTTTGTTTAATATAGCCTATGTTGCATTGTGCTTACTAACAACTAACATCTGCAGTGATGAGCCAGTGGGACACATTATATGTGTTTGCAAATCTTCTTTTATCTGCTGATGCTTGCTTTAAGCTCCATTTGAATAAGATCTGATAGTGAAAAAAAAAAATAACCGTTAAGGTAAAATTTGAAAATACTCAGCCCTTATTTCGTGCGATGACACGACGCAGCCCCACTGTCTGAAATCTAATAACACAGTTTCATTAACAAGCTCCAGTTTTTACAGAATTATTCCTAGAAGGATTTTCTTCTTTTTAAAAACATCATATTTTCAACTACGCCCTACCACATACTCCTTCCTCGATGTGTTCTTGATGCTCACACCTTATATGTTCTATAACCACCGAGCGAATTATTGAATCTCTTCGGTCCTGCAAGAATTACTAGTTGGTATATACTTTTATTTTTTATTAAATTACTTTCTCTATTTCTTCCAGAAATCATATTTTTATTTCTTTTCATGTAAAAATAACCATAAAAAACATTTCATGTCATACATATGGCTTACTTTACCTCTATTGTTATACTTACCTGTTCCCTAATCATTTAAAACCAAACAGCTTTATTACAACTTAACAATTTTATCAATTTCCAAAATCAACCTCCCTTCCTGGATGATTTCACATTTACCCAAGGCAAAACCACAAAATGTTGGCTCAATAAAAACTGAATAGCAATTTAATTGCCAATTTCTATTGTTGCTATACAAGAAAAGCTCCAAAGCCTGGTTTCGAGTTTTTTTTGGTGCCGCTTCATAAAAATACTCTCTCGATATACAATACACCACACAAACCATTTCTTTCTGACCGCATAAAATGGCTCGGATTTGAAGCAATCGTATAATCCATTTCACAAAAATGAATGGAAAAGGATAACCCAGTCCCAGCCCCAAACCAAACCCAACAAAGGTATTAAAGCGGAAAACTATAAAAACCAATAGTTTCTCCCTCGATGTGTTAAAAAGATATGGGAAACAATTTTCAACATTGTTATGGGCTTAAGTGCTGCAGTGTGCAAAAAGGTCGATGAACATAAAAAAAAGGACTTCGTACATGCAAGGTCTTTCTATATGGTCCTGCTGAAGCAAACTGAGCTTCGATATATTATACCTATGTGCACTGAACCAAAAAGGTACATGGAATTAATGAATATAATCATTCTATTAATGTATCGTTCATTATTATTTGTCCAATGATCCTGTTCATATAGATAATGAACGGCCGTTCATTAAAATCAATGAACGTTCATTAATTCAATGAACCATACATAATTTCATTCATAAAATTTCGAACTTGAAATTTCGAAGATATTTTAATGAATCTTTCATTAAAACAATGAACGCGTTCATAGAAACAATGAACAGTGTTCACTGATTTAATGAATACGTTCATAAAAAAAAATAAATTCTTTCCTTAAATTAATGAACGGATTCATTGAATTAATGAACCGTTCTTAAAAATAAAAATATCCGTTCATAGAATTAATGAACGCCGTTCATAGAATTAATGAATGCCGTTCATAGAATTAATGAACGCCGTTCATAGAATCAATGAACGCCGTTCATAGAATTAATGAACGCCGTTCATAGAATTAATGAACGCTGTTCATAGAATAAATGAACGCCGTTCATAGAATTAATGAACGCCGTTCATAGAATTAATGAATGCCGTTCATAGAATTAATGAATGCCGTTCATAGAATTAATGAATGCTGTTCATAGAATTAATGAACGCCGTTCATAGAATTAATGAACGCCGTTCATAGAATAAATGAACGCCGTTCATAGAATTAATGAACGCCGTTCATAGAATTAATGAACGCCGTGCATAGAATTAATGAACGCCGTTCATAGAATTAATGAACGCCGTTCATAGAATTAATGAATGCCGTTCATAGAATTAATGAACGCAGTTCATAGAATTAATGAACGCCGTTCATAGATTTAATGAATGCCGTTCATAGAATTAATGAACGCCGTTCATAGAATTAATGAACGCCGTTCATAGAAATAATGAACGCCGTTCATAGAATAAATGAACGGCGTTCATTAATTCTATGAACGGCATTCATTAAATCTATGAACGGCGTTCATTAATTCTATGAACTGCGTTCATTAATTCTATGAACGGCGTTCATTAATTCTATGAACGGCGTTCATTAATTCTATGAACGGCGTTCATAAAAATAAGAAACCCGTTCATAAAATTAATGAACGTGTTTACGAACGCGTTCATTAATTTTATGAACACAGGCCTATGTTCCGTAACTCTTGCACCGTCATAAGTGCTCGAAAAACATTGTGAATTCGAATGAAATCAATTTTTTTGTACAAATTTCATTTTGATTCAAATTGTTCTTCGACAACTTATTTCGATGCAAGCGTTATAAAACGAAGGCACTGTTTTCAATAATTTAGAAAGTAAAATTTCTTATAGTCTTATTCCTTGTCAAAGAATTTTTAATCTCCTGTCAAGAAATTAAAAAAATCAACTGACAAACAAAGAAGTCATGGAAGTTTAGCTTTCTAAATTTATTAGGTCGAGATCTGTGAAAAAGAAAGAAAAATTAATGTGAATCGCCGTTTTCAATTTTTACAAACCTGTTAACAGTACATTCATCTTCATTCATTTTTCATCTCTAACCTTCTCCTTTCTGAAATGTTCAAGGTTAAATTAAAGAAATATTTACATTTACATGAACTCTTTTATCTTTATTTGATACTCTTTTATTTTTTATTTGAATTTACATATAAGAATTGAAATTTTAAATTAAATTTAAATTTAATTTTAAATTAAATTATAAGGATTTAATTTTTTTTTTAAATAAATTAAGTGAAACAATCCATAAGAAGTGAAATTCAGTGAAGTTATGAGATCTCATCAAGCAAAACATACATTTTTTTATTTGATTGATAAATCATAAAATTGATAAAATTGATAAAATTTAAGATATTAAATTATAAGGGTTAAATTAAATTATAAGGATTTAATTTTTTTTTTAAATAAATTAAGTGAAACAATCCATAAGAAGTGAAATTCAGTGAAGTTATGAGATCTCATCAAGCAAAACATACATTTTTTTATTTGATTGATAAATCATAAAATTGATAAAATTGATAAAATTTAAGATATTAAATTATAAGGGTTAAATTAAATTATAAGGATTTAATTTTTTTTTTAAATAAATTAAGTGAAACAATCCATAAGAAGTGAAATTCATTGAAGTTATGAGATCTCATCAAGCAAAACATACATTTTTTTATTTGATTGATAAATCATAAAATTGATAAAATTGATAAAATTTAAGATATTAAATTATAAGGGTTAAATTAAATTATAAGGATTTAATTTTTTTTTTAAATAAATTAAGTGAAACAATCCATAAGAAGTGAAATTCAGTGAAGTTATGAGATCTCATCAAGCAAAACATACATTTTTTTATTTGATTTATCTTCATTTAAGTTACATTTAAATCAGTGAAATAAATTATAAGGAGTGGAATTAAGTTAAATTATAAGGATTTTATCAAAACATGAGCCTTTGCATACCCATACTTTTTTTTTAAATAAATAAAGTGAAACAATCCATAGGAAGTGAAATTCAGTGAAACTGTGAGATCTCATCAAGCAAAACATGAGTCTTTCCGCACACTTTTTTTTTATTACCTTGATTGTATTGCGTTTCTATAAAACCCCAAAATGAGGAACAAGCGGTTGGGTTCTCCAGATTAAATAAATAAAAAATTTTGTAACAGATATCCACTGCTCGGATAAAACTGTTAAACGGAAATTTAACTCCATCAAAATAGAGAAAAATTTCGGAAAATTTCAAGATTGACACACCGTGAACAATAATGAATGGTTGGATATTCTCACCCATTTTGAAGGCAATATGGTCTTCTATAGCTTGAATTGTGTTGCCTATCCAAACGAATGAATTCTGTGAGTTCTTGATGGTATGTCGTGTTACGTGTTTTCGACCATCTGTGTCTTTTCTTATCACTTTTTGGAAAGGTACAAAGTAACCATGCAGAGCCCAAAGTAATGCTGCATCTTTACAGTCTGAAAAAAAGCCAACCACAGAAATACCAAAATCAGTAAAGCTTTTAACAATAATTTTATATAATAATTATATATTTATGATTTATGATAGTGTATTTAATCACTTGGAATAGTAAAAAATAATAATTACAAGTTTTACTTAAAAATATTTAAACTAAACACGAACTTTCAGATGGATCTGCTGTTATAATTTCGTTTAGAACAACTCGTATATTTTTTTCCTTGACACGGTTATCAGTAGAGAGAAATTTAAGAAGTTTTTCCCCCAGTGCTTCCCAATTGTTCAAAAATGAGCCGGAATTTGGATACAAATAACTATAGTCTATATCAACCTTTGGAATTTAAAAATTTTAATATTTTTGAACGAAGGTGATGAAAGTTTTTAAAACTCACAAAGCGATCGATGGCCAGTTGGAAGCTTATACTGAGGCCATTTATTGAGAATCTCAGAGGTGGAAGAAGCGTTTTTTATTTCCAAGAGTCTGTGGTTTATACATGCCTTCCAGCAACGTTCAAACTCCTCACATGGCAAATTATCATATTTTAATGCCAGATATGTTTGCTCTGCATCTTCTTCTGAAACTAAATAAAGAATTGATTGCCTAGATTTCAATTTTAATTTCACGAATGATGTTAAAATTTAAGTAATTAAGAAGAAGTAAGAAGTCAGTTTTGGACACATTAGACTTCATTTTAGAGTAAAGTAATTATGCAATACGAAGAAAACGTATTGCGACTAATTACAATTTAAGTAAAGTTCTTACAATCTAGATAATTTTTGGAATATAGTAATAACATATGAATAATAACATACTTATTTCAAGAGTTTCCTTTTCATTTTTTTCAACTTTCGGCGAAGAGATTTAATGTTACAAAACTTAGCGTAAATTTTACCCCTTTTACTTGTTCGATAATATTCCTGCAAAAGTTTAGAAATATCAAGTTAATATTGTTCGAACATAAATTATGTGTATATTTTGGATGCCAATAAAAACTTAGAAAATTTTTTTCAAAGATGAAAATGTTTTCCCCATAGAAAAATATTTTTCTTGGGACTTAGAAAATTTTCTAAGTCCCAAAAAAAAATTTTTTCATTGAAAAATTTTTTTTGGGACTTAGAAATTTTTTGATCCCAAAAAAAAAGTTAATTTCTTTTTCGGGACTTAGAATATTTTTCAATGAAAAAAATTATTTTTGGGACTTAGAAAATCTTCGATGCCAAAAAAAAGTTAATTTTTTTTTGGGACTTTTTCAAATTTTTCAATGAAAAATATTTTTCTTGGAACTTAGAAAATTTTGGGACTTAGAATATTTTTCAATGAAAAAAAATTTTTCAATGAATTTTGGACTTAGAAAATTTTCGACGCCAAAAAAACTTAACTTTTTTTGGGACTTAGAATATTTTTCAATGAAAAAAATTTTTTTTTTGGGACTTAGAAAATTTTTGATGCAAAAAAAATTTTTCAATGAATTTTGGACTTAGAGAATTTTCGACGCCAAAAAAACAACTTTTTTTGTGACTTAGAATATTTTTCAATGAAAAAAAATTTTTTTTGGGACTTAGAAAATTTTTGATGCAAAAAAATTTTTCAATGAATTTTGGACTTAGAAAATTTTCGACGCCAAAAAAACTTAACTTTTTTTGGGACTTAGAATATTTTTCAATAAAAAAAATTTTTTTTTGGTACTTAGAAAATTTTTGATGGAAAAAAAATTTTTCAATGAATTTTGGACTTAGAAAATTTTCGACGCCAAAAAAACTTAACTTTTTTTGGGACTTAGAATATTTTTCAATGAAAAAAATTTTTTTTTTTGGGACTTAGAAAATTTTTGATGCAAAAAAAAATTTTCAATGAATTTTGGACTTAGAGAATTTTCGACGCCCAAAAAACAACTTTTTTTGTGACTTAGAATATTTTTCAATGAAAAAAATTTTTTTTTGGGACTTAGAAAATTTTTGATGCAAAAAAAATTTTTCAATGAATTTTGGACTTAGAAAATTTTCGACGCCAAAAAAACTTAACTTTTTTTGGGACTTTTCGACGCCCAAAAAACAACTTTTTTTGTGACAGAATATTTTTCAATGAAAAAAATTTTTTTTTGGGACTTAGAAAATTTTTGATGCAAAAAAAATTTTTCAATGAATTTTGGACTTAGAGAATTTTCGACGCCAAAAAAACAACTTTTTTTGTGACTTAGAATATTTTTCAATGAAAAAAATTTTTTTTTGGGACAGAAAATTTTTGATGCAAAAAAAATTTTTCAATGAATTTTGGACTTAGAAAATTTTTGACGCCAAAAAAACTTAACTTTTTTTGGGACTTAGAATATTTTTCAATAAAAAAATTTTTTTTTGGTACTTAGAAAATTTTTGATGCAAAAAAAAATTTTCAATGAATTTTGGACTTAGAAAATTTTCGACGCCAAAAAAACTTAACTTTTTTTGGGACTTAGAATATTTTTCAATAAAAAAAATTTTTTTTTGGTACTGATGAAATAGGTTTGTGATGAAAATTTTTTTAATCTGGATTTTAATTTTAAAATTACTTTAAAGAATAGTTAGTAGACTTGAATTCTGATTAGGAAACGCTTCACTCATTGAAATTGAGTAAAAAATATTGAAGCTACAACGTTTTGTATCCAGACTTTGTTCTTTGTCGCACATAAGACGCTTCAATTACAACATTTTTTATTCAATTTTAAAAATTTAAACGCCATTTAGTTACAATGCGTGTCCTTCAAGTGTGTTTAAACCGTATTTATGATTTTGATAAAAATTAAAAAAAATCTTCTAATAAAAGTGATTTTAAAAATCAACATCTGCCTAAGAACTGATGAAATAGGTTTGTGATGAAAATTTTTTTAATCTGGATTTTAATTTCAAAATTACTTTAAAGAATAGTTAGTAGACTTGAATTCTGATAAGGAAACACAACAATCGGTGAAATCGAGTAAAAAATGTAGAAGCTACGACGTTTTGTATCCAGATTTTGTTTGTTGTAGCACATAAAACGGTTCAATTACAACATTTTTTATTCAATTTTAAAAATTTAAACGCCATTTAGTTACAATGCGTGTCCTTCAAGTGTGTTTAAACCGTATTTATGATTCTGATAAAAATTAAAAAAAATCTTCTAATAAAAGTGATTTTAAAAATCAACATCTGCCTAAGAACTGATGAAATAGGTTTGTGATGAAAATTTTTTTAATCTGGATTTTAATTTCAAAATTACTTTAAAGAATAGTTAGTAGACTTGAATTCTGATAAGGAAACACAACAATCGGTGAAATCGAGTAAAAAATGTAGAAGCTACGACGTTTTGTATCCAGATTTTGTTTGTTGTAGCACATAAAACGGTTCAATTACAGCATTTTTTATTCAATTTTAAAAATTTAAACGCCATTTAGTTACAATGCGTGTCCTTCAAGTGTGTTTAAACCGTATTTATGATTCTGATAAAAATTAAAAAAAATCTTCCAATAAAAGTGATTTTAAAAATCAACATCTGCCTAAGAACTGATGAAATAGGTTTGTGATGAAAATTTTTTTCATCTGGATTTTAATTTCAAAATTACTTTAAAGAATAGTTAGTAGACTTGAATTCTGATAAGGAAACACAACAATCGGTGAAATCGAGTAAAAAATGTAGAAGCTACGACGTTTTGTATCCAGATTTTGTTTGTTGTAGCACATAAAACGGTTCAATTACAACATTTTTTATTCAATTTTAAAAATTTAAACGCCATTTAGTTACAATGCGTGTCTTTCAAGTGTGTTTAAACCGTATTTATGATTCTGATAAAAATTTAAAAAAATCTTCTAATAAAAGTGATTTTAAAAATCAACATCTGCCTAAGAACTGATGAAATAGGTTTGTGATGAAAATTTTTTTAATCTGGATTTTAATTTCAAAATTACTTTAAAGAATAGTTAGTAGACTTGAATTCTGATAAGGAAACACAACAATCGGTGAAATCGAGTAAAAAATATAGAAGCTACGACGTTTTGTATCCAGATTTTGTGTGTTGTAGCACATAAAACGGTTCAATTACAACATTTTTTATTCAATTTTAAAAATTTAAACGCCATTTAGTTACAATGCGTGTCCTTCAAGTGTGTTTAAACCGTATTTATGATTCTGATAAAAATTAAAAAAAATCTTCTAATAAAGTGATTTTAAAAATAAACATCTGCCTAAGAACTGATGAAATAGGTTTGTGATGAAAATTTTTTTAATCTGGATTTTAATTTCAAAATTACTTTAAAGAATAGTTAGTAGACTTGAATTCTGATAAGGAAACACAACAATCGGTGAAATCGAGTAACAAATGTAGAAGCTACGACGTTTTATATCCAGATTTTGTTTGTTGTAGCACATAAAACGGTTCAATTACAACATTTTTTATTCAATTTTAAAAATTTAAACGCCATTTAGTTACAATGCGTGTCCTTCAAGTGTGTTTAAACCGTATTTATGATTCTGATAAAAATTAAAAAAAATCTTCTAATAAAAGTGATTTTAAAAATCAACATCTGCCTAAGAACTGATGAAATAGGTTTGTGATGAAAATTTTTTTAATCTGGATTTTAATTTCAAAATTACTTTAAAGAATAGTTAGTAGACTTGAATTCTGATAAGGAAACACAACAATCGGTGAAATCGAGTAAAAAATGTAGAAGCTACGACGTTTTGTATCCAGATTTTGTTTGTTGTAGCACATAAAACGGTTCAATTACAACATTTTTTATTCAATTTTAAAAATTTAAACGCCATTTAGTTACAATGCGTGTCCTTCAAGTGTGTTTAAACCGTATTTATGATTCTGATAAAAATTAAAAAAAATCTTCTAATAAAAGTGATTTTAAAAATCAACATCTGCCTAAGAACTGATGAAATAGGTTTGTGATGAAAATTTTTTTAATCTGGATTTTAATTTCAAAATTACTTTAAAGAATAGTTAGTAGACTTGAATTCTGATAAGGAAACACAACAATCGGTGAAATCGAGTAAAAAATGTAGAAGCTACGACGTTTTGTATCCAGATTTTGTTTGTTGTAGCACATAAAACGGTTCAATTACAGCATTTTTTATTCAATTTTAAAAATTTAAACGCCATTTAGTTACAATGCGTGTCCTTCAAGTGTGTTTAAACCGTATTTATGATTCTGATAAAAATTAAAAAAAATCTTCCAATAAAAGTGATTTTAAAAATCAACATCTGCCTAAGAACTGATGAAATAGGTTTGTGATGAAAATTTTTTTCATCTGGATTTTAATTTCAAAATTACTTTAAAGAATAGTTAGTAGACTTGAATTCTGATAAGGAAACACAACAATCGGTGAAATCGAGTAAAAAATGTAGAAGCTACGACGTTTTGTATCCAGATTTTGTTTGTTGTAGCACATAAAACGGTTCAATTACAACATTTTTTATTCAATTTTAAAAATTTAAACGCCATTTAGTTACAATGCGTGTCCTTCAAGTGTGTTTAAACCGTATTTATGATTCTGATAAAAATTTAAAAAAATCTTCTAATAAAAGTGATTTTAAAAATCAACATCTGCCTAAGAACTGATGAAATAGGTTTGTGATGAAAATTTTTTTAATCTGGATTTTAATTTCAAAATTACTTTAAAGAATAGTTAGTAGACTTGAATTCTGATAAGGAAACACAACAATCGGTGAAATCGAGTAAAAAATATAGAAGCTACGACGTTTTGTATCCAGATTTTGTGTGTTGTAGCACATAAAACGGTTCAATTACAACATTTTTTATTCAATTTTAAAAATTTAAACGCCATTTAGTTACAATGCGTGTCCTTCAAGTGTGTTTAAACCGTATTTATGATTCTGATAAAAATTAAAAAAAATCTTCTAATAAAAGTGATTTTAAAAATAAACATCTGCCTAAGAACTGATGAAATAGGTTTGTGATGAAAATTTTTTTAATCTGGATTTTAATTTCAAAATTACTTTAAAGAATAGTTAGTAGACTTGAATTCTGATAAGGAAACACAACAATCGGTGAAATCGAGTAACAAATGTAGAAGCTACGACGTTTTATATCCAGATTTTGTTTGTTGTAGCACATAAAACGGTTCAATTACAACATTTTTTATTCAATTTTAAAAATTTAAACGCCATTTAGTTACAATGCGTGTCCTTCAAGTGTGTTTAAACCGTATTTATGATTCTGATAAAAATTAAAAAAAATCTTCTAATAAAAGTGATTTTAAAAATCAACATCTGCCTAAGAACTGATGAAATAGGTTTGTGATGAAAATTTTTTTAATCTGGATTTTAATTTCAAAATTACTTTAAAGAATAGTTAGTAGACTTGAATTCTGATAAGGAAACACAACAATCGGTGAAATCGAGTAAAAAATGTAGAAGCTACGACGTTTTGTATCCAGATTTTGTTTGTTGTAGCACATAAAACGGTTCAATTACAACATTTTTTATTCAATTTTAAAAATTTAAACGCCATTTAGTTACAATGCGTGTCCTTCAAGTGTGTTTAAACCGTATTTATGATTCTGATAAAAATTAAAAAAAATCTTCTAATAAAAGTGATTTTAAAAATCAACATCTGCCTAAGAACTGATGAAATAGGTTTGTGATGAAAATTTTTTTAATTTCAAAATTACTTTAAAGAATAGTTAGTAGACTTGAATTCTGATAAGGAAACACAACAATCGGTGAAATCGAGTAAAAAATGTAGAAGCTACGACGTTTTGTATCCAGATTTTGTTTGTTGTAGCACATAAAACGGTTCAATTACAACATTTTTTATTCAATTTTAAAAATTTAAACGCCATTTAGTTACAATGCGTGTCCTTCAAGTGTGTTTAAACCGTATTTATGATTCTGATAAAAATTAAAAAAATCTTCTAATAAAAGTGATTTTAAAAATCAACATCTGCCTAAGAACTGATGAAATAGGTTTGTGATGAAAATTTTTTTAATCTGGATTTTAATTTCAAAATTACTTCAAAGAATAGTTAGTAGACTTGAATTCTGATAAGGAAACACAACAATCGGTGAAATCGAGTAAAAAATATAGAAGCTACGACGTTTTATATCCAGATTTTGTGTGTTGTAGCACATAAAACGGTTCAATTACAACATTTTTTATTCAATTTTAAAAATTTAAACGCCATTTAGTTACAATGCGTGTCCTTCAAGTGTGTTTAAACCGTATTTATGATTCTGATAAAAATTAAAAAAAATCTTCTAATAAAAGTGATTTTAAAAATCAACATCTGCCTAAGAACTGATGAAATAGGTTTGTGATGAAAATTTTTTTAATCTGGATTTTAATTTCAAAATTACTTTAAAGAATAGTTAGTAGACTTGAATTCTGATAAGGAAACACAACAATCGGTGAAATCGAGTAAAAAATGTAGAAGCTACGACGTTTTGTATCCAGATTTTGTTTGTTGTAGCACATAAAACGGTTCAATTACAACATTTTTTATTCAATTTTATAAATTTAAACGCCATTTAGTTACAATGCGTGTCTTTCAAGTGTGTTTAAACCGTATTTATGATTCTGATAAAAATTAAAAAAAATCTTCTAATAAAAGTGATTTTAAAAATCAACATCTGCCTAAGAACTGATGAAATAGGTTTGTGATGAAAATTTTTTTAATCTGGATTTTAATTTCAAAATTACTTTAAAGAATAGTTAGTAGACTTGAATTCTGATTAGGAAACGCTTCACTCATTGAAATTGAGTAAAAAATATTGAAGCTACAACGTTTTGTATCCAGACTTTGTTCTTTGTCGCACATAAGACGCTTCAATTACAACATTTTTTATTCAATTTTAAAAATTTAAACGCCATTTAGTTACAATGCGTGTCCTTCAAGTGTGTTTAAACCGTATTTATGATTTTGATAAAAATTAAAAAAAATCTTCTAATAAAAGTGATTTTAAAAATCAACATCTGCCTAAGAACTGATGAAATAGGTTTGTGATGAAAATTTTTTTAATCTGGATTTTAATTTCAAAATTACTTTAAAGAATAGTTAGAAGACTTGAATTCTGATTAGGAAACGCTTCACTCATTGAAATTGAGTAAAAAATATTGAAGCTACAACGTTTTGTATCCAGACTTTGTTCTTTGTCGCACATAAGACGCTTCAATTACAACATTTTTTATTCAATTTTAAAAATTTAAACGCCATTTAGTTACAATGCGTGTCCTTCAAGTGTGTTTAAACCGTATTTATGATTTTGATAAAAATTAAAAAAAATCTTCTAATAAAAGTGATTTTAAAAATCAACATCTGCCTAAGAACTGATGAAATAGGTTTGTGATGAAAATTTTTTTAATCTGGATTTTAATTTCAAAATTACTTTAAAGAATAGTTAGTAGACTTGAATTCTGATAAGGAAACACAACAATCGGTGAAATCGAGTAAAAAATGTAGAAGCTACGACGTTTTGTATCCAGATTTTGTTTGTTGTAGCACATAAAACGGTTCAATTACAACATTTTTTATTCAATTTTAAAAATTTAAACGCCATTTAGTTACAATGCGTGTCCTTCAAGTGTGTTTAAACCGTATTTATGATTCTGATAAAAATTAAAAAAAATCTTCTAATAAAAGTGATTTTAAAAATCAACATCTGCCTAAGAACTGATGAAATAGGTTTGTGATGAAAATTTTTTTAATCTGGATTTTAATTTCAAAATTACTTTAAAGAATAGTTAGTAGACTTGAATTCTGATAAGGAAACACAACAATCGGTGAAATCGAGTAAAAAATGTAGAAGCTACGACGTTTTGTATCCAGATTTTGTTTGTTGTAGCACATAAAACGGTTCAATTACAACATTTTTTATTCAATTTTAAAAATTTAAACGCCATTTAGTTACAATGCGTGTCCTTCAAGTGTGTTTAAACCGTATTTATGATTCTGATAAAAATTAAAAAAAATCTTCTAATAAAAGTGATTTTAAAAATCAACATCTGCCTAAGAACTGATGAAATAGGTTTGTGATGAAAATTTTTTTAATCTGGATTTTAATTTCAAAATTACTTTAAAGAATAGTTAGTAGACTTGAATTCTGATAAGGAAACACAACAATCGGTGAAATCGAGTAAAAAATGTAGAAGCTACGACGTTTTGTATCCAGATTTTGTTTGTTGTAGCACATAAAACGGTTCAATTACAACATTTTTTATTCAATTTTAAAAATTTAAACGCCATTTAGTTACAATGCGTGTCCTTCAAGTGTGTTTAAACCGTATTTATGATTCTGATAAAAATTTAAAAAAATCTTCTAATAAAAGTGATTTTAAAAATCAACATCTGCCTAAGAACTGATGAAATAGGTTTGTGATGAAAATTTTTTTAATCTGGATTTTAATTTCAAAATTACTTTAAAGAATAGTTAGTAGACTTGAATTCTGATAAGGAAACACAACAATCGGTGAAATCGAGTAAAAAATATAGAAGCTACGACGTTTTGTATCCAGATTTTGTGTGTTGTAGCACATAAAACGGTTCAATTACAAAATTTTTTATTCAATTTTAAAAATTTAAACGCCATTTAGTTACAATGCGTGTCCTTCAAGTGTGTTTAAACCGTATTTATGATTCTGATAAAAATTAAAAAAAATCTTCTAATAAAAGTGATTTTAAAAATAAACATCTGCCTAAGAACTGATGAAATAGGTTTGTGATGAAAATTTTTTTAATCTGGATTTTAATTTCAAAATTACTTTAAAGAATAGTTAGTAGACTTGAATTCTGATAAGGAAACACAACAATCGGTGAAATCGAGTAACAAATGTAGAAGCTACGACGTTTTATATCCAGATTTTGTTTGTTGTAGCACATAAAACGGTTCAATTACAACATTTTTTATTCAATTTTAAAAATTTAAACGCCATTTAGTTACAATGCGTGTCCTTCAAGTGTGTTTAAACCGTATTTATGGTTCTGATAAAAATTAAAAAAAATCTTCTAATAAAAGTGATTTTAAAAATCAACATCTGCCTAAGAACTGATGAAATAGGTTTGTGATGAAAATTTTTTTAATCTGGATTTTAATTTCAAAATTACTTTAAAGAATAGTTAGTAGACTTGAATTCTGATAAGGAAACACAACAATCGGTGAAATCGAGTAAAAAATGTAGAAGCTACGACGTTTTGTATCCAGATTTTGTTTGTTGTAGCACATAAAACGGTTCAATTACAACATTTTTTATTCAATTTTAAAAATTTAAACGCCATTTAGTTACAATGCGTGTCCTTCAAGTGTGTTTAAACCGTATTTATGATTCTGATAAAAATTAAAAAAAATCTTCTAATAAAAGTGATTTTAAAAATCAACATCTGCCTAAGAACTGATGAAATAGGTTTGTGATGAAAATTTTTTTAATTTCAAAATTACTTTAAAGAATAGTTAGTAGACTTGAATTCTGATAAGGAAACACAACAATCGGTGAAATCGAGTAAAAAATGTAGAAGCTACGACGTTTTGTATCCAGATTTTGTTTGTTGTAGCACATAAAACGGTTCAATTACAACATTTTTTATTCAATTTTAAAAATTTAAACGCCATTTAGTTACAATGCGTGTCCTTCAAGTGTGTTTAAACCGTATTTATGATTCTGATAAAAATTAAAAAAATCTTCTAATAAAAGTGATTTTAAAAATCAACATCTGCCTAAGAACTGATGAAATAGGTTTGTGATGAAAATTTTTTTAATCTGGATTTGAATTTCAAAATTACTTCAAAGAATAGTTAGTAGACTTGAATTCTGATAAGGAAACACAACAATCGGTGAAATCGAGTAAAAAATATAGAAGCTACGACGTTTTATATCCAGATTTTGTGTGTTGTAGCACATAAAACGGTTCAATTACAACATTTTTTATTCAATTTTAAAAATTTAAACGCCATTTAGTTACAATGCGTGTCCTTCAAGTGTGTTTAAACCGTATTTATGATTCTGATAAAAATTAAAAAAAATCTTCTAATAAAAGTGATTTTAAAAATAAACATCTGCCTAAGAACTGATGAAATAGGTTTGTGATGAAAATTTTTTTAATCTGGATTTTAATTTCAAAATTACTTTAAAGAATAGTTAGTAGACTTGAATTCTGATAAGGAAACACAACAATCGGTGAAATCGAGTAAAAAATGTAGAAGCTACGACGTTTTGTATCCAGATTTTGTTTGTTGTAGCACATAAAACGGTTCAATTACAACATTTTTTATTCAATTTTAAAAATTTAAACGCCATTTAGTTACAATGCGTGTCCTTCAAGTGTGTTTAAACCGTATTTATGATTCTGATAAAAATTTAAAAAAATCTTCTAATAAAAGTGATTTTAAAAATCAACATCTGCCTAAGAACTGATGAAATAGGTTTGTGATGAAAATTTTTTTAATCTGGATTTTAATTTCAAAATTACTTTAAAGAATAGTTAGTAGACTTGAATTCTGATAAGGAAACACAACAATCGGTGAAATCGAGAAAAAAAATGTAGAAGCTACGACGTTTTGTATCCAGATTTTGTTTGTTGTAGCACATAAAACGGTTCAATTACAGCATTTTTTATTCAATTTTAAAAATTTAAACGCCATTTAGTTACAATGCGTGTCCTTCAAGTGTGTTTAAACCGTATTTATGATTCTGATAAAAATTAAAAAAAATCTTCTAACAAAAGTGATTTTAAAAATCAACATCTGCCTAAGAACTGATGAAATAGGTTTGTGATGAAATTTTTTTTAATCTGGATTTTAATTTCAAAATTACTTTAAAGAATAGTTAGTAGACTTGAATTCTGATTAGGAAACGCTTCACTCATTGAAATTGAGTAAAAAATATTGAAGCTACAACGTTTTGTATCCAGACTTTGTTCTTTGTCGCACATAAGACGCTTCAATTACAACATTTTTTATTCAATTTTAAAAATTTAAACGCCATTTAGTTACAATGCGTGTCCTTCAAGTGTGTTTAAACCGTATTTATGATTCTGATAAAAATTAAAAAAAATCTTCTAATAAAAGTGATTTTAAAAATCAACATCTGCCTAAGAGATTCGCCTAAGAACTGATGAAATAGGTTTGTGATGAAAATTTTTTTAATCTGGATTTTAATTTCAAAATTACTTTAAAGAATAGTTAGTAGACTTGAATTCTGATAAGGAAACACAACAATTAAAAAAAATTTCATCACAAACCTATTTCTTCAGTTCTTCAGTTCAGCGGAGGCAGACATAATAATGTGGCGGCAGCGTGGTGGTTGCAACGTAGTTTAAGAAGAGCACTACATATATAAAAATATAGTAATACAATTTACACATTCTAGGGATTTACCTTAAATTTTGGATGCAGAAAACGACGTGTTGGCAGCAGGCGACGGACGGGCGGCGGCAAATGGTTCTTCAGTTCAGCGGAGGCAGACAATAATGTGCCGGCAGCGTTGTGGTGGCAACGTGGTGTAAGAAGAGCACTACATATATATAAATGTATTAATACAATTATAACACATTTTAGGGATGAAAACACTTACCTTAAATTTTGGATGCAGGAAACGACGTGATGGCAGCAGGCGACGGGCGGGCGGCGGCAAATGGGATATGGAACAAATCTCCTATATTTATGATGAAAAACAAATTATTTATCAAAATAAATACATACTTTCAACAAATAAATAGTTTTAAATAATAAATACTACGTAATCTAATAAAATACTTACTTTTTATTTTTTCTTCAGCTCTCCGTTGTGTAGCTCCTCTTTTTCAGACATTCACTTATCACTTCACACTGTAACTGAATGGCTTGGTTTGGCTTGGGGACGTCGCCACGTCGGCAACATGATTTAACGAAAGAAATTCTTTCGTTCAACGTTACTACGTTTATATGACCGGATCCAGTGATCGGATTCAATTCAATCTGAATCGAAATTTCGATGCAGGTATCGAGTGATTGAAATAATATGGGATCGAGATGTTTGTGTAAGTGCAATGTGTGAGCTAATAATAAATTATTATTTTGCAAGTATGGCGACACCAATTGAAATAAAATATTATGAAATTATTCACACAAACCCACATGCATAGCAAAACAAGTAAAAATATACCACAAACCGTCTGAAAACAAAACTGCACACACTCACACAAACCCCGATTCTTCAATTCCTCGATCTAGGTATACATGCATGTTTTCGATTCGATCCAGCTCGCAAGGTAGGATCGGATCGAGTAATCCTATTTCGATTCGATACGCGTTGATACAGACCTAAATCCTGATTTAATTCAGATTCAATTCTGCATATAAACGTAGTACGTATCAACAAGTAGTGTTCCCACTTTATTTTACGCGTTCTTTAAAATTTAAGGGTGATGATCAATATTCGATTTCGTTTCAACTGGAAGGCGATAAATTGGACTGTCAAATAACATGTCATTCAAGAAAATAAAAGTAATGGGTATTACTGGGTCGCACAAACATGTTCTTCTATCTTGTTGTTAACACAAACAAATTTTTAATGATAAAAAAAGTTTTATTTTCTTTAGAAAAATATACTTATTAGAGACAAGCACCATAATAAGTTTTTCTAAATGTAAATTTCACCGGAAAAGTGTTCCGGAAAGGTTAAATTTTAAATAAAATAAAAATGTTCACCGGAAATCAAGCCTTTTTTAATTATTTAACGACCAATCTTAATCCGTCCGTGTTTCAGCAATCACTTAACCGATTTGCACGGTTGACATGCTGTCGGATAGAGGAAATGTCGAACTAGGTCGTGGAGACTATATTTCTGTGCGGATGTCCACGATTTGGCTAAAAAACGAAACCAAAATTACACTTCCGAAACTGGAAAAAATAGGACAAAAAATAATTATTTTAAGTAAAATAAGAATTTTTATCGGAAATTAAGCTTTTTTAATGATTTAACGATCAATCTTAATCCGTCCGTATTTCAGCAATCACTGCACAGATTTGCACGGTTGACATGCTGTCGGATAGAGGAAATGTCGAACTAGGTCGTGGAGACTATATTTCTGTGCGGATGTCCACGATTTGGCCAAAAAACGACACCAAAGTTGCACTTCAAAAAATCGAAAAAATAGGGGAAAATACAAATTATTTTCAATTTTATTTTCCAAAATACTTATAAAAAGGCAACTTCAAAGTTGGAAACTAGTTGAACCATTACTCAAAATTACATTTCACAAGAATCCATTCACAGGTTTTCAAAATATTGGATTAACAAAAAAAAGATTTTTATCAACCTCATTGAGGCGATAAAATGAGTTTTGGTCCAATTTCCACCGTTTCTCAATAATTTATATCGATGCGATAGCTACAGAACATGGGCACAGAGCACAGTTAATACACAAAAGGAAATTTCAAAAATTGAATATTATATTGTAAAAATATTGACAATCACAGTAAAAAAAATCAATTTAAAATTAGCTTTCATGTTGAAAGCACAAACAACCGATAAAACGACACCAAAAAATAAGAACTAAAAGGGTTTTCACATTCAACAACATTTACATCTCCTTGTGTCGTTAACTACTGTTCACATTGATACGAACAGTTGTTCAACCGAGAAAAATGTTTGTGTGAGCAAGAAAACTTTTAAAATGAGAACGAAAAACAACACAAAACTACTTATTACGTACAAACAAAAAAAAAATACAATAGGTAATAAGCCCCGTCTTATTTGATTCCCCAACTCGGTTAAAAAAAAATGATATTTCGACACCTGTCAAATGTGGTCTCAAACATTTTATTCTCATACTCATAAAAAGGGTTATTTTGAAACCTGCAAACTGAATAAAATTATTACTTTACTAAAAAGTTAAATGATATGAAAATCTTGTTCATAATTTGATACACTTTTTAAAAGTGTGATCACTGCAACACGCAAGTTGCCCTTCGTTAAGTTTTGATTAACTATGAATTGAATTAATGAACGGTTCATTAAATCACCACGTTCATTAACACGAACATTAAATCTATGAACACGTTCATTAAATTCATGAACACGCTCACTTCGACAATAAATGTATTCGTTAAATATGAATCTTAACGAATAATTGAAATAATGAATGGTTCATTAAAATAATGAATGGTTTATTAAGTTTTGGCGCCTTTTTAAAAAGAAGAAAAAAAGATTTATTTTATTTTCGTCATATCTTTTCTATTTTTGCTTTTTTTGAAAAATTGTCGGATATAAAAGTTGTAGATTTTTTAATTTCCGACAGAATATGCTAAATAAGTTTTTTTGATTTTCGCTTTTGTTTAGAAGTAATAGCGACTTTTGTAAAATAAAACATCTCGCAAACAAAAAGACATGAAATTTATTCTTTTTTCGTCATATCTTTTCTATTTTTGCTTTTTTTGAAAAATTGTCGGATATAAATAAAAGTTGTTGATTTTTTAATTTCCGATAGAATATGCTAAATAAATTTTTTTGATTTTCGCTTTTGTTTAGAAGTAATAGCGACTTTTGTAAAATAAAACATCTCGCAAACAAAAAGACATGAAATTTTTTCTTTTTTCGTCATATCTTTTCTATTTTTGCTTTTTTTGAAAAATAGTCGGATATAAAAGTTGTTGATTTTTCAATTTCCGACAGAATATATGCTAAATAAGTTTTTTTGATTTTCGCTTTTGTTTAGAATAGCGACTTTTGTAAAATAAAACATCTCGCAAACAAAAAGACATGAAATTTATTCTTTTTTCGTCATATCTTTTCTATTTTTGCTTTTTTTGAAAAATTGTCGGATATAAAAGTTGTAGATTTTTTAGTTTCCGACAGAATATACTAAATAAGTTTTTTTTGATTTTCGCTTCTGTTTAGAAGTAATAGCGACTTTTGTAAAATGAAACATCTAACAAACATTGAATTAGTGAATGTGTATTGATTCTAATGGATGGCGTTCATTGTTTTAACGAACAGATTCATAGAAAACTATGAATCTTTCACTTAAAAGTGTATCGGATACTTATTTACGTTCATTGAATTAATGAATGGTTCATTGATTTTAATGAATGGCGTTCATTGTTTTAACGAACAGGTTCATTGAATCTTTCATCAAAAAGTGTATCGGATATTTATGAACTGCTGTTCATTGAATTAATGAATGGTTCATTGATTTTAATGAATGGCGTTCATAGTTTTAACGAACAGGTTCATTGAATCTTTCATCAAAAAGTGTATCGGATATTTATGAACGGCTGTTCATTGAATTAATGAATGGTTCATTGATTTTAATGATTAGCGTTCATTGTTTTAACGAACAGGTTCATTGAATCTTTCATCAAAAAGTGTATCGGATATTTATGAACGGTTGTTCATTGAATTTATGAATGGTTCATTGATTTTAATGAATGGCGTTCATTGTTTTAACGAACAGGTTCATTGGGATAGTGAACAGATTCATAAAATTTTTTTATGAACGGCTGTTCATTGATTTAATGAACGTTCATTGATTTTAATGAATGGTATTCATTGTCTTAATGTACAGGTTCATTAATTCAATGAATAGCCGTTCATAAAAAAAAATTTGGACAAAAACAGATTTTAATGAACGAGATTAATGAACGTTCATAGGTTCATAATTTTATTTTTAATGAATAATTCATTGAATTAGGGTATGGTGCATTAATTCCGTGAACCGTACATTAATTTCAAGTTAATGATCGCCGTTCATAAATTTTATGTACAATTTTTGGTTCAGTGTGTGTACCTACATACTTGTACTCTGTTGCTTAGTATTCTGTTCCTATTCCTAGTCTATAAAATGGGTTACTTTTAATTCATGGCGCAATAACGCAGTGGAGTTATTAAGATACCAGAGAAATGATCATAAATAAACTATTATTACCGCTCTATTGATCTTAATATTTTCTTCTAATCGGTTTTGTGCCATGGCAATAATGGTTGGCTTGGCTTGAAAGTTTAGGAAGCACAATTCATTGAATTAAGATATCTTATAAAAAAATTATTTTAAAGTAATTTAAAAGAAAGAGTGTATTAGAAATTAGATGTTATATAATAGCTGAACTATTTATTATTTAAAAAGAACTAATTCAATAGCGAGTTAATATAATGAAACGATTAATGAGCAGGTAGCGTAGATTTTTTGAGTTTTTTTTTTTTTAACACTATCAGATCCTGTTCGTAAGGAGCTTAGAGCAAGCTTCAGCTTATGAACAAAGATTTGCCAACACATTATATGTGTTCCACTGGCTCATCACTTAGTGCTGGTATTAGTTGTTAGTAATGTAAAACAAATCACTACAATAACACAAGCACTATAATACAATAAAATATAACATTTTAATAATACAAAATACATAAAACATGAACTAAAAGCATCGAGCACTGGTTTTAAGTACATTCTTAAGATTTATTTTATTGTCATTGAAATTAATCAATTTAGAATTTAAATTGAAAAGCCTGCACATGCGGGTAAGCGGCTCATTCATACCGTAATTAGTCCGATGGTGTAGACAATGTAGGAGCTCAAGGCTACGCAGATGGTGAGCACCCCCACGATAATTGAGTCCAACACAAGTAAGTAGATCAGGTGCATCTAATGCGCCCGAAAGAAGTTGGTGGATAAAAACTATATCGTTATTTACACGCCTCTGTAAAAAGGACTGAATGTATAGAAGCTGAATTCGGTGTTCATAAGGTGGAAGGTTATAAGGATCTGTCCAGGGAAGACCTTTTAAGGCAAAACGAACAAAATTATGCTGAACTGCCTCTATCCTAGTTCTATGAACATCATAGAACGGAGTCCATACCTGCGATGCGTATTCCAGATGCGGACGAACAAAACAATTGTATAAAGATAGGGTAACATAAGGGTCTTGAAACTCTTTGGACCATCTTTTTACAAAACCTAACATTGAGTTAGCCTTTTTAACAAGAGAGTTGATGTGCTCTGTGAAATCTAGACTTGAATTGAAGAAGATTCCAAGATCTTTAAAACTATCAACACGGCACAATGTGTGTTGTGAAATATTATAGTCAAATATGATTGGTACTCGTTTCTTTGAAAAAGTCATAGTTTGACATTTCGCTGGGTTAAGGTTTAATCTGTTCTTGCTGCACCAAGTACAAAAGCTATGAATGTCGGTTTGCAGATTCACACAATCACCGCTTGAGCATATAGATTTTAAAATCTTCATATCGTCAGCAAAAATCAGAATCAGCGAATACATGATGTTACATCATTAATAGCAAGAATAAAAAGAATGGGACCTAAATGACTTCCTTGCGGTACTCCAGAATTGGCAGTAAAAGGGTTTGAAAATGTTTTTCTGAATTTCACCTGGTAGGATCTATTTTGAAGATAAGAATATATCCAATCAATAAATCCAGCATAAAAACCAAAGGCCTTAAGTTTGAAAATTATAATGTCATGTGAAAGTTGGTCAAAAGCTTTTGAAAAGTCGGTATAAATGCAATCTAGTTCCTGTCCGTTTTCCAAAGCATAGGAGCACTTGTGTAAAAACGTAAGAAGGTTCGTTACCGTTGACCGCCTCTGCATAAATCCATGTTGTTGATTACAGATAATATTTTTGCAGAAAAACGTCATACTATTACAAACCACTTGCTCAAATTGCTTTGGAATACAAGAGAGTTTGGCAATCGGTCTGTAGTTCTTTACGTCAGACTTACTTCCCTTTTTAAAAACTAGTGTAATAAATGATTTTCTTGGTTCATATTAATCCTAGATATAGAATGATTTTGTTTTCTTTTTTTTTGCAGAGCAAAATATTCCCCATAATTAAGTCCATATGGTTTGTTAAAATCGAAAAACTGTCAAATAACACCGTTTATTGTGAAAATAATTTTGAAGCATTCTCTGCATACCATCCAAACAGAGGAGGAAAATTTACCTCCCCGTCCATAGAATTCAAAAGTAGAAGGCCCGTGTTCGAAATTGTGAAAGAAGGTTTTCAATTAAGCTGGTTTTGTCACGCAGTAAGCTTGTGTTAGTTCACTAAAGAAATATACTTCAAAAAGTTTCTTTTACAACTGAACTGAGTGAACTTGTTCAGTATCTCATAATAAGGAAATCCAATCCCGAAAGCTTCTTAAAATCCCGGGATTCCGGGATTTGAAAAAAATATTTGAATGGATACCAGTAGACCATTAAATTTTTGTTATTTCAAAGAAAAATAGTTTTCTTACTACATATTTAGGGAGCACATATACCTTGGAAAATTTTTGTTATTGAAATATTTATTTCAATAACAAAAATAATTTAAAGAGATTTTAAATTTTATTTTGTTGCAACAGCAGAAAATGCACTCTGGTTCCTTACTGGAATAGAGAAATAGACAACCTAACATGAGTAAATCCCCCCCCAAATTTTCATTTTCATTTCTGGGAATGCGAAACAGTTTCACAATACTAACAATTTGCTTTCTTATTACAATATTTTTCGGGCTTAAAAACATACATCAGATGTTAAATTTTGTGAAGCCGAACAGTAGATACATTCGTACTAGATATGGACCGCCAGTCGGTTGAAATTTTCATACAAACAGCCAAAAAAAGTTGTTCCAGCTAAAAACAGTCTAAAAACGCCATTATCTTTTAGTGTTAAATACGTGTACTAATTTCGCCATTAGAATTTAAATGAAAACGATACTTTATTCTGTAAGTAACTCATAGCATAAGAAATGGATGTGTTTTGTTAAATAAAAGTAGTTTGATAATAATTTCCACCAAAATATTTTAATAGTAAATAATTAATTAAAAAAATTATATCACTGCTACGCAGATTCCCTGCTAGTAGTTGATGGCGCCCCTAGTTATGTTGGAACACGCGTTAAGTTGGCTACTGGCGGTCCATACTTAATACGTCAATGACTAGATAGATAGGCTTGCCGCCGCTTCCGGAGTTAATAGGTTCATAAAACTCTCATGTTTTTCGGTGGACATCGAATTATTTAAATCTCACTGCTCAAAGCATTTTAGAGCAGCGTCGGAACGGCAAAGTTCTTTTACTATTAATTAGACTGAAGCCAATATTCACATAATCTTATTTATCAAATACAATTATCTTTGAACCTGTATTTTCGTCAGGAAGGCAAAACGTATAAATGGGAAAGAAAATTTCTTTTATGTTTATTTTTACATATCCACGGTCAGAATCTCATCATGCATGGGAGAGTGTACAGCACACGTATATAAGTTGTGTGTTTGCTTGAAGCAAAATCAAATATTTTTGGTTTTAGCTCAAGCGTCAAGCATAAAAAACTAACACATTCTTATACATGTATGATGAGAATGATTGACCCGTGATGTGTATGTCGATTTAGAGCACAAAGACAGAACGTTGATGACGTCCGTTTTTTGATGCCAAAATGTATCTTAGTTTTTGAGAAATTAAAAAAAATTAAAAGTAAAACTAGTAGGTAAAGTAAAAAGTTAATTGGTTTTTTTTTATTATTTGATTAAAATCGGATGGTATGTAATAAAAAATAAAAAAGGGATACTTCTAGTTTTTCTTAATTTCTCAAAAACTAAAATACATTTTGGCATCCGGTTTTCTGTTTTTCACTAAAAATTAGTAAGAGCATTGAATTTTGGAAATAAAAATAATAGTTAATTACATCAAATTTTGAAAAAAATTAGTTTAAACATTTTTTTTTTAGTTTTTTTTTTCAAAATTTTGTTTTCTGGCTTTCTAAAAAAATATAACAAAGCTTTGTATCACTCACCATTGTTTTTAAATAATTTTTTTTCTGATTTAAGTCAATGTTTTAGAAAATTGCCCCTCCCGCCTGAACGGGCGGAAATAGACTCCCCCCCCATACAATTTTTTTCTTGTCTTAACTCCACCTACACGCTCAAGCTTTTTGGTGCAACTTATACCAATCACCCTGTATATGGAGAATCGAACCCGAAGGGCTAAAAATCTATAAATAAACGGTTGTTGTATTGAAATAGTATAACTTTGCTCATATCCAACTTGATGTATAACTAAGTTCGCACGCACACAAAAGCGAAAGCAAAACACTTCGATCCCATTGGAATTCAATCATTCAATCTGACATCGTCATACACTTGCGGATCGAAATTTTGATTTGCATTTTAAATGAGAAAACAAATTCTGGTCTGGTACGATCTGTTGTGTCAATTTAATCGGTAAAAAAGCACAGGACTTCCGAATTCCGATACCTTCTGTGGTCATATTAATCAACAAAATAATCATCCATAAAAGCAGAATTTTCGTTAATTCCATGTAACCCTCTACAAAATGTGTAAACCTTTTTTTTATCTATCAAGAAACAGGTAAATAAAGTTTCTTTTTAATTACTTTTCATTTGAATTGAAACCATCCAAAGGATTCTTTTTCTAATCAATAAATTACACCTTTTCTTCTCCCCGCACATAAAATAAATGACAAGAAAAACATAAGATTCTAATAACGTTTTATTCATTGAAATTAATCATAAAATTTCTTATTTTCTCTGCTATCCAACTGACCAATTTGTTATTCCATGACAGCAGAACAAATAAAACCACTCAGGATGCTGTGCAGCAAATTATATACTCACCAACCACAGTCTAGAGTCTAGACCTGATGAAAAAGTTGACCTTGTTCCGAATAAGCAAAATTTATTATAAAACAAACAAAAGCAATTGAAAAGACGAACAATAACAACAAAACAATAAAAACATTAATCAACAAAATGTAAGCAAGGAGCCTATAAATCATTTGTTAAGTGGTATCCTTTTAGAATTTATTATATTTTACGTGTATAGAAGGGTAGAAAGATGGAATTATTGTCCCATAATTAAGTTTGTGGAGACCAACTGTGGGCGAATTTCGAGAGAATTCTTGAATATTTTGGATCATGCACAAAATGTATAAGCTGTAAGAATAAATCCCTGAGAACTTGAGTTTTAAAAAAATTAGTTTTTGTATTCAAATAAAGTAAAAACGACCTGTGGTAAGCATATTATCAATACGCCTCCCACATCATAGCCATAAAACAGCGCCAGATCTAGCTTTTTGGGGCCCTAGGCCTAAAAGTAAATGGTGCCCCTATAAATATTTTCTTTTATTTTATCAGATTTATTATACAGGGTGTCCCGCGACTCAACGTCAAGCGGGTACCGGGTGATAGGGTAGGTTATACCCGTACTGCAAATAGTAAGAAAAAAAATTATTTAGTAATAAAAGCAATATTTAGAAAAATTATGAAAATCGTTATTTACAGCCACATTTTTATGTACTGTGGTCACAAATTTTAATATTTTTCAGTGATTTTTTTTTCTACGCAATCCTGAATAACCATGCTACTGTATGCAGTCTCGAAATCCAAAATAAATATTGTAAGTTTCGCAAGAAAAATGAAGTTTGACTGAGTCATTTTTCAAACAAATTTTGTAAGCAAACTTTAACACATCATATTTAAAAAAAAAATTTGGACACTACCCACGGCAAGTTATTTGAAAAATTGGCCCATTTTATCAAGTTTTCAAAATAGTTCAACACTTGCCACTTGCTGCTTCCATAATCATGTTACCTACATTTAAACCATTTTCGAGCAAATAAAATTTATTTTTTTTTTTAAATAGGAACGTATTATACCTTATTGATGGAGGACCCAAGTAAGCCATTCTTTCAAAATTCTATTCAAGCTGCTTAAGTAGTTAACGTATTAATAGTCCTGATCCCTGGGAGGTGATCCGGAGTAGGGCAAGGAGTATAAAGCCTCCCAAAGGCTTTTGGGGACTTACTCTTATACCACGGAAATAGTGCGTCGTAGCGAATTTTTTTTAAGAAATTACAATTTTCGTTATGATCACTTTTTTCCGAAAATCATCCGTTTCCGAGATATACGCATCACAAGGGAGAAAAATTACAAAAACAAGTGTTTTCTTTATATTTTTCATCAAGCAGGTTATTCAGGATTACGTAGAAAAAAAAATCACTGAAAAATATTAAAATTTGTGACCACAGTACATAATAATGTGGCCGTGGGTAACGATTTTCATAATTTTTCTAAATATTGCTTTTATCACGTAACCCAGCGAGATAATTTTTCTTACTGTTTGCAGTACGAGTATAACCTACCCTATCACCCGGTACCCGCTTGGCGTTGAGTCGCTGGACACCCTGTATATAAAAAATAAAAAAGAAAACACACTGTAGTGAATTCTCTAAAACAAAAACAATTTTATTTATAACTTTTATTCATTTCGTGAAATACTGTTTACTGGATTTGAAGCTTTTAAAATAATAATAGTCGAAGTGCCTTTTAGAAAAAAAATGAGATTTAACCTTTAAACACATAGTTATTAGGTGTACCTAATTGTCAAAAAAAAAAGTTATTAGCGACAATATGACAGCATCTCTTTTTAATATCGTTGATACAATTTTATTAAACTCCAATTTCTCGACCAAAGTCAAAGTACACTTATTCCACTAATATTATGAACGCTTCATTTTTTAGTAGCAAAGACTTTTATAATTTCATCAATGATCTTTCCCGAAACAATATGTCACCATTAAACTTAAAATTAAACGTAATGCCATGTCTAAAAAAATTTAAAAATTAAAATTATTTCCATTTTTATGGATTTTGTATAGCGATGGAACTGTACAAGTTCTTTAGCAAGCCCGGAATTTAAATCTTCAGAATATTTTGACACCAAACCTTGGGGGTAGGGTCAACTCTCGATCTGTAAAACTGTGAAGTGATAAGTCAATTTCCGTTCTGTGAAACTGTGAAGTTAAAAAAAATGTATCATTTCACTTTTAACAGCGACTTTTCATTTCATCACTTCATGAACTCACATAAGGATTTTCGAAAAAAAAAACAACGTTCAATCAGAGAAAACCACTTTGATTTAAGCAAATTTAAAAAAAACAGCTTAGAATTCGAATGTTTTAGTATCAAAGTTTGAGAAAAAAAAAATTGAGAACGAAGCATAATTACATCAAATTTACTCGAGCTAAGGTACCACATTGAAAAACGAAAATCAAATACAATCTCATAAATTTTAATTGCCTTTTTGTCTCTCAGTGCAAGGTCTGTCAGGTGTTATATCCACCGTGATATAAACAAATACTGTTATAAAAGAACGAATTATAAAAATTGTTAATTTAAACAAAATATTTTCCGTTGAACAATTCAGATTTAAAAGGTTTCACTGCACTTCTCATCAGGTAAAAAGAATTTGTCAACATGTTCAGGATAATCGAACACAGGGTAAGTCCACTGGAATGATTTTACTAGATATGGAAAAAGCGTTCGATTCCGTGTGGCATTAAGGAATAATTTATGTATAAAATGACTAAACTCAATTTTCCGTTATCTATGTATATGAAAAATAGTTCAAAGCTTCTTGTTAGATAGGTCTTATAAGGTTTATGTCGACGTTTCACTTTGACAATTGTTTTATTTTTCTGTTTATCATTATTTTGTTTTGTTTTGAAAACAAACTATTAAGAAAATGCGGTCGAAGCTATATTTGTTAAAAAAAGGTTATTGGTGTCCTTGTTAATAAACAAAACAAGAAAAAGATTTCATGTGCATCCACTTAATGCAAAGAATGATTTTTTTAGGTTAAATCCGCGCGATTATTTTATTCGTTGCGAGTGTGGATCGAAGTGGAACGGGAATAAAGTTTGACAGTTCGTTTCAACAGGAAGTTTTTTCGCGACGAATAAATTTGTTTTCTTAAATTTATTAATATGTGATATTAAAAAGTAAAAGTATGCATTTTAAATCAAATAGAAACTATATTGCTATCGTTTTGTTAAGAATTTGTGTGGAAATATGTCTTCAAACGTATAAACTCACATTTTCTAATTCATTCGTCGTTCGTTGGTCGCGCTCATGTGAATAGTACTTTATACAACTTATATACATCGGATTTTTCAACTATCCCGGAATGTGAATCAGCTATCTTTGCAGATGATACAGCAATTTATTCATCAGACAAACTCGCTCTCAATATAGAGAGGAGTTTAAAACAGGCTGTTGAAATATTGGAAACATATTATGACAAATGGAAAATAAAGTTGAATAAAGACAAATTTGAAGCTATCTTTTTCTCCCGAAAAAGAAAATCTTGTTATCTTCCAAGCAGTACATTCAAAATTGATGGAAAAGATGTAAATTGGGAAAAATTTGTTAAATATTTAAGAATACACCTTGATGAAAAAACTTACGTTCAGCTACCACATTAATAATACAGTAAAAAAAACAGGTCTAGCTATAAAATTACTTTAACTTTTCATAAATCGAAAATCCGTCTTAACTAATGAAAACAAAATCATAATATTCAAGGTAATTTTCCAAGCCATATTACTTTATGGTTATCCTGTATAGGGAAAAGCTGCAAACAGTCATATTAAGAAACTTAAAGTAGAACAAAATAAACTACTTAAAATGATTGTTCATAACTTCACCATACACATTTTATTTTTTTTTTCTCAATTTTATTGAATTGCTTATATTCTATATTATAGATATCTTAAGACGATAGATAGTTGATTTTTGTGGTTTTTGTTTGCGTTGTTTGTTTTATTAAGGTGAAACTTATTTTTAATGTCAAACACAATTTTGCAGTGTTTTTTTTTTTAGTTTTGCATCAAAATCGTATGGTTGATCTGTGGTTTCCTGTTGAGTGGAGGTTGTGGCGGCGTTGACATTTTCTTCAATTGGTACTGGGAGTGGGGCCAATCTGTGTATGGCTCTCCGGAATACACCAGTAGCTGTCTTTACATCTGCTACCCGAACTAACCCATCATCTCCAGTATTAACGTTTGTAATACGACCAAGTGGCCATTTTAAACTTGGCAAGTTGTCGTCTTTAATGATGACCATCATTGCCGGTTCCGCATTTTGACATCGGTCTTTCCATTTATATCTGTGCTGTAGTTGATTTAGATAACCTCAAAAACGAGTTTTGGCGCCGATGGTCTCGAGATTATCATTAAAGACGACAACTTGCCAAGTTTAAAATGGCCACTTGGTCGTATTACAAACGTTATTACTGGAGATGATGGGTTAGTTCGGGTAGCAGATGTAAAGACAGCTACTGGTGTATTCCGGAGAGCCATACACAGATTGGCCCCACTCCCAGTACCAATTGAAGAAAATGTCAACGCCGCCACAACCTCCACTCAACAGGAAACCACAGATCAACCAATGAACCAGTGCCTTACTAAATCGGCATCTAGCTCTGTCGCACGCAAGCACAACAGGGTTAGAAACGATCCGGTTCCAAAAAACAAACTCAAATCCACGATTGGATCAGCGATTGTCACACTACTGATTGTCTGTTTCGTCGCTCCAATCACAGAATGTGTACCGATTAAACTTCGTCCATTCAAATCACAGCCAGGAATTTATTTTGAAAATCTTGGAACTTCTGCCATAACTGCAAACAGCTGGGATATAATCCCCTATTATGATATGAGCACTTATTGGACGGATTATCAAACAATTTCAAACTACAGCAAAAACTCGTCAGCATTTGCAATTTCTTACCAAACAAAAACGAGAGTTCAAGCAAGGAAGACCCCAAAACTCTTACATTTGAAATTTTGCAATAGTTTCGAACACAGTTCAACGCGCGGAGTATGTTCATAACTTCACCATACACATTTTATTTTTATTTATTTTCATCAACAATAGACAGCTTCACTGTATGTTTTATTTATTTTGCATGTTTTATTTATTTTGCTTCTCTGCATGTGTTTTCCATTCAAATTCATTGTCAAATCATTGTCAAATGTCAAATGTTAAATCTACCCTGGCGTCATTCTACTATAGATCTCCACCAAAGAAGGAATGTTGAGTTGATTTCTGATCGAATTGAAAAACTTGAAAATAACTTTGTTTTTAGCTGGGATTGTTCTGATAACCCACTCATCAACCAAATACGGGCTTAGCCCTGTGATATATATCCTTTTTGTTTTGTTTAAATAATTTATATGATTATTATATTATCTTTAGTTATTTATTTATTTATTTTTTAATGTTGATCATTAATTTGTTGTTGTAAATCATTAATTTGTTTAATTATTTATTATTAATCAATTTATTTATATATTATTTATTTATTTTTATTCATTTATTTTTTAATTGTCTATTTATTTATTTATTTATTTTGTCACCTTTTTGTTTTTCTTGTACAAAATAATGTTTTTAATGTTATCATTTATGTTTTAAAAAATGCTCCTATTTTGTTTATTACTTTTCATTTATTAAAACATTTATAAATTTATTTACATTTATATATTGGTTATTCATTTGTATGCATTCTAGTCACTTCATCTTTTCTTTTTTTCTAATTTAAATTGAAGGTTTTTAAATGCATTTTCCTTTAGACAAAGAATATTGCCCAATTGTATATTTTTTATAGATAAGTGTAGTCAAATCTATGAATTGTAAAATGTGCGGTTACAAAGGCTTTGAAATTGTTTTGCAAAAATAAAAAATCTATCTATTATTCAGTTTTAGCAGTTATTTTAAAATATAAAATTTCTTTAAAATCGGTAGAGACCTTCAAAATAGCAGTAGGTATAATGAAAAAACGGTTTCTTGATAGGTACCGTTTATAAGCCGATTCTGAAAAAAATTGAAAGACCTCACTATTGACAACAAATCACTCTTATAAAATTTTATCGAAATTGATCGTAAGTATTTTTGAGAAAAATGGAATAATCGGTTACGCTTAATATGGTAGGTACCTACAGTTATTTTTATACCTAGGGCAAAAACAAAAAAAAAAAGGGATATTTCTCTAAAAATAGTTTGTATCAAGTTTGAAGAAAATCAGCCCAACCGTTAATGCTGGTAGGTACCGAAATATACAGACAGACACACAAAAGGACTCAATTGTCGGACCTACTTTTTTCTTCTTCATCATCGTAATGTTATGTTTGATTGTTATCTGAATTTTTTTTTTGCGAATGCACAACTTGCCTTATAATTTTTCGTATCAACGAAAGCAAATTAAATCCATATGTAAAATTACATCCAGATATTTATTTTAATGAAAATGAATTATAGAGAAACTGACAACAAAACCAAATTTCAATATACCATCTACTGGCCTTGTGGGTGTTATAATGTTTTGTCCGGTAAGAAAAATTAAATTCACTCCTGAAAAATATTTCTATCTCTCAACTGGACGATGCACGTGCGACAATTTATTTATGTAGGTACCACGTCACCTTGTACAACACCTTCAATCCTATCATGACTTTAAGCCATTTATGTATGATGTTTTTAAATGAGATTCAACTGCACCTGCATTGCAATAGACCCCAGTTTCTATCAGGTATATAAAAGGCACCTTTAATGAGCACGTATTACCGTTATTGCGTCATTATACCATAACCATATCTAGCCGGTGCGGTGCGGTGGTGGTAGGTGGTGAAAAAATTCTTCTGTAAAGGAGTGAATTGCTACATTTATGAGTGTGATTATTACTGAATACATTAATAGCACAGGTTGCTAAAGGCTAACACGACGAGGCTGCATTTTGATAACAAATAACGAAGTTGTCAACTTGGCTATTTGCATGTATACCTCTGGGGACCAGACTGTGATAGTGGTTTGGGGCTGACAATGCATATAAATGTTGTAACAAGTGTGGAGTTACCTGCATGGGGAAGGGGATCATTTTGAGTTGAATAAAAAGTATGGCGTCAAAACAATATTTTCTTATAAGGTACAACAAGTGGAATACTTATCTGGATAATTTGTTGTGTCCGATTTTTTCTTGTGATATGCAAAAAGTTATTTTGGGTAAAGTTGTTAGGTTTATATTGAAAAGCTGGGAAAATTAAATGCAAAACTGGGTCGCACAAACTTGCTATTAACTCCGGGACATTATCTTTATCAAGTTATAGCTGAATTAGTAAAAGCCGTTAACACCAAATCTCGCGTTATGTGGGTTTTAAGTCAAAAGCCTGAAATGCAGTTATATAAAAGCCTTTATACTGCAGATATTAAAAAATAAACCAAGTTATCAAAATCGCTAGAGCTGTTTTCTATAAAATTTGGACTTACTTAAACCGTTATATGATAGTTACTGTGTTAATAGTCTGGCTAAAATAAAAATTTTAATTTCCAAAAAGTGCTATAGGTACGCGAAGTTTGAAGAAAATCCGTGAAACTGATTGGATTAGGCTGTAGCTTGGTCCATGGGCGCCATAATCGTGCAAGAGGGGGCATTTGATGCCCCTCTTCCCTGGAATGTCCACCAAAAAAGCTTTTACTTTTGTTCTGTAAATTAATTTTCCAGGACTAAAATGTCCAAGTGTATAGATTCAAGCAGAAATTTCAACGAAGTGGGTTTAATTTTTAGAATCGGAAAAAATGATAGAGAATATACCGGATGTAACTATACCTACGACTAATGCGATACAATTTAATTTTTGTCACTTAAAACTAGAATATCCAACAAGAAAAAATGTTCTCCTGCCTCTCAGGAAATTATTCGAAAAAATAGTCGTTAAATTTGGTTCATTTGGAAATTCTCTCTTTCTGTGAATCACAATTGCACGTTTTTTTAGAGCACGTTTTTTCTACAGGGTGATTGGTTTAAGGTGCACCAAAAAGCTTGAGCGAATAGGGGGGGGTCTATTTTCCCCCGTTTAAATCAGAAAAATATATATTTAAAAACAACGGTGAATGATACAAAGCCTTTGTTATATCTTTTTGGAAAGCCAGAAAACTACTCTTTCATTTTATTTTTAAATTAAGTTGTTAACAGTTTTAAAAAAAAATAATTTTCAAACTCAAAATTTTGAAAAAAATTTTATGTAGTTAACTTTATAGTTTTTGAGAAATTAAGCACTTTTTCAAAAAGAGGTAAAATCTGGTTAATGCAGTTAATTGTTTTTAACCGATTAACCAGATTTCACCTTTTTTTGAAAAATGCTTTTAGTAATTTCTTAATTTCTTAATTTCTCAAAAACTAAGATACATTTTGGCATCCGGTTTTCTGTTTTTGACTAAAAATTAATAAGAGCATTGAATTTTGAAAATAAAAATAATTGTTAAATACATAAAATTTTGAAAAAAATTAGATTATTTTTTTTTTATTTTTTTTTCAAAATGTTGAGTTTGAAAATTAATTTTTTTAAAACTGTTCACTTAAACAACTTTATTTAAAAATAAAATGAAAGAGTAGTTTTCTGGCTTTCCAAAAAGATATAACAAGGCTTTGTATCATTCACCGTTGTTTTTAAATAATTTATTTCATAAACCATGGTTTATGATTTATGTTAGTTTTTTAGAAAATTGCCCCTCCCGCCTAAACGGGGGGAAATAGACCCCCCCTCCCATACGATTTTTCTTGTCTTAACCCCAACTACACGCTTAAGCTTTTTGGTTCAACTTAAACCAATCACCCTGTATAGTCAATGGGCTCTACTAATAACCAAATTTAGTAACAGCTTAAATAAAAATCTCCACACTTACGAACATTTCGGTGCAAGTTTTGACCTTCATGGCCTCCTGTGGTGCTAGTTTGTTGGGGTCGAGTAGCTTAGCGTCAGAGTGTTTGGCCAGGTGCCGCAACACGATTATGAAATCTACGTCAAAATTCAAAATGCGCTAACGCCACCAATCGATTTTTTTTTTTTTTTTTTTGAAAAATAGTTTTTCTCTTTCTTGTTATGACACTTTTCCTAGTTTCTCTCTTGCGGTAACGTTGTAAAAAATAATCTTATATTAATTTATTGGGGTTAATTATTCGTCCGATGCCCCATATAATCGTTAATAAAACGGCATTTAATTAATCACATTCATTTATGAGGATATTCCAACGAAAAAGATGATAGGATAATCTAAAGTACCTAAGGACATCAGAGAGATATCTATACATAAGATACTTAAATTAATAAATTATGATTCAAAACTATCTATCTACAAAAGTTTCTATATCTGCAATATATTATCTTCCACTGCTAATTTATTCAACTTCCAATTGCAGAACTTTCAAAGAAAGTAATTTCCTCAATCAACTTAAAATATGCAAGTTCTTCTGACTTCTGTTTGAAGAAAATGTCATGTCAATCATAATATAAACTTCAAGTTTTACCACAAAACACACCCTCAGATCTTTCACTTCGTAAATTGCATGAATATATAGATATATCTACCTATATGGTGAGTCGCATGACTTCTGCAAGTGTCAGATTTGCAACAATAGTATTCACTGCCCCAAAGCAATCAATTACATCTTTATACAAACGGCTTACAAATTTCGTCCCGCAATAGCTATATCCAGGATATGGATGGACCGGCCACTTGTCATTGTTATCATAACTTCATTAGTTTACTGTAATTGACAAACGAGCTTGCTACACATATACCTACGCAGTTATGCTCACTATGTAACATGTATGCATAAAATACATATTATGGCAATGTATTTGTTACACCCTTGGGCACTTAATTTTCTCGTCTAAAGCTGAGAGTTGTAACAACTACAAGGACATAAATTCCCTTCAAAGAGCTAAAGGCAACATCATCATAATATAGAGAACAATATAGATTCGATTGTGATGAACGGGCATCACACATAGATACCCACATATACCAGGGCATAAAGCAAAAGTTAATTAAGCACTTGGTTTATCTTGTAAACAATGTCAAAGCCTTTGTTATTCTATAATCTAATTGTCAAATATAACTTCGTTTATATGTCCGTATCAGTGTGGTGGCTGCAATCATTTCGGTGCTGATTGCAATGTCAGAGTGAAGTGAGAAACTCTGGTCTGTTTGATATTTTGATGTTGCTTGGTACGGCTAATGCGTGGTACTAGAACCTGTATCCACTGTCTATACCCAATGTTAGTCTAATTAAATAGTTAGTTTCATAATAAAAGAAGAGAAGAGTGCTGTGATGGGAATAAATTGCAATACATACTCTTTAAAAGTTATGTTTTTGTCGCTTTTTTGGACCACACAAATCTTGTCTTGTATCTATGGTTTACATTTGTATAAGAATTTATCTTCCTTTGAAATATAAATTGGAGCAAAATTTTGTAATATTTTTTTACGTAAGATTGTTTGTTTAAATTTATTTCCCCAACTTTATTTTGTGGAGCTAATATTTCAAGTTTTAAAGTAATAAAGCGAGTTGATATACCAAAGAAATAAAATTAGTAATTCTATAATTAACATGAAAATTAATTGAGAAATTTTCAACCAAGTAGAAGACTTAGCATAATTTTTTTTTTAAATAAGTATATAAACATCTAAACCGAGATCTTTTTTCCTAGTAAGTTACCGCTGTTCAAATGTTATTTCGGATGAGATGAAGGCAAAGAGTTTATAGTTATGTGCCTACATACGTACACAGCAACAGGTAACTCACAAAGGATTTCTCGTACCGAAAAGTGGCATCAATCTATACACTATTGTGATAAAACGAAGTTCGTTGCACTTGACTTTACTATTACGACATTTGATTAAATTTGGCATACAGGCATAAAGCTCTTTTATCGATATATACCTTGATGAATTGGCTCTTTTGAAGGAAGAAATTATAACAATCAACTAAGATGAGGCTTTAAAATTTTACTTTTTATCGTCATAATACAAGGACAACCGAATCTGAACAACCTGAGAAAACAACGTATATCATTTTTACTTGGTCTATAAGTACTTTAAGGCAAGTTATGCATTACGATGATAGAGAAGACGACAAAAGTAGGTCCGACAATTCTGTCTGTCTGTCTGTATGACTGGATGTATCGACACCTGCAGCCTAAACGGTTGGGCCGATTTTTTTCAAACTTGGCATAAACTATTCTTAGTGAAATATCCCCGGACATTTTTTTTTTATTTTTGACCTAGGCATAAAAATAACGGTACCAACCATATAAGCGTAACCGATAATTCTACTTTTCTCGAAAAAAATACGATCAATTTGGATAAAATTTTATATAAGTGATTTGTTAGCAATGGTGATGTCCATCATCTAAATTTTTTTTTTCAGAATCAGCTTATTAACGGTACCTGCCATATAGAACCCTTTTTTTATTACTGGCCGACTATTTTTTAAACGGCTTAACCGATTTTAACCAAATTTAATATTCGAAAACTACTGCTAAACTAAAATAAAATTTAAAAATTTTTTTTGAGAAAAATTCAATTTTGAAAAAGTTTTTTTTTTTGCAAAAACAGATAATTACAATTTTCTCGAAAAAGTACCATCAATTTCGATAAAATTTTACATGAGTCATTTGTTACCTATAGTGATTTCTTTCGTTTGAAAATATTTTTCAGAATCAGCTTATGTACCGGTACCTGCCATAGAACCCTTTTTTATTACACTGAACTTTTGAACGGCTGAACCGATTTTAAAGAAATTTGATATTATAAAACGCCGCGATTTTTAAAATAAACACCTTGTGTTGATTCCAAAAGCGGGATTGAGTTTATTTTACAGCCCAATGCTGATGAGTGATGATGATGGGGTGATATAATCTTGCACATGTACCTACGTTTGCCGCTTTACAAACACTAAATATTTCTCTTGCTTAACCAACCAGTTTTTGCAGAAAATGCAACTAGAAAAACAGTTAGCCGTTATCTGTTGAAGTTTATATTAATAAAAAAAAAATGTTCGCACAAACCGCAAACAACTTTATTGCTCAGCCCAGCTTCTCAAATTTTGGAACTGCTAGGTAATATTTATGTGTACAACATTCAGTAAATTTATCAAAATACGAAACTGGATAAGTGGGATTAAACGGGATTTTAAAAAGCGGGCTAACGAGAAACGGAATTCTGTTTAAACAGGATTATTAAAAGCGGGATTTTAAAAAAGCGGTACTTTAGAATCGGGATTTTAAATTTTTTTGCGGGATTATAAAAAACGGGATTTTAAAAAACGGGCTTCTGAACCGCTCCCGTTTTGAATGAGTAGTTATTTGGTCCAACACTTTTCGTTGTCAATGGTAATGTCCGTCATCAATCAGTTTTTTTCATTATCCGTTTATAAACGGTACCTGCCATATATCCGTTATTTATTATTCCGACTAGCTTTTGAATGGCTGCACCGATTTTGATCAAAATTTAGTTTGTAAAACAACTGCTAAATTTGAATAATACTGCAAAAAAAAAAAAAAAAGTAATTTTAGAATTTTTTTTTTTTTTTTGAAAAACAGAGTATTCTAATTTTCTCGAAAAAATACGATCAATTTCGATAAACTTGTATATACTTAGATGCTTTGTCGCCAATGGTGACGTCCGTAGAAGCAAGTCGTCAAGACGTCTACTATAAGCAAGCACTCTTCTATCCAGTGTACCATTGCCGCCAATAATGTATCTAATTGAATTTTCACCGACACACGGTGATGTTTTTAACTAAATCCTTTTTTTATTCCATACATTTGTTTTCAAAAAAATTTTTTGAAAAAAAAAATATTTCAAAATATAAATGATTTATTTTTAATAAAAAAAACTGGTCAAATCAATTTTCCAGTCGTGAACACGAAAGTAACTTTCCCCAAGAGCTATTTTGTGCGACCCAGACGTGCCCTTTATTTATAATAACTTTTATTTTTTTAACAGCAAGTCAGGATTAAAATTGTTTCTTGTGTTTGGTATACAAAGAATTCTTAGAGTAATATGGCCTGACTTTTTTTTTATTTTTATCCAAGGTATTAAAATAACAATATGAGAACTATATACAAATAATATATTTTTTTTCCATTGCGCTAGTTTTCGGCAGCCAAAAGAAATTTCTTTTTTCTGGTGATGCTCGCGTCTATAACGGTTACATTGCATGCGTATTCTGACGAACAAGTGAACTGACGTAAACGTCAGAACAAACAAAAAATAAAAGTTCTTATGAAACCGGTTACAGTGCACTCATTTTCTTTGCCAGGAGACGCACGAGTTCGTCACAACTGATTGATGGTTCGAATCAGTTTGATTTTTTCGCAGAGTCCGTCAGAACTCTTCATGGAAATCGACAGGTTATATGTGATATTTAAAGGAAGTCATATTACAACATAAATAAATAAATGGATAAATCGATGAATTAATTTTTAACTACGCTAACAGAGTGTGATGAAAAACTTAACAGAAAATAATTTTACATGTAAAATAAATTGACCTCTGGGGGAAATCAATTTTACTTTTTTCTGATGAAATTTATAATGGGTTCATTCGATTCAAAACACAAACGTTGCACTCACGATGTCAAATAACTCTTAATAAATTTTTTGTGATGATGATACAATTTTCAGTTGGCATTTATTTAATATAATTAAATGTATTTTTTACATAAATATCTGCGTTAATGAAAATTTTATCATCACAAATGATTCTGTATGCCATTTGCCATCGATAATAAGTGTGTAGTATTTATGTTTGAAATAAAATCAGAACGTATTTAATTATCGATTTGACTAAATTTTCCTGTTTCATTTTCCTAATCGCTATAACCAGCCCCTTAATTTGAAAATAACCTGAAATAAAAGAAGTGAAATTATTTTACCCAACAGATGAAGTTTTCTTCACATATTATGTTACGTTACTTCCTGGTGAAGTTATGTATTTCCCTGAGAAGTAATATTCTTCATTTATTTCTTTCGCTCTGAAGATAAGCAACAACGTTTTTGATAATGAATTTTCAAAAAAATAAAATACTTCACAATCAAACTTATCTATTAACGATAGAACCTGGATGTAGAACTTTGTTTTTTTTTTTTTGATAACGAATATTTTTTTAACGGCTATGCACCTCTGTTTTGACGAAACTAAAGATGCTAAAAGTTCTGCAAAACGTGATCAATACGTTTGGAAAACTTTATCGCTATGAGCAAAGAGACATAGAAAGGAGATTTTTTTAGTGAGTACATACACGAAAAATGTCAAAAAAATAACAACAAATTCTTCTATTATTTACTAGATAGCGTTTATAGTCCAGTCAAACAGTAGTTTCACGTTACAAAAAATTTACAAATGTATTTTTTTTTTCGAATTCTACACTGAGTTACAAAAAAGTGGCGCACCTTGAAATTTTGTAACATTTTGAAGTAACTTAAACAAATAAACGTTTTTCTGGTACAGTTTTGTTTATTAACATAAAAGTAAGTCATTCATGTAATAAAAAACGAAAAAATAGGAAGAACTTAGAAATAAACCATAAATTAAGGAAAATGGGCATAAACTTCAAAACTTAAACTTTTACATTTACCACGAACATCTAATATAAAGCTTTAATTCGCCTGGGCATACCTTGGATAAGGTTGTCAAAATGATAACAACACATCAAAAAGTATGACTGCGCCACTTTTTTTGTAACTGAGTGTATGTTTTATGGGTCGCTGAACCCGAATCTGCAGAAATCCAAAAAAAAATCCTGGTGCGTTTTGAGATATCCGCGACCCAAAAAATAAATTATACTTTGGAACATTGATAGCGCTCGCTGTAAGTGTGTCTATAATATTAGGGGGGCAATGTCCGAACTGCGAACTGTCTGAGAATTTTGTTTTTTATTAAATTTTATTTTCCTCCAAAAAAAAAAATTGATCAGAAAAAACATTTTGGAAAAAACTTAAACCAGCACTTTCTAAATTTTTTGTTTACCGGCTTTTTTGTACACTTATATACTCGCTGATTTTGAAGTAATTTGATATTTAGGTACTTTTGCTTTGTCTAACAAAAATTAAAAAAAAAAAGTATTTCAAGTTTCAACAAGTTCAAGTTCATGCAACCCCATTCGTGCCTTTTAAATTGCCCCTTGAAAACTCCCGCGTACCTTTTGCCCCAATCTCTGAACAACAAAATCAAATTCTCTAACAGCCTTTTCGTTTGAAGTTATTCATTTTGGTTACAAATAATTTGTTGATTCAATTTAAAAATATATCAAACGATTTTATTTGTGATTGCAGAGCAAACATTTAATAATTATAAAGCAAAAATTATTTGTGGGGGGTTGGGATGGGGGATTGTATAAGAAGGATACCTGAATGACACAAAAACGTTAACACTTTATATTAAACGATTAAAATTGTATTAAATTGGCTAGACTGGTGATGGAAAATTGATTGAAGCGTATGTGCAAATTCAAACATCTATTAATTTTGTGTCAACTTGTTACGGTAAATTTGATTGGTATTTGTGTTGCTGCATTTGAATTACGTTTGAATTTACTATTAAGTAAATATTGATGTATGAAAATGTTTATGTATGTTGATTGATGGAAATAATGTGTATTTATGTAATAATTATTTTTGATGTTCACATTTGTATTTGTTTTAATTTATATTATGTAAGTAGTGCATACATTTTCCATAAAACATGAAATGAAATAGAAAAGGTGAATAGGTAATTCGCACTTATCAGAAAATTGACTTTATCTAGCATATTATGTGGTATTAAAATAAGAAGAGAATTTTTTTGATAATTTTTTTCCAGTCAAAAAAGTTGAATTGTTGTTTCTATTTAATTTATTTATGTTTCGTTTTTCATACATAAATTAAATAAATATTGTTAATAATTGAAGTAAAAAATGTTGTCCGAAGTAAAGTTATTGGGGATTAAAGTTATAGGTGCGCCATATAATGCCCAAATTTACCCTATAGTAGGTTTCTAATTGTATTTAAATAAAAAAAGAAAATTGTGAAATAGGCCGTCGTTGTACGTCGTGTGTATACTCGTCAAACGATCGTCGCTGTTCATCATCGAGTGAGTCGTTCTTCATGTCTTTCGGCATCAAAAGCTTAGCTTGCTTGCTTTTTAAAATGTGGAGAGTTGCAGATTATAAACAGTATTATAATGTTGTTCTTCTCTAAGAGCGTCCTCGAAAAGCTAAGTTTGGTTACAATTAGAGTTGCAGATAAAAGACACTGGCGTAGTCTTCAATCCCACAAATATGTACATTGAATATGTATGACTTAAGGCCACAAATCCTGTAAAATGTTATAGGTACCTATACTCCACTTGTTCTAAGAAAAAATCAAGTAATTGTATTGCTTATTTTTAGAACTATGTATATGTTATTATGTTAGAATTTGCAAAGAGCATCGAAAATTGGCAATTCAAATTTGTAAATTATCTATAATTTGGATTTACCAAAAAATACTAAATAAATAAATTTAATTAAAATTACAAAATCAACTGAAAAATTGAACATCACTCTCGGTTCTAACATTAACTTTATATATATGACATATCTAAATGTATAATAAATTTCATAATTGACATTTATGTATAAAAATGCATTTCTATACAGCCAATTAGTAGAATTTCTATGCGGCTATATTTGTACTTTTATTTGAACTTGAATGGGTGCAATACAGAAAACTTTTCAATTCAAATATGATTTGATGAAAAGAATTTACACAGATACGAATATACACACCCACCTGGCTTTGATCCCTTTTCAAATACACTTTAACGAATTATTGTGAGAAATACTGATGCTATAGCAGTCTTCCTCTTTTTATTGCAAACAAAGTTTAGTTTTTTTTTTTTTTTGCACCTCAAATTTTATTGAACATAAAACTATGTAGGTCACTCGATAAACAAAATATATTACTAGTTGTGCTGGCATTTCAAAAAGTAGGATTCCAATAACAAAAATTCTTTTAATTGCTACTTTCCTGATGAAATTACAAGTAGATACATACATACATAGCTGCGTTCTGAGCACAAAATAGAACATCTTTGAAAGAACTTTGATTTGTGCAGATAAAGAATTTTCAATTTGGTGTAAACATAAAATGTTTGAGATTACATGACTTTGATGATGAACATGGACATAACTATATATGATGGTGAAAAGATGAAACAATTGGGTCTTCAAATATTAAACGGCTGTTTGCCTTTTTTTAATTTGGGGTTGTGAATTCTATATGGGGGGTTTAAGACTTAAATGCATGCATGACAAGCGGGGGCTGCCACTCGTTTGCGTGCGTTCACCTTTACACTATAGTCAAGTATGCCCCCAAGCACACCATCTCGTCCGTCAGCAAAATATCAAAATATTTTGATGAAGCAGCCACCGAAACACTATCAAAGCAGGGCATATCATGCCGCACTTGTCATGCATGAATTGAGTGCGTGAACCCAACTTAGCTATCTGAATTCAAATTAAAAAAAGTATTGTGATTCCTTGAGCGATAGGCACGTTCATAAATGATATCCATGGTGGTGGATATTTCATTTACAAGCCAGTCAAACTTAGATGCACCGAACTAAGAAACTGAAAATTTCCGAATCAAAGTTGGTGTACAATAATTTTCTTGATTCTTTAGTTTTTTATAGTCTAGTCATTTTAGGGTTTAACCTAGAAATTTGAGATAATAAATTGGAAACTCGTATACATCTTCTTATTGGCGTTCTAAAAGTTGTCTAGAAAGTCAACAAAAATCTCGTGTCTGCAACATAAGTTATTCGAGGTCACAAAAATCAGTTTTTCGGGAATATCTCAGTTCCCATGGCTACAATGATGTTAGCATCCATTACAAAATTATAGAGCATACAAATTCCAACAAATTTTTTAATAAACATTTTTTCATACGATCAACCGTTTTTGAGATAGGGGGCGTAGAGTTCTGCATACTAGTCTACGCGCTAGCCCATGTCACATGTGCCGTTATATGTCCACTCAAATGTGTCATGAGGCTTTGTTTAGAACCCATAGGGGAATAAATCAACTTGGGTCACATGGTCCAAATCATGGTCGATTAGCCGCCATTTTTAAAATAGCCGCCAAATTGATCGTTTTTTGGTTTAAAGATATTTCCGCATCCAGTGACTCGATTTTATTTTTTGAAGACTCGTTTTATTTGCGTTTTAAAGCTTAACAAATTTTATGGGTGCTTAACAAAGCCCCATGACAAAACTAAGCGGACATAATGGCACACGTAACAGGGGCTAGCGCGTAGACTACTATGTTTGGCTGAGCATGCAAAACTCTACGCTCCCTATTTTAAAAACGGTTGATGGTATAAAAAAATTTATGTTATAAAATTTGTTGGAATTTTTATGCTCTATAATATATAATCTTTGTCCTTGAATAACTTATGTTGCAGACACGATATTTTCATTGACCTTCTAGACAACTTTTAGAACACCAATATGAAGGTGAGTTTCCAGCTCATTATCTCTCATTTCTAGGTTGACCCCTTTTTTTGCCTTAAATGACTGTACTATTATTATTCTTCCTTATTTTCTCCTCCTCGTGGTGACACGTCAAATTTCAGCATTTCGTTTCATTTCGCCATCAATGCCCAAGTGTCATTAATTCGACGACTTAATTTGTTTCAACGATTCGTCGCAAAATCTGACATTTGTAACAGAATATACAATTCTTTGGTTTTGGTTTTCAACTTATAAGATATAAGGTTATTTGAACAATCTAGGGCAGAAAAACTTAGTATGCAGCTTTGTTTGGAATAGCGAGAAGGTTAACATACTAAAAATTCCCAATCCTAGGTTGGTTGCAAAAGGGTGCGGGGTGATTTCAATTTCCCTTTTTTCATTTTTCGCTTATAACTCAGAAACGCTTGATCCTACAATAAAAAATATCAAGTAAAATATAAAGCCGACAAAATTTCCTACAAATTAATGTAAAACAGTTTTTTCGTATCTTCAATAGTTTCTTAAAAGATCACAAATAGGTGAACAAAAAACCAACAAAAATAATCAAAAACTACTTTTTGTTGAATTTTTGTTCACATTTTAGCGATCTTCTCAAACTTAAATTTAAGAAGCTATTAAAGATAGAAAAATCTGTTTTACACTTTTCGTAGGGAATTTTGTAAGCTTTTATTTTTTACTAGATATTATTTTGGTAGGATCATGCGTTTCTGAGTTATAAACGAAGAACTGTAAAAAGGAAAATTAAAATCCCCCCGCACCCCTTTGCGACCAAAAGTGATCTATTTCCCCCACCGTCACCGTAAGTCGGGAGGGCCAATTTTCTCAAAATTAACTTAAAAGAACAATAAAATATTGAAAAATAACGGTAATAGATATACTTGCAATGCTTTGCTATTGAAAATACCGAATTCTTATTATACTTCATTTTTAAATAAAGTGGCTTAGAACGATTTCCGAAAAATTTAAAATTAAAAAAAAAATTACGTTTTTAAGTACTATTTTTGTTTTCAAAATTCAATGCTCTAATTAATTTTTAGTTAAAAGCAGAAAACCGGTCATGCTCAAAAGTCTTTTACTTTTCGAAAAAATATTAAAAATAACAAAAATCACTTATTCTGAGAAAAATAATATTTTTTTGTTTTGGTTTTTCTCAAAAGAGGAGAATGCAGAATGAAAATCTTGAAATTAGTGATCAATTTAAAAATTAAGGTGATCAAGTCAATTTTTTTACTCGGTATTTTCTTATAATTTCTAAGATACAACCACTTAAAAAAAAATTGCCGATTTTTAGATAATACATATTTCAATAAACAAGTAGCTATTCAATAGTTTTTTTTTCGTAAAAACGCACACAAACAACCGTAAAAAACGCAGACTTACAAAAAATCTTAAACTTAAGATGGCGGCTTCTGTACAACACCGAATTTCCCACGAACACAGTTTTATAATCATAATCAACATGTTACTCTATCCAATCTAAGACACCTTCTAAACATTTATCAGATGGTTCCCTATTGACTGCACTAAATAAAGGGCACGACTGGGTTGCACAGACTCGCTCTTGTGGCAAGTTATTTTCGTGTTGGCGACTGAAAAACTCATATTTGAACAGTTTTTGTATGAAACAATTTTCAGTACCTTTTTTATATTTGGGAATATTTTTTTTTTCAAAAAAATCGATTGAAAACAAATATAAAAAAATTAAATGAAAGACACACAATTACATGAAATTTTATCAAAATTGGTTATATATTTTTTTTTCTTCAATAAAAATAGAATTATCGGTTTTTGAACAAAAAAAAATCTTTTTCGAAAGTTTTAAAATTTGTTTTGCATTATTATTTAGATATGTAAAACAGTAGTCTTTCTTCTAATTTCTTCAACATGGTAACTGATTCTGAAAAATATTTCAGGTGAAGGGCATCAATCAACAAATAACTCATATAAAATTTAATCGAAATTCATCGTATTTTCTCGAAAAAATTGAATTGTCGGTTACGCTTATATTAAAGGTATCCACCGTTATGCAAAGGTCAAAAATAATGAAAATTGTCCGCGGATATTTCTCTAAAAACAATTTGTACCAAGTTTGAAGAAAATCGATCTCCATATACGTAACTGATATAGAGTGTTTGAACAACAACAACAACTTAAAGGTGCTACCACGAAGACTGAGCAAATCTGATTATGCGTGGTTTCGAATCTCATGATGTGCATGTGAAAAAGTTATTCATAATAAAATTGGATTAAAGCTCTACACCACTAAGGGGACTGATGATAGGAATTGGCAATCCTTGAAATAGCTATATCTCCAGCCAAAATGGAAAAAACGAATAGTAAAATTCGTAAAAAACGAGTAAATAAAATTCGTTTAAATTGGTGGTAGCACCTTTAAGTTGTTGTTGTTGTTCAAACATTCAATGAAAAATTGACAGAATGGTCAGTAATAACACTGACATTCTATAGTACAAACAATACAATATAACAACAACGTAACTGATATATCTAATATCTATTTTATTTATAAATTAGTGTTTACCCTCATAATGATATTTTCAAACTACCATATACTCTTAAAAAAAAAAAATATCAAAAAAATTGACACATGATGCAGAAAATTGCAATATATTTAATGACATTCTAATCGTCAATCAACCATAAATTGCATCAGCCGAAGCGTAAAATTACAATTTAATCGGAATGTGATAAGTGGAGCAATTTTCGGCGATCAATATTTATCAGTTTAAAAAAGGAACATTCAAATTATCTGAATTTAGGAGTAAAACTCTATATAGTTATGGTACATTCTTGATATACATAGTGATTGGTTGCCTCTTACGATTACCTTCATTTTCAGAGAAGAAGAATTTATGAATCAATTATCCAATAGAGCTAAATAAATATTATACATTGTGCACTTTGCAAACATGTTAGAAATGTCTTTGGACATTAGTTCATATATTTAATAATTATAATAATTTTGAAGTATCTTAAGCTTCCGATGGATTAAGTCTCTATGGAAGAAATCAGAGCAAATAAACAGGATAATGTGGAGTGGAGTCTTTAGAGATCAAGACAAGTCTTGTTGTATGCCTTGTTCATCTTTATTTATATTACTCTATCATTAAAAAAAAGAAGAAATTTAAACAATAACAACATCTATTGCTAGTTCTTATTTTTATTAAGTGTTTAGTGGAGCATAATTGAAGGAAATTCAAAATATATAAGTGGTCTTAACTCCGATGAATTTCGTCCAAAGTTTTCCTTAAATATATAATTCGCATATTTTTTACTAGTTATAGTATTTCTGTCATGGAATTTTTGAGTCATAGAATTTCTACTCTTCAGGAAGAGCCTGCTAATTATAAAGTATGTTTTTGTTTAGTTTGATGTCATCTATACCAATAATGTCCATATAAATTGTATCTATACGATATAGAGCGGACGAGATATTTTGTCCTTATAGTATTTCGTCAAAGGGTCCACCCCCACCATCCCTTTTTCCTCAATGGATATCGTATAATTATTGATAAGTGTTGTTTTTATAGACACACCATAATAACACATTGTTTATGTATGCAGCCTGTTTGAGCCAATTGTAATTATTTCGTTGTATGCTACCTATACAGTGGTGTTGATCAGGGTTTTCGTTTGATACAAATTATTTAGTAGTTTGGCAAATTTGAAGTTAGTATATTATACTGGGTTCTGATCATATATTCTTACTGACGACTATCATCTAGTAGACGAATTCTTTTTTTATAATATAAACATAATAGATCCTTCATTCATTGTGCAATTAGTTTTTAGGGTTTGAAAAATATCGTAAAATTAAAACACAGCACTGCGTGTTCTTAATCAAGTGGGACGGAGTACGTCAACGTTGTTGTTTTATACCCTCTAACCTAAAATCTAACAAGCTCTCCATTTTAATCCAAGTTTTTCTGCAAAAGACCTTTGCTTATATAAATGTCATCAATCTAAAAAATATGCAACAAATTTATCACATACTGGTAAAAGTAACACGTTTGATACTTTTGATTTATCGTTTCGGCTATGGCTATTTCCGAAATTGCAATAATTTTCTTAACGTAAGACTACTGCTCTCGTATTGTCTATCGTTCTCATTTGTTTGTTTGAGATTCACTGTAAGCTAAATCAAAAGTATCAAATGTGTTACTTTCGTACCGGGAGCCTTGAAGCAGCTTCCCAGTATCGCCCGCCTTTCCTGACATGTTACTGCCTTGCTGACTCTTTCTATGTGATTTTGTTCATACTTTACCGGGTCCTTAAGATAGTTGAGTACAACAGTGGTGCCTCTTTCAAGCTTGATATGGCTTTGAAAAGAATGGCTTTGAAAAGAATGGCTTCATAAAAATTGCAATTATGAACTAAATCCTATTTTTTCTTTTATAATATAAATATAATACATCCTTTATTCATTGTGCAATCAATTTTTACCAAATCAGCGAAGAGCTTGAAAAATATAATAAAATTAAAACACAACACTGCGCGTGTTCTTAATCAAGTGACACGGAGTGTATATGTTCGTTTTATTTAAAATAAAATTGAGCGCTTCAATTGCTTTTATTTTAATAATTCAACTGTAACTGTCTTGCTATAGGTTTCAATGCAGATGGTGAAAAAAAAAAATATAAGCCAAAAATTTATAAGTAAAACCACAACAAAAACAAAGTACCTAAATCTTTAAAAGTTAGATTTTTTTTTTGTTTACCTGAAAATACTAGTCACAAATATGTGTCTTCTGAAATTGGAATTGAATTTCAGAAGACAAGATTTTCGTAGTTTTGTGCAGCTGTGGAACAATTTAATATTATATATTTATCATCAGGACCGTTTGTCTGTCTGGTATTTCCAGACAGACGAAATTGATAAAGATGATGGAATTGTTGATGATATTTAATAGTATCTTTATAGATGTTGATTGTGGTATTGGAAGAGCATGAAATATTAAAATTAAAAAAATGTGATGACGATGTTCCTGAAAGTGTTGTGGATGTAATTGGCGCTGGCGAAATAAATGTAAAAGGTATGTTTATAAGGATCGTTTATTGAGACTGGTTGAAATGATGTTGATAGAGGATAAGAAAGGTATATAAGGATGGAGTTGATGTTATTTTTTGATTTTCGTTAAATAATAGTATCTAATAATTTAATTTTATTTTATTAAATTTTTATTTTATAACAATAAAGTAAAGTGATTTTTGAAAAATCATATTTCCTTAAGCACTTGCTTCTAGCGATATTAGTCCAGGCATTTGGTGTCGAAAAGGGGTTTATTTGGAAAGTTTTCAGTTTCTTTTTGTTGTTCCCTTTCCAAATGTTCACTTTGCCATTTCGTATTTTTGCTACTAGCTTTTGACAGCCAAAAACAGTTTTTTGGTAATATCTCCTTTCCTATTAATTTGAGGTCAAAAAAGTCAAAGTACAATTCAAAGCTTAGAAAATTTTCTACATTTTATGGTTTAACATTTTGTTTGTACAATTAATAGTTTAAGCGTATACGAGCGCCCCAAATTCTACTCCAAGAATTTTTAAACGACCAGTCTAGGCCACAGTCGGCAATGATTAAATCTTTTGTGTGGTAACAAAAACACTCCATAAGTCGTTCATTTTCTAAGGGCTGATGTTATTGCAGTAATGTTGTTTTTCATTGGAAATTTCAGGTAATGCTCTGAGATTTCAGATTTTTGTTGCAATAAACATAGGTTCGTTTTCAAAAATTTATTTTTAGTTAGACAAAATCTTCTTGCGATGACTGTAGGTAATTTATATTTGAGCTGCAACTGGCTTTTAGTTCTGAAAAATTCGTTGGATGTTTTGCCCATTAATAGAAAGCCAAATTCTTTAACATATAGCATAAGGTCGTTGCTGATGACTTACGCTATACGCAGCTTTGATGACCATTACATGTGATCTTACTGCTTTTTCCCACTACTTTAGGACCTGCTCTTCTGGGCTGAATAGCCAGACTCGCATTGTCGTCCGTTATAGGGTCCGACTCTGAATAAACTTGTTGCGAAAATTGTTGAAGGAGGAATGTTATCAGCAATTAATATCTTTCTCTGAAAAAAGAACATTATAGAACCAAAAATAAGTTTAAAATAAATAGATTCTGACTCAATAAGAAACTTACGAGACCACGACACTCCTATAACATACCTACTTATTTAAATTATATAGCAATATTTAATTTGTATACCTTTTTTACACACTCATCATAAATACAATTGCAAACATACAAGTTACAAGCCAGAAACGAGCTCTTAATTGTTCATTAAGGCCATGCTTAACATAAGAGAGTCAGCAGTCATTGAACTGCCCATTCGATGTCATTAAGATTCTCCATATTCATGTTGTGTTTATTTAACACTCCATGTATCTGCCTCTGAACGATGCAATGCCATGTCAGAGCTCATAGTCAAGGACTCTGATGTTTGCCCAAAAGGGTCGGTTCAATTGAATGCAAGCAATGTAAAACCAACACTTGTTCATGTCTCCATCTCTTCTCTGGGAAAACTTATCTACCTACATATATTTATACTTATATGTATATGTAGTATGGATCTGGATATATTATGAAAACCTATCATAACCGCACAACGAGCAAATGCTTGCATTTTAGACTTGCAACGCATAGGTATACTCATAACATATATAGGTATCCTCTCATCGAACGAATGAAAAATATTAAATTGCTTTTTTCATTTCATTGCATCTGACCAGGCTATGTAAGGGTCATCGGGAGCTTCATTCCAGAGATACGAAACTGCAATTGAATGTGCATGCACATTGGACAATGCACCAAGTATTCGAAGGACAGATTCGGGATTTTTACAGCATGGTTGCTTTTTGAAGGATAATCCCGCCTGATAATGACGTTTAATGATAAATTACGTCTACATGTGCAGCACATTTCACAGTAGGTATAAGCACATAAATTGTTATGTACCGCAATTATAATATATTTTTTGCAATATGAATACATATTTGTGTACCTAGTATATACCTAGCTACATGAACATTGAAGAGAAAATATCCAAATTAAAACGTTGATCGGTTTTTTTTTAATAAAATTATCTGAAGAGCAAAGAACGTAAGGAGTCAAAATTAAAAGCAAATAACGAATTCACTTTTTATTTGCCCAAGGATCTTACTTCGATTATAATAAAACTTTTATTGATATTAAAATTATAATTTATTTACGATGGTGACGGCAGGGAATTTATTGCATTAAGCTTGTGAGCAAACAGTTAAATATTGTAATTCACCATAAACATAAATTATTTTAAAAATTTCAACGAAGAAAACGATGACTTCTTTAAATCAAATTCGAAAATTCCTGGCTTTTAGTCGACGGCATTGAATCAATATAGCGCAAGTAAGAAATTACCATATAAAGGCATAATCATATATCGAGTGCATATTGTAACGTGTTCTATGAGATGTTCTCCATTCTATTTTTGTTTTACGATGTGTAAACTCAACATTGTGATTGCAAATTAAAGTGACAGCCGCAAACGTCGATGTACAACAAAGTTAACGAAACGTCATTTTTAACGAAATACCGTAGACTAGAAAGCTCCAGAAGGCTCTGACTGTCACTGTACTAGAAGATTCTAAGGCGGAATAAATACTAGCGCACCATGCGGCAAGAAGTCAGTTTGAATTTGAAATCAGTCGTGTACAAGTCGGTAATTTGAAAGTGATAAAATTTGAATTTAAAATAAAGAAAGTAAAAGGAAATAAAGAATGTTTTGAAATATTAAGTGGAATTAAAAAAGTGTAAAGACGTAAAGTGAGTTGTATTAAAACGGAAATAAGTTTTATTTAATAAAACGAACTTAACAATATTATGAATGAATGAATTTATGTAGGGGTTTTGGTGCACTGGGGGCGTGTGTCCCCTTTACTAGGGCTGGATGATTGACTCATTCTTTAGCTCTTTCTCCACCTTAATATGTGCAACAGATAGTATGGATTTTACTAGTGAAAACGTTAATCAAACCAACTTTCATACATAAACATATGTATATATATCAGCCATCAACGTTTGATAAACATTTCTGAAATGTGTCTTTATGAAAACAGAAAGATAGATATTATAGGATGGAGAGCACATAAAAAAAAGACAAACGATCTTTACTCTTCAATGCTTTATTGCTAACCAAAAGTCTTTTCAACATTAATACCTAACGATACCATGTGATAACATAAAACTTATAGCAGAAACAGTAATATGATTCGATATCTTTTTTATCGAGTTCTTGTGTCTTATATTATATTTCAGCAAGAGAAACATTTCTAAAAAGTTTTTGAACTAGCTTTTGTTTATTGATAAACAAAAATGGAGAAATATTTCGCAAGTGTTTCAAAAACATTTTAAAACAATATTTTTTTTTAAACTATCAGATCTATTTTCAAATGGAGCTTAAAGCAAGCATCAACATATGAAAGAAAGATTTGCCAACACATGTAATGTGTCCCACTGGTTCATCACTTAGTGCAGGTGTTAGTTGTTAGTAAACCCAATGGTACAAAAACAAAAACACATGCACATAAATACAACATAAAGACAATATTACAATACAACACAGAAACAATTATGATCGTGGAGCACTGGTTCTAAAGAGAGTTTTTAAATTATTTTTATTTAAATTAAAGTCTATCAGGCTCTCATTTAAGTTATATAACTTACTCATAAGTTTGAGAGGCTCATGCATGCCATAATTAGTTCTGTGGAGTTCAACATTCAAAAGCTCAGATCTTCGCAGGTGGTAAGACCCTCCGCGGTAGTTAAAGCCAATAGAAGCTAACAGGTCCGAAGCATCAATTTGTCCGCTGACAAGTTGATGAAGAAAAATTAAATCATTATTTACCCTTCGTTGGTATAAAGATTGAATCTGCAAAAGCTGTATCCGATGTTCATAAGGTGGCAGATTATAAGGATCGGCCCAGGGAAGGCCTTTATTTCTCCAAACAATTCTTTGGACTGATGTTCAAAAGGTGTTACAAAACGCACGTTGCCAACAAATTAAATTCATTCATTCTTACTATTTTTCTATCATTTGTTTTGGACAAACTTAGACTAAGATTATTCCGATCGATATATTTCAAAACCATTTCATACATTTTGGGATATTGCTATTGCATCGAAAATGCAGGCATCTGGTATTTTTATTCGAATCTCTGCTTCGTTAGAATTGAATTTCAATCATGCAATCAACAAAATATTTCCTCGTATACCAACCAATAGTTCTGTTTTTATCTCTGACTTTCATTTCCTTTTCTTTATTAACAATCTCCTGTCAAACTCTATATATATATATATACTGTTTCGCTGACGAAGTCATCATCTTCAGCATTACATTTATCTTTTGAGATATGAAAAGCTCATGTATTTCGGACCTTCCACAGCATTGTCCAAATAGAGATTCATCAAACACGTATTGCTTAGAAAACTCAATAGTTCAATAGTCGCATTCCTACAATCATCTGATTTTTGCTTAACTTTGGACCAAAATAAAACTAGATTATTAATTATGTATAATATAATTAAAATAATATTCAATAAGCAAAGCTTCTCAAAAATGTTTAAAGAAAAAAAAAAAATAAAAAATGAATATCCAACGAACAGCAAACACACTCAGCCCAACCCAAATCCTCGCCTTTAAAGAAAAACATCCTTTTTCTTTGGAGAAATCATTTATACATACCTACATCCATGAAAAATCATAGTCTATTGAAAGTGCATTTGAAAACAGCTCCTCTAAAATAGAATTAGATTTCCAAAAGCTGAGCAAATCCAGAAAAAAAACCTCATCTGTCAAGATTTTGGCATTTGAAATCTCTTTACAATACATTCAATGAGAATACTATGCCATATATGTGAATGTAAGCTCCATAAGAGTTTGTACATTTCCAATTGTTAAGGACGGATCTTGCATTTGCATATACTCGTATGGTTGTGTGTATATGTTTTGAGAAAGCAGGAAGAATTGAAATAAAAGAAATGCACTTTCGTTTATGAAAACAAGTATGCATACATATTATTTAGCAATAGCTTCTTCTTGTCTTTTTAGGATATTTGAAGTTTTCTATTGTCTATCTATAGTAAAGTAGGTACATATGTCTGAGATATTCTTTGTGTAAGGAGATTTTGTTAAACTGTTAAGGTTTCATCATTCGAAAAAGATTTCTTCAAAATAGGAATCTTTGAGACGGTCACAACACAATACGAACGTATGTGAATTTAAGTTTTTCTTTTATAATTGTTTTAAGCTCTTTTTATGTTTTTTTACCTTTTTTACTTGCTCAATAGGGCATGTTTCGTGTAAAAAAAAAATTCGAGGTTTTAATCAAACCTGACATTACGATGATAGAGAAGCCCAAAAAAGTAGGTTTCGTCATGCCATCCGTCGGTCTGTCTGTGCGGATGTGCGTATGTGCGTATGTGCGTATTAGCGGGTGTGCGTGTGCGGTTATCTGTTCACCGAGCTACAGACTAAAAGGTTTGACAGATTTTCTTCAAACTTCGTGTCACTTTTTTTGATTCCCTAGAGGAAGAATTTAATTTTTGTTTTAGCCCGACTATAACGGGTACCTCCCATATAACGCTTTAAGTTTTACCAAATTTACTCAAAAACGGCTCTAACGATTTTGATGAAACTTTGTGAATGTTGTACATCAACGTTCCTGCAATTCTGTTTTTCTGTCTGTCTGCCTCGGCTTCTACTGCCTAAAGGTGTGGGCCGATTTACTTGAAAATTTTATAGGTAGAGTGATTGCTTAGGACAATACGCCCAGAAATTTTTTTGTAGGTCACAGTCTAAAAATAACGGTACCTGCCATATAACGGCTATCAAAAAACTAACTTTTCCCTGAAACGATTTCAACCAAACTTTCAGGTATTCACTGTTTTTGTAAATTCAATATTTCAAAAATCTGTTGACGAATTTTTATGAAATTTAGTTTGAAGGTATAATAAATTGAAGGTATAGTTTGAAGGTATAAGAGAAGTAAATAAGTTTTCGAAAATATATTTTTAAAACATCCATTTTTTCGAAAACCGCTCCAACGATTTTGAAATTTTTGTTCGTTACCTCATATTAAGTTAGGAAATTTTTTTGCATACTTTGATTTTGGTTGTAATCTTTGTATTTAGAACTTTTAAAAAAATTTCAAACGATTTTTATTTCGTTCCTATGATGTTCCTTTTGTAATTTAAAATATTTAACATATTAAAGAACAATTTCTTCTGACGAGTGACAGTATAATGTTATTTTATTTGCTTTCTTAACTCTCATGGTTACTTGCCACATACAAGAGCATGTTTGTGCGACCCATTATTTGTTGTTTTGCACTCTTAACCAAGTTAAGTTTATAATTGCAAAAAAAAAAACATTTTAAGCCACATCGGCAACCGCGTTTTTTAGATTTGTATTTTAAATATGAAACTATTTCTCAGGCCCAGATTTTCTGTTCGAGGTTATTGCAGTGCTAGAATAACCTCGAGTTAAGTCTGAGTTAATTTGGAACTCAATTTGGAAAAACGTGTTAATTCGAGGTTAATCTATGTAACACTGAAATAATCTCGCAGTGAAAAACTGGTCCTTAATTCTAAGAATAAAATAAAAAAACAATCAGAAGATGATTTTTTTAGAAAAAAACGGAGCTAAATTTTGTTTTGTTGTATATTGCGTCAAAATTGTGATTTTTATATACGGATTTTGATAAAGTTTTATAGGAGAGATTTGTTGGCAATGTTGGCAACGATAAAGTATCGTTTTTATTGGAAAAAAGTATTAAACATTCAAATCTTCATTTCACGAAAGTTATTTTCATCAATTTCAAGATGAAATAAATTTCATTATCATTTAAATCCACCACAAGCTACTAGCAAACGTCATTTAGAATGACCTATTGGCCTCCCAATATCGAAAACAGGTCCTTATCCCAAAACAAAATGGATGCGAATAAAAGGTCTTCGAATAATATTGTTTAACCATCAATTCCCATCGAAATAAATAACATAAACTATTCACCCTCTCTACACCAAGTCCAAGTTAAAAAAGCCATGAAAATTCAAACGTGAATTCAACTTGCGGTCGAGTTTTTACATTTCTAGTTTTTTTGTATCTATTTCTTCTCATTGGATTTCTATTACTTTATCTATGTGTGTTGGTATTGTGCCTTTTAGAATCATTTGCAATTTAAAAATTTACAAGTTTCACCAGTTACACTTACAGTTACAGACAGAACAGGACATACATTTAATGTTCGGATAGAACAAGTCAAGCGATTTTCCCATTCATATACATTTCAAACTGGGAATGCAAATTCACTTGGTTGTCGTTTGAAATTTTCATGAGACTTTCCCACTACGTGAAAACTTAACTCAACAAAAAAAAAATCCAACAAAAAACTATTTTAGGATACAACAGACGACATACCTAGGTATACCTTCTCTCATATACATTTACATTTTGTGGACATTTAGTACAACAATATATTTTGTTGAATTTTTTGTTAGATACTTTCAAGTTTTCTTCAGCGAAAAAGAGGTTTGGTTAGTTTTTTACTGTTGGTCTTCATAGAGAAATAGATACTTTTGTTAGCCACGTTTCAAATGAAGAAAGAGAAAAAAATAACTGAAGCCATGTCCTTGTGTTAACTTTTAAAACAACAACCGTACACTGAAATAACCAACGAAATGAGCAGAAGAAACTTGTTCGATAAAAGCCATGATGGCCAGCCGATGAGTCGTAAAATGTGCTTTTATTGTTTTGTGAAATTATTACAAGTGTTTTACAACAAAATAGATATTAATTCACACTTCTTTTAGATTGAAATGGGGGCTGAATTTTTCAAAAAAAATATTTCGAAAGTCTAAGGATACAATCATACATAAATTATGTAATGCATGTTTGTTAATTTTTTTTTTAGATTTTTTACCGATGTTGGTCGAAAAACGATACTGCAGGCAGGTATGTATCTCTACCTATTATAAGACTAAATTTAGATTCTTTCAAAAACAAACTTTTGACTACTATATGATAGAAAATAAGAAGTCTTCCTGGTATCGTCACTTCAAAAGTTTAATGAAGAAGACCTTATATTCGTCAGACATTGGAAACCAAATTTTTAGGAATATTAGATTAACTTTCTCGATAGCGGCTGATCCGATTTCAATGAAATTGCTTAAATCGTTCTGAGACGGTGTTAAATGTCATGGCATACAAATTTGTAATTATATATTTCAATTATGGAGACGAGAGAAAATGATATACCTATTCGGTGTTATAATTTTTATTCGTGGGGCTATGGAGAATATTACTGTTTTTTGCCAATGAGGCTTTCTGTTGGCTAAGATTAGACTAATGAGTTATATTCTTTTCCTCTTTTGTTGAAAGTAGTTTTAAACATTGTTTCTCGATCTCCAGGAAAAATATTTGTAAATATTAAACCATACTGTTTTTCGGTGTCTTGTATGTATTAATGCATCTCAAGCGTATGCTTCTAAAAGTGGGACGAGTTAAGTAGTACTTTTGACTATGCACTCTCTCACACAAAATATTATAATCTTTTGTTTTGCAATAGACATATAGTGGAGCTCGTTGTATTAGAGCATTTTTTTTTTGTTAAGGAAATAAAACCATAAAAGGGGTTGGGTTCGATATCCCGGTTGTTGTATTTTCGTTCTATAAAATCCTGTTTTTAAAATCCCGCTTTTCGTAATCTTTTCTCTTATTATCCCGTTTCTTATAATCCCGCTTTTGCAATTAAAACTAGCTATACCTATAGTTGTTTTATTTTAAAAAATCGCGTGATTTTTTAAAATAAAACATTTAGCTAGTTTAAATTGCAAAAGCGAAATAATCCTGTAATTCGATAAACAAAATAAAATTGAAACCATTAACAAAACAATACTTTTTAGTTGCGGTAATAGATACTAAAAGACAAAATATGTACCTTATTTGCATAAGGATGACTATGGCAATAGTTTTAAAAGTGACTATTTTTTTCTCTGAGTGTAGGTATGTTTGAGAAAATACTAATCTAAGATAACACAAATAAGTTGCGATAAAATTAAGCTTATTTTTAAAAATCCAAACCGGATATATAAAACTTTATTTCGTATTATATAAAATTTTAATCGGAAGCTAATATATTTCTAATGAGTTTTTGACCAAATGTGAATAAAAAAAAAACCGAAGATGTCAAATTAGCCTACAAATCCACAAAGACGCTAGCACCGCTTTTTAGCAATTTAAAGCCAAAAACAGAGAAAGATAAGTGCACCGATGTGGTACCTATATAAAATAAATTGTCTAGGCAACGAAAAAGAAAATTGTGACTTATGCTATGTAGGAACTACAAAACAATTCCTCCGTCGAAGAATTTCAAACCACAAATCCGAAATTAAACTTAAAAGCAGCGGGAAGACAGCACTGGCTTACCACAGCATAGAACGCGGACATAAACCAGATTTTGACAGGACGGAAATACTAGAAACGGAGCGACATATTTCAAAGCGGTACACACTAGAAACCCTCCATATCATAAATAACAAAAACAACATGAACCGCAAACAAGACTCACAAAATATTTCATCTGTTTACTGCTCACTGGTGACTGGGAGGAAACCATGAAAAATCTTCATTTTGAAGTGTTTAAGTAAACAAATAAAATAAATTTAAATATATTTTTTATCTTTGTTTTATGTAACTTTTTTGTAAATTCAAGTAAGTTTCTTATGTTCCGCTATAAGTGTATAATGTTTATAATTGTTCATTCCATTTTGTTAATAAAAGATCCCCTGAAGAAGATGGCAACCACCGTCGAAACGTTCTGAAAGAATTGAAATCTTTGTTTCATTTATAAAAACATTGCGACCAAAAAAGCCGAAGAAGAATAAGCACAATATTCTCAACTTACACGGAAGTTAATAAATAGTCCAGTCGATATGTATACTTTTATCTAAAAAATATTCGGAACTTAATAAAACTAGCACATATTGTTTGGGATTGTACGAGAAAGACATCCCTAAGTTTTGACCTCGGGGAACTTCTGCTAACATGGTGAAGGGCGAAAAACCCCCAATTTTTCTGACTTTCTTCAGTTTTTGTTCCGACATAATCGAATTATCATCTAGAATAAGCATTTTTCAGAGATTCAGAACACATAAGCAGAGAAAAGCACCAGAATGAACTGTAACACATTTTTCGTTAACTTACCTAATATACATATATGACGCAACATAAACCAAGTAAAATTTCGATTATGTTTGGGAAAATTCTTAGCTGAGATTAAAATTAGAATTGTTAAATTAAAACTTATTGGAAATTTAAACTGAATATACAAAATTTTATTTTGTATTCTTATTATTATAAATTTTAACCGAAAGCTAAGCATTTTTGGGGAATTTAGAAGATAAATCTTAATATTTCTGTATTTTGGCAATCACTGGAACAATTTAAATTGCTTATTTCTTGTCAGAAATAACATGTAATTTAAGGTGATTTTATTGGTATTAAATTCTCACACTATACAGTGTTAATAGGGAGCTACAAATTATTGTCTTTTGAGATTTTTACCTAAGTAAAAAAATCTGGTTACGATCCAATTTTAATTTCACAATAATATTTTAACAATAAATTTAAAAAGTTGGTTTGTATGATGACATACTGCAGTTCGGTACCTTGCGCTCCATAATTCAATTTACATTGAGAAGTAGTCGAATTAGACAACAACAACCTGTGAACACGAACACTATTTTTGGCAGGAGTTATACCTCTTTCATTTGAATTAGTATCGCTCGTCCATTTAGAGTTTTTATTTTAAGAAATCAAGAATCTTTACGAAAGATTCTTGATTAGTACTTTTTTATTTACATCGTCGTTTTCGACGGGATTTCAGATGGTGTTCTAAACAAATAACTGAGTTCTTGGTTTTATTTCCTATTAACACAAAAAAATCATTTTTTATATGGCCCTATTACTATGAGTCGCCATTTTAACAGGGAAGAATGTTCAAATAAAGCTTTGCCTATGAGTGATTTGTTGGCAATGATGACATCATCATTCGTCTAAAATTTTAAAAATATATTCATATTGAATTCTTAACATCCTGTATAGAACTGACAACGCCACCGCCAATAAAAACACGTTTCATAAAAAATTCCAACAGTGACCTTCTTTATGTTTATGAAAAAAAAAAAATTTTTTTTTGAAATTTGTTCTAATATAAAAAAATAAACTTACAGTATTCACTGATTCGTATACCCTAAAATCAATCTTACTTTCTATTTTTGGGTCGCTAAAACTTTAACACTGTTATGTGATATGGTTGGATTAAAAAAAATATATATATACGTTAATGAGTTTGAAATACGCAAATATTTACAATTAAACTAAATATTATATTTTAGTTCCGTTATAATGATAAAACAAAAAAAAACAACAACAGTAATATTATTATTATATCGTAAAACATATTATATACTAGTATCATTTACCAAACAAATATATTTAAATTTATTGACTTTTCTTTCAAGTAGATACTCACCATTTTATTAGGCATATAAAACTTTTTGGTATTTAAAATTAAATTCAAAAAAAAACATGAAATCAAAAAATTGTGGGTGGTTTTAATAATTCATCAAATATTTGTTGAAAATTAAATACTCATTACAGTTTAAATAATAAATATGTATACCTATCCCAACACAATAAAATATTCACCAAAATAACTGTTAACGATGATAAATTTAAATTTTCATTCCATAAAATATTAAGGGTCAATGAATGCGGCACAACATTAAGTATTTTCTTGTCGACCATAGAATGTAGGACAATGCCTGTGGTAAACACCAACAGGAGAAGTTGAGAGTTGTAATGATGTATTAACTTTGAACAAAGATCCTTGCCTGCAGCAATGAAATTCGTATCCTTAAACTTGAAACTAACTTAGCCGACATGATGGCCCATTGAATTGAATTATGTTTCTTTTTGAACAAGGGGCGACCTTAATTTGTAAGCAGAAAAAAATTAAAGGGAAGGTGAGCATTGCCCAATGCGCTTGTTTGCGGTTTGAAAAAACTTTTTTGTTATTGTAACCGAAAAGCCAAACCTAATTTATTTGTAACAGACATTTTTTCACAGTTAAATGGATTTAAATGGAATTAGGAAAGTTTTTCCTTAAGGCTTTGCTGCCAAACCAAATAAAATTTACTATAAAGTGGTATTACAATAGAGAGAGGAGAGGAAATATTGACATTATGGGCTGTTTTCAGGTATCATTTTCATTTGTTAAAAGCTTTTTAAAAGTATTTACATTTCAATTAAGTCTTCATTTTGAAAATTATAGAGCGGTTGGCTTTTGGTTTCATTTAAACTGAAGTTTTGTTTAATATTACAATCTGAATCTTGCTTGATAAATTAACAGTTCAGACATACTTCAATATATTCTTCACACGCAGTATCACCCTTTATGCCAGGGTGTTTTAAACTAAACATATATGACAATAATTTCAAAAACTATAATAATGGCACGACTTAAGAAAAAAGGCCCACATGTTTTTTTTTTTTTTTTACACTATCAGATCCTGTAGATCCTGTTCATAAGGAGCTTAGAGCAAGCTTCAGCTTATGAACAAAGATTTGCCAACACATTATGTGTGTTCCACTGGCTCATCAATTAGTGCTGGTATTAGTTGTTAGTAATGTAAAACAAATCACTACAATGACACAAGCACTATAATACAATAAAACATAACATTTTAACAATACAAAATACATAAAACATGAACTAAAAGCATCGAGCACTGGTTTTAAGTACATTCTTAAGATTTATTTTAATGTCATTGAAATCAATCAATTTAAAATTTAAATTGAAAAGCCTGCACATGCGGGTAAGCGGCTCATTCATACCGTAATTAGTCCGATGGTGTAGACAATGTATGAGCTCAAGGCTACGCAGATGGTGAGCTTCCCCCCCCCCCCCCCGATAATTGAGTTCAACACAAGTAAGTAGATCAGGTGCATCTAATGCGCCCGAAAGAATTTGGTGGATAAAAACTATATCGTTATTTACACGCCTCTGTAACAAGGACTGAATGTGAAGAAGCTGAATTCGGTGTTCATAAGGTGGAAGGTTATAAGGATCTGTCCAGGGAAGACCTTTTAAGGCAAAACGAACAAAATTATGCTGAACTGCATCTATCCTAGATCTATGAACATAATATAACGGAGTCCATACCTGCGATGCGTATTCCATATGCGGACGATCAAAACAATTGTATTAAGATAGGGTAACATAAGGGTCTTGAAACTCTTTGGACCATCTTTTTACAAAACCTAACATTGAGTTAGCCTTTTTAAGAAGAGAGTTGATGTGCTCTGTGAAATCTAGACTTGAATTGAAGACGATTCCAAGATCTTTAAAACTAACAACACGGCACAATGTATGTTGTGAAATATTATAGTCAAATATGATTGGTACTCGTTTCTTTGAAAAAGTCATAGTTTGACATTTCGCTGGGTTAAGGTTTAATCCGTTCTTGTTGCACCAAGTACAAAAGCTATCAATATCGGCTTGCAAATTCACACAATCACCGCTTGAGCATATAGATTTAAAAATCTTCATATCGTCAGCAAAAACTAGAATTTCACTATTGCGAATGCATGATGTTCCCAAGGAGCATTTCAGATCTATAACAGAACATTTACTGAACGTTTACAACGTAGCTGTTATGTTTCAGGCGTATATAAAATGTTTACTCACTGTACCCAAAATGTAATAGGTTTTGGGGAATGAAATGTCCTGTTGACAGTATATGAACAAATTCTATTTGATGTACCTGATTTGTACATTTACAAATGTAAACGATCAAAAACTCTTCAAAACACATACAAGACAAACTACTTTTTAGTAACAAATCGTTTACAGATACAATTCCTGGACTAGGTATATGAACGTTTACAAATATAAACGTTCAAAAACACTTCGAAATAAATAACATAAAAACTAACTTAGGTACAAATCGTTAACAGAAAAATATTAAACTGTATTGGTAAATACGTAATGCCATTTGAGATCATATTACTATATGTATACAAACCAAAACTTAAACAATTTCCATTTTGTTCTTGACATTATTATTATAATATATGGGAGGTATAAAAATAATCAATAATTATATTTTTTGTGCAAGTAAAGGGGAAATATCGAACGCGAGAAATATTTTCTACCAGTTTTGTAAATCAGGTCGATAAAAATAAGGGGCCTGTAAAAACTTTCTTATTTTAGAAATGATTTCTTATAAAAATATTTGAGACAATTTTTTTTCCCACAAAAACCATATTTTTCAATATTTTGTAAGACAAAATTCAAAGTCTTATTTCAATCAAAACTTAACATGCTTTTTTTTTACTAAATATCAACAAATATAGATTTTCAATTTTTTTGGTTTTCTAATTTGATACAAAATGGAAACATTAATGGCCGATCAATGCACTTGCACGTGGCCGATCAATACACGTGTTACATTATCTGTAAATGAAATGTTTTACAGTATGCTTACGTTTGAAGATGTGATGTGAGTATTCACTGTAAACGTTTTGTAAGAGTTAAGTTTTGATAATAGCTTTACAAAAGTGCTACAAATGTAAATGTTTTGTGATATTGGTTTTACATTCACGAAATTTGGTTTACAGTACGTTTACGTTTGAAGATGTGTTGTTTCAACAACATTCTTTGTGTTACAATTTGTTTACCAATCATCCAATTAGTTAATGTAAACATACAAAACATTTTTTCAGCAACTGTATATGAATTGTAAACGACATACAATAAATTTGTAACATAATAGGTACAAAATGCTACTTGGGTTACATCATTAATAGCAAGAATAAAAAGAATGGGTCGCGTGTACTTCTCTTGGATGTTGTAGTCTTTCAATATTTCTTTGTATATGAAATAAATTTTTAAATTTTTTCAATTACCTAATATTTAAAATGCTAACTTTATAAGTTAATTTATAACTTCCCACTAGAGAAAGTTGTGTGACCCAGTCGTGTCCCTTTGTGTATTTCTTGTTAGGTATTACTTCATTTATATGGGTAGATATATCTAACATAATAAAAATCAGAAAATTGAGTACTAACAGTTGCACTATTTTTTCGTAATTGGGTATAATTTCAAACAAGTCTGTACACTACTTTTACAAGAACATTTAGTACTACACCCCAATTATCTCATATAAATTTTGATTAATTGCATGAAAATTATGACTAAAATAAAAAGAACAATTTCATCCCATTTATTATTAGATAGAAATTTTACACACTATGCAATATATTAATGCTAGCTTACTGCTTAGTCTTACTCTGTTAATTATATATATATGCCTACATCATCCAGAAATGGCTGTCTTATATACAACAAAATATGATTAATGCTTTCTGAATTGCTCCTTGGCTTAAGGCCATTGTGTATTGCATACCTAGATACATCGTGTCTAAAAAAAACACAGAGAATCGAATATCAGGATTAAATTCTGCAGAATAATATGTAAAACCGATGAGAAAGACATTTTATTAATAGCGAAGGGAATGTGTGATAAACATAAACAAATCACTATTTCATGCAAAGGATTATTAGAAAAAAAAAGTAAAGATAAACCGAAATTAATTATATGTATGTAGATATGAAAGAGGATGTTAGGGGATTCATCCATGAAATTCCAATATTAAGCTGCTTTGATAAGGATTAAAATGTCACAAGTTTTTATACATTATACATATAATATGATAAAATAAAAAAATTTGTGTGGTTCCAGAATTCCCACTTGATGTTAGAACATTTCGCTGTATGGACTGTGCAGTGTGCACAATTGACTGTGTGGTAAACAAATTTCACTGCAGTTACAATTCACTGAAATGTCCATAAAAGTGAATTCCCTGCCATAGTGAATAGTGCACAGTGAATAATTATACCCACATTAATTGTGCACTGTTAAATGTGCGGGTTGGGTACGAAATCCATCCCGACTGGACAAAATCCCGACTGTACAAAATCCAAAAAATTCGAAAATTAAAAAAGATTTTGTAATTTCACACAAGCTTAAGGTAAAATTTGGGTTGGTTATGAAATCTCGCAAATCTAAATCTAAACTACGAAATTTCGCAAATACATAAACCCGCTTTTCATAATCTCGCAATTACAAAATCATGTTTCTTAAAATCACGCAATTACAAAAACACGCAAACTAAATTCTCGAAAACTTAAATCTCGCACTTAAGAAAGAAGTGTAAGTTTTAAAGATATCGTGGCCTTAACTCCAAGTTTTTAGTTTCGCCCTAGTTTGATCAAATCAAACTAGGGCGAAACGCAAAACTTGGAGTTAAGGCCACAAAACCTTTAAAATTGAATTTCATTCATATACACTCCACTTAATAATATTTAATTTGGCTATTTTTAGTCTTTTTATTGTTTATTTTTTTAAAACTATTAAAGTAGTGTAAGTTTTCGACGTAAAAACAGTGAGATTGATAAACATGGGCATGCTTTCCCTCTGTAATTCGTCTGCTTGGCCACACTAAAGGATTTGAGGTGGGTGCGAGTTTGGGTTTATAAAAGTTTCTTTTGGATTCAGCATTTATTGAGTGGAATTTTAACATGCTGGATTTTGGTTGAAAATTACGAGATTTTTGTATGCGAGATGTAAATGAGAGATTTAAAAAAACAGGATTTTCTGAGTTTATGAAAAGCTAGATTTTGTACATGCGAGATTTCGTTTTTTTTTAATTAAAAAATACATGTGCGACCTATCTTTGCAATTAAAACAGTGAAATCATGTTGTAGATTAGAACAATAGGAAGCATCATGGTCGTTTCTCACACCGGACGTCTGAAGTTCAACCCCTACTGGGGCCAAAGTTAATTAAGTAAGTAAAATATTGTTTTCAATATAAATAAAATCTTATGATTCAATACAAAAATATTAACAATTTAAGTTCTTAATTAAAGACATGGTTTCTTTAAATTATAACTCATTTCACATTTGCAATGTAACTATGGTGCAAATTACACCTAAACAATCATAAATCACAAAAAAAAAAAAAAAAAACTTGCAAATCACTATAAAAGACAAACTAAGCGGCAACGATGATTTTTACTTTTTAGTTCTGAAAATACAAAGTGCAAGTCGTAAATTGAAGATATGGTTTCTTAAGATCATAATGGCACATTTCTAATTTGCGAAGAAAATGCCAGAAGTGCCTGGCAATTCGCTCCTTACGAAACAAAATTTGCAAAAAAGAAATGCATAAATTGATATAATATTGTGTAAAATTACGTTTTATTTACTGCAATCCTTTTTTCCCTCAGTCGGATTATTGATAAAAAAAATGGTGATTCAAATTTTTTGAGTATTGATTTCATCAATTCGTACATTTTTACGAATTGCAAACAAATAATTTTAAATTATGATGACATGAGCTAAGGTCTAAATCTAGGAGATTTTTTTGTGAACATTTCATGATCTGCTCAAAAAATTCCCGTTGTAAAATCATACGTGGTTCAACCGGAAATACAGACATCTTAAAATTAAGTGTCAAATGTGCCCCAGTTTCCTCTACTTACATCTCGTTAGTGAAACACAATCAGTGAAAATTTATAATTTGTATTTTTAGTAATCATGATTAATTTAATTATTGAATAAAAAAATAAATAAACTACAAAATTAAAAAAAAAAAAAAAAAATTAACAAATAAATACAAAAATAATTGAGTAACTAAATGAATAAATAAATATTTATTAAGTGAATAGATAGATAGCTATAATAAACACTGGTCTACATAAAAAAAAGTATCCGGAAAATGTTAACCAATTTTTGTTTGTATACCATATCGGTTGAAAAGTTAGGATATTCAGTTTATTCAATTTCTGTCGGCATTTCAACAGTCGGGATTTTGTCTGTCGGGATTTCCTGATTTTTGTAGCTTAAAGTAAAGCTGTTGGTTTCGAAAGTCGGGATTTTGTATCTATTCTGTTTTTTTAAGCAATCAAGGGGTCAATGACATTTGAAGCGCAAAAAATATGACTTTGAAAAGACCACCCCTTCCTGAAAAAAAACTGCAACTTCTGTTGAATTCATATTTATAATATTGCGTAAATTTACAGTCTACTCTACACCATATATCTAGGTATACTCACGTATATACATTTTGGTTTATACACTTTAAAAAATTTCAGTGCGATTTGAGGCTTTTTGTCTTAAACCATTTGGGTATGTTCATTAATTAAATTAAATTTTTGTTTATTTCCAAAAGTGGTTCTGCTCATCTGCTGTGACTTATTCAGAGGAAGATATTCTTATTACAAATGTTTACATTTACCTACAATGCACATCTTAAAAATACGTATCAATAAATTAAAAACAAATAAAAGAAATCTGTGATTGAATTTTTTTTTTTTTAAGAAAAGTCTGTTAAAATTTACATACCTATTCCAGACACAAACAAACACGTAAATCTCAGAAATCTGAAAATTAATTCTTTAACACACCCCAGCCTAATGTCAGCAGTGTGTGCCTCAACAATCCCCAATGGCACTCTGTCTTCCCTTTTTTTGATTATAACCATTCAATGATAATAAGAATTATCTTATCGAGTGAACTGTATTCCAAGGAGAATTGAAGATAAAACGTTCTTCAACCTTGGTAACAAATCATGAAGCGTGATGGCACGTCACATTAATGTCTGACATTTGTATTACATCTAATAAGCGAGCTCGAAAGCACAGAACATTTCATTCCCATACTTTGAAAACAAAAATAAAAAAAAAAAAAAAAGACGACGCCTTTGTACGCCTCAAACTACGACGACAACAAATACAACAACGTCCTGATACAGATTCAGAGTCCTGACAGAGCACTGAAGAGGAAAATGTTAAAATTTTGAAATTGAATTTGAAATTTGAATAATATTTCTATTAATAATCAAAACGTTGAAATTGATTTGAGGTAAACAAAACATCTCACAAAGAAATGATACTGATATACCGAACAGATATTCTTCGTTCCACTTCGTCCTTTAAAAGAGCTCCTCGTACTTTGATTCTATTTTGTTTTATTTTTCGTCTCCCCGGATTGGGAATATTCTCGTCGGTTGGGGTTTTATTTCATTTTATCAATGTTATACTGGTACAGCTATGCTCAAGAGAAAAAGAAAAATGAGGATAATACTTCGATTCTGGTTATCTGTATAGTGATTTATATAATTTGCCCTGAATTCGAAATAGGGATGACTATCCTCGTTCCTCAATCCGCTTCCGCACCTCCATTGCAGAAGACATAACCCACTATATAATACTCCGTATACCATTTTGAATACCTACAATTGTAAAATTGCGCTGTGGAATTTGTTGTTGTTTGTGATTACATCTTTGACCATAAATTCGGGAACAGTTTGTGCTTTATGGTTTGATAAATGGTATCAGTGATTGCTGTTAAATAGGAGTACAATATTTTTGTACTTATTGCTGGAAACCAGGAGCAGGCGTTTCAGCGTTGTATGATGGTAGATGTTGTAAATTTAACACCGGTACGTTCTTTGAATGTTAATAAAAGATAAACGTGGATAAAATTGAAAAGCGTTTTAATTTAAAGATCAGATGGTTTTTACTTGCGATTATAAGTATGTAACTATTATATACGACATTACGATTACGCTATAGAGAAGACGAAAAGAAAGCATCCGCTAACTTATTCTGTCTGTCTGACTGTCAGTCTCTGGTATATCAGTACCTAGAGCCTATTATATGAACGGCTTAACCGCTTTGCATCCAATTTGGTATGTAGGCTTTGTACCTATACCATTCCTTAGAAGAGAAATAGGATTTTTTATACCGCAGAAAATTATGGTATATGCTCCAACGATTTTCTTGAAAATCAATGACGTTTTTTTTTTGTAATTGGCAAAGAAATGTTATTCAAGCCTATTAGCCGTAGGTACCACCTGCATATAACCGTTATTTTTATCGTAAGATTTCTCTGGAAACGGTTAATTCGATTTTAACCAAAACATTGTCATTAACTTTTGATCGTCTGAATCGATTTTTGGGAAATTTAGTATATTTTGAATTCTACTAAGTTTGAAAAAAGTTTTATCCGAAAAGTTGTTTATTCCAAAAGTTTTTTCCCTAAAAACCGATAATTTTAATGTATCGAACAAACTATCCATTTCGATAAAATTTTATATGAGTCAAGGCCAATGGTGATGTCCTTTATCCGAAACTTTTTTTCAGATTTAGATTATCTATTAACGGTACCGACTATCTTTTTAAGGGCGCACAGATTTTCACGAAATTTAATAATTCTAGAACTATTGTTAATCCTGAACAATACTACACAAAAAAAAATAAAAAAAAAGTAATTTTTGAAAAAGTTTTTTTTCGCCAAAACCGATAATTCTAATTTTCTCGATAAATTTTGATAAAATTTCATATAAATGAAGTTTTGCCGACGGTGGGTGATGTCTTTCATGTAAATCTTTTTTTATTTCCATGTTTTTTTCTGATTTTTTTGAAAAAAATAAAATACCTAGATACTGAAAATCTTTTTTTTTTCAAAAAAAACTGGTCAAATTAATTTTTCAGTCGTGAACACGAAAGTAAAACTTACCACAAAGATAGTTTGTGCGACCCATTCGTGCCCTTTATTTTATTTGCTTTCAAAAATTCAAACAATACGTACAAAAAGCAATGAAAAAGGTTTAAAGTGCTATCACAGGTGCAACATGTTTAAAATCCTAGTTGAAAAAGCACTAAGTTTGTTATTAAAAAAAAATTATATATTAGCTTCGGGTTGGGGTCAAAATCCCGATATCCAAAAGACCGAAAACCCAAAAGCCCGAAAAAGTTTTCCCGAAATCCCGAAAAATTATTTAAAATAAAAAATTTTCGCAAATTTTTCATTTTAAATAATTTTTCGGGATTTTCGGGCTTTTGTGTTTTCTTTACTTTTTTTCATATATACCTTTTGAGGGTGGATTAGGTCTCTTAATTTAACGGCACCTGAGTGGACCGCTTCGCGGGTTCAAGGGATTTCAACTCCCTTTCCGAAGTTGCTCCGCTTAGGGTATGTCCAGTCGTCTTGCCCGCAACTGAGTCCAAAGTTTCCATACTCAACAGTACCTAGGTGGCCAACTTATGCCCCTAACAGGGCTATTGTTTTGGTATTTACAACAACATTTCTTTCTGAATTGAGGTGAGAGAGAATTTTTTTAACGATTTAAAAATTTATTTTGTTTTTTGTTCAATGAAATTACTTATTTAAAAAATTCAATCTTAATTTCGGTCATTTAGCCTATCGGTCTTTTGGATTTTCGGTCTTTTGGGTTTTCGTTCTTTTGGATTTCGGTATTATGTCCGCCTTCCATTAGCTTCAGATTTTGAAAACCAATAAACCGATTAACTACCTAGGGTTTGTTTCACAATCTCGGAGTAAAGTTTTAAGTATTAACTCAACACATAATTTACCCAAAAGTTTAATGGCCCCATTAACGAACATTACGTTTCACAAATATCTAACTCATAAATTTATGTTTTCAGTAACTACTCTTAAGTTATTCTAGTTTTCCAGGCGTCAAGCTTTTGACGGTTGGAATTTTTAATTTTATTTAATTTATTTTAAATCTTGAATTTGAAGTTTTTAAGTTTTTGTGTTCAATAAATATATTTTTTTCAAATATTTACTTAAACATGGCACAAAAACGTGAAAGAGGTATAAATTTCACCAAAGGAGAAACATCTTTATTAATAAAGCTTGTCGGTGAATACAAGCAAGTCATAGAGATTGAAAAAAACCGACTCTGTTACGTGGCAGGGAAAAGAAAAGTGCTGGAAGGAAATTGAGGCATCTTTCAATAGTGCAAGTTATGAGTGACCTACCGCAATGCGAAAGCCTTAAAAATGATATACGACAGCCTTAAAAAACATCAAGGAAAAAGTCAGCGATTATTCGTGCTGAAACTTATCGCACAGAAGGTGGTCCCAACAAAGGTCCAGTTCTCACAACATATGCGGACAAAATTAAAACTATGCTTTTGTTGTCCGTTGATGGAACCGAAAGCACTTTCGATTGCGACAATGTTAAGAGTTAATCCTTTCGCGAAAAACACGATTTCTTCTTGGGTCCATAATATAGTTGAAAAATTTATCAAATTCATCCTCTATTGTCTCAAAAATACCCATCATTGAGATAAATCGTTGGATAAAGCTTCAATAATGCGACAACACAAAAAAGATATATTATTATTTATTATTTATGGACTGTTGTCAAACTATTTAACTTTCAGGGAAATGTGTTATTCGATCTTACAATTAAATTACTGAAGGCTTTAACTGTCAATTAGACATAATCAGATATTGTGAAACACAATTGTGGAAGTTGCTTGTCGAATAAGTTCCAAGTAGCCTAATTAGAACTTTACTTTGGGATTGTGAAACAAACCTTAAGTAATAAAACATTTTAGAAAATAGCAACAAACCTTTATTGACTTGTTAAGCAATCGCGCGGGTACAATCTGCAATCTTATATTATCGCGGGTGCAACGAGTCTAAATTAGGTAAATTTAAACGTCATTATGGGCAGTGAAATTATCGTTATAAATGAACAAACAATATTTTATGCTAATAGGCTAATGCATTTATTTTTCACTTAGGCCCTGTTTTTCAGTGCGAGATTATTCCAGGGTCAGATTAACCTAGAGTTAACGCTGATGAAAACACGTTTTTAAGTCAGTTTGAGGTCCGGAATTCACTCAAAATTAATCCCTATTATTTAATATACATACATATGTCTAAATTTATAATTTTAAAATGTATGTTTTAAGCAAAATTTTGTAAGACATTGGTTTCCAGTATTCACTTTATCATCGAATATTTGGAATATTCGTTTTTCTAACCGCGTAAGAAATATAAATTTCAGCTCATGTGAAAAACTCTCATATATATTAGAATAAAGTACGAAATAAAGTGATTTTGAAATTGATGTCGAAAAACGTCTCCAGCGGAATCGTCCATAAGTGATTTGTTGCTTATCAATTTATTTTTATTGCATTTTGCATACATTTATTAAAAAAAAAAATAATTTATGAAAAACAAATTGCAGAAAATGTTGTTTAAGAAAATGGCCGAACGAGTTTCCCCAGTTTTTAACACGAAGATAACTTGCCACAAGAGCAAATTAGTTCATTCCATTCACCATATCAATTATTGTTTAACCACTCAAAATATTTATAAGGCAACATTATATGCCCAAGCATTATATTCAAGAAGCCAAACACAACCATTAGTCAAATTAGCAATTAAGTACCTATACAATAACGATATTGGTTAAGAAATTAATTTGCTGCATTCCAATGGATAATCAAAATCTGTACTGCATCTATACATTTTACAAAGATTAAGTACTTAATCCACAATCGTAGAAAAGTGGTCAACATATAAGCTTTGAAATACTTAGAAATTCTGTTTCTATAAAATGATTGCAATTTAAGTCTGTTAAATTTGAATATAACATGTGTGGCAAATACCATTAGATGTCCTTTGTCCATCCAAATGAATCCTCTCTCTCTCGTTGAATAACACTTAATTGAACATTCTATACATACATTATTCTATTGTAAGGAAACATGACACATTTCGAGGGTCGACATGGTATTTAATGTTCATAAATGATTTTCAGTTGAATTTTGTATTCAAGTTATAAAAATTTGCATATTTAAATTTTTTTTTTTGCTTTTTGAATACAGTAGATTTAATTTTGGAAATGGTTCTTTGACAACATCAACACAGCAGCCAGCGAGGAGTTTTGTTTTTATATTTTTGTATTACTATACTCCAATTGTTCTGGAAAGTCTAATTTGTTAGCTGTGTTATCTTTTGTAATTTATACCAATGACATTGACATAAGATCTGACTGTTTATATTTTGAAAACAAGTAAAAAGAAAAATATTTACATTATGCTAATTGTTAAGATAATTGAGGCAGACAAGTTCTTAAAAACACGACTCGCATAAATAATATACATATAATTCAATTCAAATAGAAAAGAAAGAAGGAAATGAGTGAATATTGAGATATGGAAATTAAAAAAAAAACGAAGCAGAGATAGAAGACAATTAAAAAAAATTCAAGGACAGAAGACAGTTATAATAATTTAAAACGAAGGCGTTAAGTTGTAATGAGTATAGGTATACATATTTTTAAGGTATTAACTCTCTGTGCAAGGATAGGTTAGGTGTTAGAATATCCCATCAGTATAAGTCTCGGTTTTAATAGAAGCAATTATAAGCGACGCAATAACACATTAAAAATTTCGCAAAAATATACATGCGAGCCTCAGGGTTACGCTTCTCAAATGATGAAATTTTATTACCAAAGTTTATAAATAATGCTCAAGCAGAGGCGTACCGACGGGGATTTGCAGATTATTTTAATTTTTTTTTTTAAAGTTTTCGAGTCGTCGGTTTCGAAGGTTTTTTAACTAAATTGTGCAAGTCGGCATTTTTCAAGGTTTTTAAACTTATAAAAAAAGAAAGTCGGTATTTGCTATGGTTTTTAAACTAAAGTGTACAAGTCGGCATTTGCGAAGAATTTTAAACTTTAAGCGAGAATATAATTTATAGTTTTTAAACTTATTAAATCAACAAAGTCGTTTTTTTCAAAGCTTGTAATTTTAAGCGTAAAAGTCGGTATTTGTGCAGATTTTTATGCTTATATAACAGCGAGAAAGTGTGTAAAACATGGAGGAGCCCTTAGGTAGAAGAGTTGTTCAAATAGTACAGTTGTACAAATACTATAGTAGTAGGTACTTTTGGTATTACTGGCTGGTTGATGCTGATCGGATTTCAGTTGTCAACCCGAATCCAGTCTGTGGTGTGTGGATGATATTCAAAGTGTTCGGTCCCGTTAAATTTGCTTCCATGATTTTTTCTTTTTAAGTGACACCATTAGCTCCGAAAAACTAATGCCTACTGACTCACACTCTTAATCAATAATTTTGTGTGTGTTTTTAGTTCTACAGGATTGGAGGCGACCTAAAATTTTTCGTTGACCCCGAGCGAATTATGTGATATTATGAAAATGACTCTTGAGAGGATAGGAACGCTTGCCAGTGCCAGACGACATGCTATACCCTATGCAAAATTTGTCTGTGGGAGAACTATTGTGCATCCGCGGAATTATGTGCTTTCTTTTAGACAGGCTTTAAAAAATATTGTTGCATTCATTAATTTATTCAATTTAAGTTTTTAAAAACTATTTGTTAATTTTTTTTTTTGTATATTCAGTTTTTATATTTCAATTTTCTTATAACTACTTACTTGCTAGACAAAAACCTTAACAACTAGCTTACATATTAACTTAACTAACTTACTGGCCCTATGCGAGCGCTCTAAATTATACCATAACCAACTCAAAATTATTGCCTTTCGGCGTACCTAGCTTAAATATTATCAAAATTCATTTATTACTTAAAAATAAGAAAATTAGAAAAAAACTTATTATATGTATCATTTTTTTATTTTTTTATAAAACTTAAAACTACACTTAAAACTACTTAAAATAACTTAAGACTAGAACAGCCACAGCAACGGTTTTTTTTTCTTTTTAGTGCCACCATGATTGTTTTGTAATAACCTAGCCTACTTTTAAAGCCAAGGACACGCCTAAACCTGCGCAAGTCAAACCAAGGCAATAAACTCAATTAGTGAACTTTTATTATTATTTATTTTTTAAATTTTATTAGTTATTTTACATATGATTCAACCACCAGAACTGGCGATTTTGGTCCAATCTATCTATCTGGTCCCTTTCGGACACAGCCCTCCCAAGGAGCATTTCAGAGCTACAGAACATTTACTGAACGTTAACATCGTAGATGTAATGTTTCAGGCGTATATGAAATGTTTACTCATTGTACCCAAAATGTAAACGGTTTTGGGGAATGAAACGTCGTGTTGACAGTATATGAACAAATTTTATTTGATGTACCTGATTTGTACATTTACAAATGTAAACGTTCAAAAACACTTCGAAATAAATAACATAAAAACAAACTTAGGTACAAATCGTTTACAGAAAAATATTAAACTGTATAGGTAAATACGTAATGCCATTTGAGATCATATTACTATATGTATACAAACCAAAACTTAAACAATTTCCATCTTGTTCTTGATTTTTATACCTCCCATATTATAATAATAATGATAATATGGGAGGTATAAAAATATTCAATAATTATATTTTTCGTGCAAGTAAAGGCAAAATATCGAACGCGAGAAATATTTTCTACCAGTTTTGTAAAACAGGTCGATAAAAATAAGGGGCCTGTAAAAACTTTCTTATTTAAGAAATGATTTCTTATAAAAATATTTGAGACAATTTTTTTTTCCCACAAAAACTATATTTTTCAATATTTTGTAAGACAAAATTCAAAGTCTTATTTCAATCAAAACCTAAACATGCTTTGTTTTTACTAAATATCAACAAAAATAGATTTTCAATGTTTTTGGTTTTCTAATTTGATAAAAAATGGAAACATTATAATGGCCGATCAATGCTATACGTGTTACATTATCTGTAAATGAAATGTTTTACAGTATGCTTACGTTTGAAGATGTGATGTGACTATTCACTGTAAACGTTTTGTAAGAGTAAAGTTTTGATAATGGCTTTACAAAACTGCACAAATGTAAACGTTTCGTGATATTGATTTTACATTAACGATATTTGATTTACAGTACGTTTACGATTGAAGATGTGATGTGACTATTCACTGTAAATGTTTTGTAAGAGTAAAGTTATGATAATGGCTCTACAAAACTACTACAAATGTAAACGTTTCGTGTTATTGATTTTACATTTACAATATTTGATTTACAGTACGTTTTCGTTTGAAGATGTACTGTGACTATTTACTGTAAACGTTTTGTAACAGTTAAGTTTTGATAATAGCTTTACAAAAGTGCTACAAATGTAAATGTTTTGTGATATTGGTTTTACATTTACGAAATTTGGTTTACAGTACGTTTACGTTTGAAGATGTGTTGTTTCAACAACATTTTGTGTGTTACAATTTGTTTACCAGTCATCCAATTAGTTAATGTAAACATACACAACATTTTTTCAGCAAATGTATATGAATTGTAAACGACATACAATAAATTTGTAACTTAATAGGTACAAAATGCTTCTTGGGACTGAACCGAAGGCGATCTGCTCCGCTTTCTGCGACGACGTCACGACCATAAAGGAGTCGCCTATCCACCGTTTTTCGGCCGACGTGGTAGATCAGCGGTACCGCCGAACTATCCTGTATCAGCCCTCGACTGTCTAAAAAGAGGAAAGCGTCGGGTGGGATAAATCCGCTTAGACACACACTTTCGTAGTATTCATCTTTGGGGTAGTAAGCCCCGAAAATCAAGCCATTAGTTGAAGTCATCGCTCTTGAAATATGACCCCGAATCAGCTTGATTAAAAAAATTATCTATTCTGTTTATGTTAGCCCTGTTGTATAGAAATTCGTTGGAATAATATTTTATGTACTCCGACTCTGGTGTTCTGTGCAATCCAAGGCAGCATCTAAGACACTGCCTCTCAAATACCCGAATCTTTTCCATTTGAGATGGTGCAACGTTGAACCACACAGGACATCCATAGGCAATCATCGGCCTGATTAGAGCCATGTAACAAATCACCTTCACCCAGTAATCAAGATGGCTGCTGTAAAACAGGCGTCTTGTCAGGGCAAAGGCTCCCCTAGCCCTGGTCAGAGCAGCATCTATATGTCTGTCGAAATACAGATATTGATCCAGCCAGATGCCAAGGTACTTCACTACACTTTCTCTTGCCATTGGCTGTCCAAGGGGTCCAACGATCACAAGTTTTCGCCAGTTCTTTCTCGTATCCGCAGAAGCTCTAGACAAAGGGGTTCTAAACAGAATAGTTTCGCATTTCTGAAAGTTGATTTTCAACTTCCAGTCATCGCAATATTTCTGAATCTTGTCTATTAACTATTTGTTAATATCGACACATATGTTCATATTGTACATATTTAATATAAATATATACATTGCTATGGGAAGAATACACGTTTTATATTTTGTTCAATATTGAAGTAGTAGATACTCAATATTTTTACATTTCATGGAAATTCATTGATTATTCAAAACATCAAGTTATTTGGTTTCTTTTTAGTATAAGGGATACTGCATCTACTGCAGTCGGCAAACTCCCAAAATAAGTCGGCAAATTCCTAAAAAAAAAGTCGGAATTTCAATAAAACTCACCCCCTCACGGCTCAACCTCTCGATACGCCCCTGTTTTTAAGGCCAACTTCTTGTCGATGACGACAGAAGTGTTTGATATCACAGTTGAAGAAGTCGGATGTGAAAAACACTTAAAAAAGGAAAAGCGATTGGGTCAGATGGGGTACCCTCCAAATCCTAGAAAAAGTTGAAACAGTTCTGTAAAAGGTTCTCTTCTTCAAACTTATATCAACGGTGACAAAATTTAGTGGAGAAAAATTCATACTTACACCTTAACTGAAAGGAAAGATTTACAATGCAGTTGTTCGTGCTTATACATACGGTTTACACTATTGAACAATGAACAAGACATATGCGATAGAACTTTGAAAGCAACGGATAGAAGATGCTTTGCATGACAGCAGGAATGACAAATCTCGATCTAATTACCAATGAGAAGATTCGAAGAAGACTTCACATCAAAAAAATTATCATGAACAAAATACAGCACGACTAACTTGTTTTATACTGTCATATGAACACAAATAAGACGTTGGAGAACCTGGTCCATCAAAAAAATTATAATTAGACGTTTCATTACAAAAGCGATAAGGTAAGCATTGAGTTGTTGGCAGCCGGCCCGTTCACGTGTAAGTGTTACCATTTTGATTGTTAAAAAACAGTTTTTAAAAAAATTTATTTATTAAAAAGATTAAATATTTTTCCCAAAAAAGTTGAAACTATTCTTCAACCTGTGTGGGTAATGAATGAGTAATGACTAAACAAAATCTATTTCCCACAACAGGGTACTTAAGTTCAATTAAAGTTATCTCCCTGCACCTAAATGTCATATAAAATTCTTGGTAAAAAAAGAGAGTCTTCGTCTCATAATGCCTGCATGAAGAAAACAAAATGATTTTGTCAGATTTTGGGTAAATGGATGGTTTTTATGCGTCATTGGATAAAAAACATAGAAAACTTTCTAGGAGTTTATTAAATAAAAGTAATCAATTTGTGTTGGTACTCAATTTTTTTTTTTTTAATTGTTCAAGTAAACAACTTAATTTAAAAATTAAATAAAAGAGTAGTTTTCTGGCTTTCCAAAAAAATATAACAAGGCTTTGTATCATTCACCGTTGTTTTTAAATAATTTTTTTCTGATTTAAGCCAATGTTTTAGAAAATTGCCCCTCCCGCCTAAACGGGGGGAAATAGACCCCCCCCCTTCCGTACGATTTTTTTCTTGTCTTAACTCCACCTACACGCTCAAGCTTTTTGGTGCACCTCATAACAATCACCCTGTATTTCTCCAAATTTCTTTTCAAGTGAGTATATAGTATAATGTAAAACACATTTTCAAAAGAGACCGGAAGTGGCCATTACTAACCAAAAGTTACTGGAAATGCTAGGGCTGAACCATCGATTAGTCTAAAAGCCGCGATGAGAAAGGAACCTATAATTTGAAATTCGCCTCCCTCTCTATATTCGATGTGTGAGAGCCGTTTAAATTTTGTTTTTAAAGTTTTTTAACACTGTTACTATGTTCTTTCATCATTAAAGAGAAAGAATACAAAGATAAACTAATTGGAATTCTTTTCGACGTATGCTCTGGCGAAGCTTCTATTTAAAACTTACTTCCGCTTGAGCAATTGAAAATTAATGTAAAGAATAGTATAGAAAAGCAAAAATCCTGTGGTTTCTCTTTTTTTTTGAAGTTATAAATAGACAAAACATCCGCATAAAAAATAAAACAACAACAAAAAAAACCTATTTGGTAATTAAAAGAAACACAGATGGGGTTGGTTTTTTTTATTTCGTCTATTTCATTTAGTGTCTTGAATAGATTCAACAAAAAAAAAAAAAAAAAAAAAAAATCGTGGCCCATGGTTTCTTTGTGCTTTATTTTGTTTTTGTAAAAGTTTCAATAATTAAACCAAACAACAAGCCTCGATCATGACTTTCATTTCACCATTTTTACTTGTAATCAGAATCGGACCCGAATTCTATAGCGGTTTGTCGGAGTTTTCTTTTTTTTTTTTTTTGTGCATTTTTGCTTTCCCTCTTTTGTCCAGGAAGTGGATTTGTTTGAAGAAAAATAAATGGTATACAGCAGCGGTGCTACAGGATATGCTCTCCACCATCAGGGTTTATTAGAGATATTGAATGTAAAAAAGATTTCATAGGGCCAGGCTGGTCATTGAAAGAGTGGAAAATACTTCAATTGAAAAGAAAATATTTCCACAGCCGCAATTTTTTGCGGAAAAGTCGACAAGAAAAATAAACAATTTAAAACAAAATCCTAAAATAATAAAAAAAAACCTGATGTATTTACCTACCCTTGCTTGTTTTTTTTTTTCTGCTAAAGGTTAACCTTTATTTTATTTTATTTTTATTTTTAATACAAAACACTTTTTCTATCCAAAAATAATGTTAAAAGTTGTTTAATGACATGAGTGATATCAAATTTCTTTACAAATATTCGATAATGGTATATAATAGAATATTTGAAATTTGTTTTGACCAATTTAGATTATAATTGTGGATTTTGGATGAAATCTTATTCTTTCTTCGGCTTATTTGGTCATTAGTAGTGACAATGAAACAAAGGGCAACGAAAGCGAAACGTGCAATCTGTGTTATGTGGGAACTACCAAACAGTTTTTAAAACAACGAATGGCCAACCATAAATCAGATTTAAAATCTAACAGCTCTGAAAAAACAGCCCTTGCTACACACAGCATTGAAAAAGGCCATAAACCCGATTTCGAATGTGTAAAAATCCTTCAATCTGTGAAACACGCCTCAAAAAGGTATACTCTGGAAACACTTCACATTCTGAACACGAAAAATAACATGAATAGGAAACAAGACACTCACAACATTTCATCCGTCTCATGCTCTCTAGTTTGCTGCAACAACAAAATATAACATTCAGTCAGTCGAAGTGCTTTATATAAAAATTGTTTATTTTTTTCATTTAAATCAATTGTTTTTTTTATTTAATTATTTAAATTTTAAATAATTTTTTTTTTTTAAATGTTTGATTGTTTATTTTATTTTTTTCATCTGTTTTATAGTAACGTAAGTTGAATAATTATTAAACCACTGTGTGCTCACATGTTCTAATTATATCTTATTTCATTATGTGTTAATAAAGATCCCCTGAAGAGGACAGAAATCTCTGTCGAAATGTTGGGAAAATCAATGTAAACTTTGTTTCATTGTCACTACTAATGACCAAATAAGGCGAAGGAAGAATAAGATTTCATCCAAAATCCCCAATTATATAATAGAATAGTTAAATCGAATTTTTAGTGTCCTTTGTATCGTAAAATATATATAATTGTTTTTTTTTGTGGGCTATAGGTCAATAATAATAATTATAATAATAATGTTAATTATTCATTTCAATGTTTCGAGTATATGTTTGTACTCTTCATCACAATCTTTATTTTCAACTCACTGTGGATCACAATTCACGGTGGTCTATTTTTTCGAACACAGATAATTTACCTCGCGTTTTACAAAATTTGAATTTATATGAAACTTTGAGAAACTAATAAAAAATTTAATCAAAATTAATATATATCTATTCTAACACTTGACCATGTTTAAATTCTATCAATACAATCGGAAACGAAATCTTTTTAATTTCTTTTTTTTCTATGAAGGTAGGGTTATTGAAGAAAGGGTTAAAAAAGCCAGCATAGCTTTTTATGCCTGCAGTAAAACATTCGGTAAAAACTGGGGCCTCCAGTCGAAGATGGTTCTATGGACGTACACCGCAGTAGTACGACCCATAATAACCTATGTATCGATTGTCTGGTGGCCTGCCCTAAGCAAAGCCTACAATACCGATAAGCTCAAAAAGATACAAAGAACAGCTAGCGTAGGGACCACAGGAGCGGTGCGATCCTGCCCTTCCGATGCCCTGAGCGTTATTTTACATCTTCTTCCTCTCGACCTACATATAAATATTTAGTATCTTGCACTGCTTACAGACATAAGGGAATTGGTTGTTGTACCGACAGACCCTTCGGTCACTGCAATATTACCAAATTGCTACCCCCGGGCTTCGTTTCGACTAACACCGATTACCGCACTCCCTCTCTGAATCTCTGCAAAGGTTTCAACGTCGCATTCCCTACCCGAAAAGAGTGGTATAATGGAGATATAACGAAAAATTACGACACAAACATTTTTACGAACGGTTCAAAGATGGAGTGCGGTGTTGGAGCAGGGGTCTTCTCTGAAACACTAAATTTATCTAAGTCACTTCGACTGCCAGACCACGCTATCTTTTTCCAAGCGAAATTGCTTGCAATCAAAGAAGCATGCAAAATACTATAGCAAGATCCAAATCAACACCGTAATACTGCTATATTTATAGATAGTCAGGCTGCCATCAAAGTCATTGATGCTGCCTCAATATCCTCTTAACTCATTCAACAATGTCTAGATAAGATCGCAGGCTTTAATGATAGCCTGAAGGTCACTTTGATCTGGGTCCCAGGTCACAGTGGTTTTCAGGGAAATGAAAGGGCTGATGAGCTTGCCAGGCAAGGATCGGCCCTTCACAGCTCACATGCCGAAGCAGTTAGTATTCCGCTGGGGGCTGTGAAAGGCATTTTCTTGTCTCATTACCTATCTGTATCCAATCGTAGATGGAATGGTCTGACTAGCTGTGCCATCTCAAGAAAGATGTGGCCCAGCTAAGACAAGTCCCGCACAAATGAACTCTTATGTAGAACTCGGTCAGACATAGCCAGGATCATTGCAGTTAGCACGGGCCACTGTCCAATAGGAGATCATGCAGCAAAAATGGGCATTCCGCATAATACTCATTACCGTAGCTGTGGAGATGAAAGGGAAAAGGAAACAGTGACCCACTATCTTTGCTGCTGCCCTGCCTTGTCAAATCCTAGATGCCAGTTCTTTGGTCAGTACTTTATTGACAACCTTAACGAACTTACTGTTGTAATCATAAGTAATCTCATTGGCTTTTTGAATGCAACCTATATAAACGTAATAAACCATATCAATACCTCACCTCTTCTATTTGTAGATAAGATCTATCAAGAGAACTACATGATTTTTGCAGGAATCTTTTCTCTAGCCGTGTAGGCGGGCTAAGTCTACTGCGGGCATCATGTTTTTCCCTAAATTGCTAAATTGAACTGATCTCAACGGAAATTCGGTCCTACCATAAGCCATCCAGCACCCTGCCTGTTTAGGTTTTTAGCGAAGACAGACATATCGGAGGTAACAGCCTGGCATAAAGCCTATTGGGGGGAATGGGCCACTTCCCTTGAGTCAGTAGTTGGTAACTAAGGGATTTACTCCCAATCAAAACAATTTTCAAACCTATAACATAAATCACCGTATTAATATCTCACCTTTTCCATGGGCCCAAAAACGGATCAAGAGAGCTGCATGATTTCCGTAGGAACCACGTCTTTAGCCGTGTAGGCGGGTTGTGTCCACGGCGGACATCATATTTTTCCCTAAACCGAATTGATCTCACGAGGAAACTGGTTCTACCCTAAGCCACCCAGCACTCTGCCTGTTTAGGTTTTTGGCGAAGACAGACATATCGGAGCTATAAGCCTGACATAAAGCCTGGTGGGAGGTATAGGCCAGTTTCCTTGGCTGAGGTACCCGAGGATCTCTTATTTTCCTATGGTAAATGGTAATAAAGGGATCACCTCCCAACACAATTTCAAACCTTAAATACACCATAATCACCAAAATGATATCCCAACCTCCACACAATGATAGGTCTCATGAGTTTATGGTATCAAAACGGCGCACCAAGCGCTAATTGGGTTTTTATTCTAGTTGAATAGCCGCCATTCCTACCTACCTACCTATGAAGGTAATGATTTAAGAAACAATATTGAATAATGTCCAATTAAATAATCTAAAAGAATGGCATGGGGGCCAGTTCACTGTGATTGACAACTCACTGTGATGCACTACGAATTGTGCACAGTGAATTGTCCATACAGTGAATTGTGCACAGTGAATTAGCCTAGACCCAAATTTTTCTACTGTTAAGCTTTTTGTCTGAGGCTCGAGCCTCGATTTTGGCTTGTCATCCGCCCATCAATGTCATTCGAGTCTCTTCTATCGATTATATTGTAATTGTAATCAATATGGTTTACGATTGATCAACCCGTAAATTGCTACAAATTTCCAAATGATTTCTGGAATAGAACTTGTAAAACAAATAACCGAAAATTCTTTAATGAAAATTTAGTCTTATTTTATTATAAATGCCTTACTTTAGATACATTTAAATCATCACACAGTTATACCAACATAACTTTCTTAAACATCTTTAAAACTTTGCCTTTTCAAAGTCATTGCAACATGATGTGGAAAATAGAAAATGAAAAAAAAAACATTACCATCCTTCTTCAAGTTACTTGTTCCAGTTACCAGTCGAACTTGTTTCCTTAATCCAATTCTTTTGTTTTTACTGTTTTGTTCAAAATACACGAACACCTAAATGAAATGCAGAAATAAAACTCAAGTGCAGTTGTTGTTGGGAATAGGGCCGTTCTGTTTCCCGTTGAATTGTTGAATTGCTTGTTTGCCACGAAGTGAGCCAGATGGACAGCAGTTGTATAGTATTGTAGTGTAGTTTGAAGTTGTTATTGTAGCTCCTTCATAGTACAATCGCTGGCCGACGATTGAGCAAAAATGTTAAAAAAAACAATTCTCTTCTATCTGTCCGTCCAGTATTGGACAATGGACAAGTTTGCTTCTCAGTGTTGTTTTTTTTTGTCGAAAACAGACACTTTAGAAGTTTTTCTTCATCCTTAATTTTTGCACACCGAATCGCAAGTAAATTGCACAACATAACAATAACGGAAGACAACAGTGCAGATACAGATAGAGATATACAAAGATGGTGTATAGCCTAAAAGTGTACACGTCCGTACCATAGGTATAAGTGTACTGCAGCTGTAATCCTATGCAAATTGCAATAGAAATGATTTCCTCGAGTTTTTACTCTTCTCCTTTTTTTTTTAAGTCCTTACTTAGTCTTCCAGTTCCCAAATGTAACTTCAGCTTAAGGATTTTATTTAAAGTTTAATTGCGTTCACATTGAACAATTAGAGTGCAGCATGGGTGTTGTATACTGTATAGCAACAACAACAACAATGAAGCTGAAATGATGTTGTGTTGTGGCAGTGGAAGTTCACTGAGAATGTGTGGAAGCAATCATGCATTTGAGCTGATTTAGAAACAGTACATAAAATCCGGATAACAAAACAAAAGTATTTTTCTAAGATTGCCGGATTAGGAATACTTTGCCGAATGAATCACAAGAATAACGCTACAACAACCCCATTGTTATATCTGCATTTGCAAATATCTTTGATTTCGTAATTTTTGTTTGAATTGGTTGGAAGGATTTTTATTTTTTTAAGGAATGTTGGGTAAATACTCAAGGTTTTTTTCATGAAACTTAAAGAAATGAAGAATCTTCTTCGATTTTAAGTCTTAATACGTACTAAATGGAGAGACAAATTTTATTTATTTGTCGATTGTGAAATCTTGTTCATTTGCTCAAATCGGATTTTTTTTTTTATATTTGCTGGCAATAAAAGGGTAGGTACATTATATTATATCCGTATATCCTTATAATGATTTACCATAGATACTCCCTTTACGAAAAATTTGGAACATCGGAAAGAAGTTAGGCAGAAGTGGCATCCTCCGACAGTGGGGCACCTCCAATCACCATTATTTTTGTACTAGCTAAAAACCCGTCTAAATCGACGAAACAATGTAAATAATTTTTTTTTTCATGAAAATTCTTGATTCTTTAAATTAATTGTTGTTGTTAAAATTGTTAAATTAGTTGGATCGTAACCAGATTTTTTTTATTCATTGCAATGAACTACAAAATTTGTATCAATAGTTTTTCTTTCATAAATGGAAATGCAATTTTTGTGTTGTTTGCCATAACTATACAGTCAATGATAAGCTTAACGTGGGTACCTAAGCGGTAAAAGCTTCTAACTCCACGGTGGCGAATCCACTGCGGGTCCAATCAAACGTGAACCAGCGTCCTGAAGTATAATTACCGAAGTAGATTACACCGCAGTAACAAATTGAGAACATGTAGGTATGTGCACACTCCTTGTTAAGAAGCGAGACCGATCTACATCTCTTGCACCGAAGTGCCAAATGTTTCCGCTATGGATAACCACAGCCAGCACGAAGCTCCCCGAAAGGGCCAGCCCAACTGTAAGGGTAGAGAATAATCATGATTAAATTCCATAAAGGACATTCCTCTCGAACAAACTCTAGGGCCCCTAACACCCGTCCTAAGTTTATTGTACGTCAAACCTAAAACGTCGTTTAGTTGAGGAAATACTCCCAACTGTTAAACCTTGACATTCTGACTTTACCTACAAAGCCACAGGGATTGCCTACCCTGAAGATGTGCCCAAGTATGTCTTGAACTGGAACCAAACTCAAGTTCCACATCTCAACTTCTGTCAATTCTACTTGACTTACTCAATTTTTGACGGTAGTAACGCTCGTTACCCAGTTTATGTTCTGGGATATAGAGTAGTTATCTACCGCCTTTTCGGGTGGCCTCCTTGAGTTACAAAGACCACCCTGCTTATTTGCTACTATCACAATGGCACTAGCCCAGTGAAAAACCAACAAAACACTCATGTTATGAAAGTTCCCTTTCAAACGTTTAAATGAGTAATCGTCAAGGACACTTTCGTGATTCCCCTGCCCTAACTACTTTTGCCTGATGTAGGGCCGTTACCCAGTTAATCCTGGGATAGGTTACCTATTGAACACGGACATTACTCTGAAGATGTTTATAAATAAACATTCAGGTATGCTCTGGTTCTTCATCAAACTTGAGGGTGAACGTCCTAGGGCGAGGCGTTCTCCCGGACTGCAGTTAGTTCACTGATCAAGACATCTTAGATGCCGTAGAATGATGAACAGTTTAAGCCCTACCACCACGACAAGGTCGCAGTCCATCGTTAGAGCATAACTATACAATAGACATATCATAACCAAAAACAAGGTTCGCACCACGAGATAGTTTGACATTTTATCCATCCAACAACGTGTAAGCCATTGTCAGCCAGGCGGCAATCAAAGCCATTTCTTCAATATAGTCATGAATTCTAAACTGGTGGATTGTTGTCGAAGAGAACTGAGAATACTGAGTGGAACAAATACAGTTACTCTATGGTGGGTCCCCAGGGCACTGTGAAGTTTATGGGAACGAAATGGCAGATAAACTGGCCAAAAACGGGTCGGTTCATTACCCCAACCAAATAACACACTCAGTTTTGATGCCTCTGGAACTCGTTAAAAATAAACCATGGATTTAAAAAAAAAAATCAAATGACAGATGGTCAGCACTTGATACGTGTCGCATGTCAATGAATCTGTGGCCAGACCTTTCTAAGAAAAAAAAAAAAAAACTTCAGACCTATACTGAAACTAAGCAGGCCCCAAATGTATCTCCTATACAGGGTAATTGGTATAAGGTGCACCAAAAAGCTTGAGCGTGTAGGTGGGGTTAAGACAAGAAAAAAATTGTATAGGAGGGGGGTCTATTTCCCCCCGTTTAGGCGGGAGGGGCAATTTTCTAAAACATTGACTTAAATCAGAAAAAAAAATTATTTAAAAACAACGGTGAATGATATAACCCCTTGTTATATTTTTTTGAAAAACCAGAAAACTATTTTTTTAAAAAAATTAATTTTCAAACTCAAAATTTTGAAAAAAAACTAAAAAAAAAAAATTTAAACTAATTTTTTTCAAAATTTTATCTTATTAACTTATTTTTATTTTCAAAATTCAATGCTGTTATTAATTTTTAATCAAAAACAGAAAACCGGATGCCAAAATGTATCTTAGTTTTTTAGGAATTAAGAAAAACTAGAAGTATTTTTTTCCAAGAAAAACACTTTTTTTTGGTTTTCCCAAATTTTACCTGCTCAGGTCAATTATTAATTAGGGAACTATCATTTTTTTATTTTTTATTACATACCATCCGATTTTAATCAAATAATAAAAAAAACGAATTTGAATTTTGAAAATAAAAATAATAGTTAACTACATAAAATTTTCAAAAAAATTAGTTTAAACATTTTTTTTTTTGGTTTTCTTTCAAAATTTTGAGTTTGAAAATTAATTTTTTTAAAACTGTTCACTTAAACAACTTAATTTAAAAATTAAATAAAAGAGTAGTTTTCTGGCTTTCCAAAAAAATATAACAAAGCTTTGTATCATTCACGTTGTTTTTAAATATTTTTTTTTCTGATTTAAGTCAATGTTTTAGAAAGTTGCCCCTCCCGCCTAAACGGGGGGAAATAGACCCCCCCTCCACACGATTTTTTTCTTGTCTTAACTCCACCTACACGCTCAAGCTTTTTGGTGCACCCTATACCAATCACCCTGTATAATTGGAAGCCTTATACGAGTCACAACTCAATGGGCATGGGCACCCACATGAGCAGAATACACATAGGAACATCTGACCTATATAGAGGGGGGTGCCAGAAAGATGAAGCATAAGAGGACTCGGCTCACGAAAATTTTAAATTTAAAGTGTTTCCAATAAGCCTAAATTTAGCATCTTTTTGTGGTGCTTATCTCTGCTTAGCATAGATCATCACCTCTTTTATATTAATAATATCGTGTGAGAACATACCATTAAAAAACATACCACTAAAAACATAAACTAGCTTTTATTAAAGGACAATGTTGGCTTTTAAAAAATTAGTCATTCATTACAAACAAAGTTCAGCAGTCTAGCAGTAAACCCTTTTTTTCTGGCGGCAGCAACGCGCCGGGTAACAGCTAGTCTCAAATAAAAATCGATGAATTATATTAGTCATTCACACATCGAAATTCCACTTTACCTATCTGTTTGTAGTTTTCAATAAAACAAACCCCATTTATTTTGTGGTTTCCGTGAATTTTGGTAAAATAATTAAATTTAATTTTACGAAATTTCCAAATGGCCAGAGACAAAGTGTTTGTCCAGCGAATATTCCGAATTACAAATGTCATGAATGCGGTTGGGTTGGGAATTTGGTTATTTTTCGCGAGAGAAAAACACCACCGCACACTGCATCACCACTAAAAATACCATATCTGGCGATAGATATATATAAACAATTTCTAGATATAAATAGATATGCATGTTTAGAAAGTTAGAAAGTATATAACCTTATGTGCATTATTTTATTCCTTAATTTAACATTATAAATTAAAGGGAATGATTTTATTTGCCCGTCAAGCACATGAATCAACAAAACCCTTTAGTCAGGCATTTAAGTATACAAAAAAACCTCAATGCTGTGTGCCAGAGGCAACACAACTGCAACCTTAATTTTGGTCATTTAGACTGATGATGATGCAGCATTTTGTAAATGCGGACCAAACATAAATATCAAAGTTGCTGTGCAATGGAAGTGCAAACATTTTCAAACAACCTGTTTGGCCAAACCGCATTAGTTTAGCGATATATAGTCGCACGGAGTGGAGCCATATCTTTATCGCATTCATATCCTGGAAAGTCAACACATATAGTTTATAAAATATCAACTCTATCCATCATGATCTCGGCTGTCTTTATTCGCCAGCACTTTTTAGGCCCGACAATATAAAATCATAATGACCTCTAACTCTCTATGCTGCAACACTGATGTCACTCAGCGGCCTGAATAGATACATATAAAGTAAAGGGTGTCCCAAAATATTCAACTGGCGCCTTCTTACATCAAAATTCTCAAAAATCAACAAGAAATGTTCGAAGAACAAATTCAAAAACTATGAGCTGGAGCATGGAGCCATAATATTACAGAATAGAGAATCATCTGACAAAAGTTTTGAAAGTCTCCAAGTTTGAATGCAGTTTTATAGGAGATTTGATTCTGAGTATAATTCTTACAAAGACATATAAACCTAAAAAATTCGCGTACATAGTTCCAATTTTTTTCATAGAATGTGTAGGCGAGGGTCCCATGCACTCGCAATAAAAAAAATCCCCGGTGATCAGGGTGCCGGGGGGGCAGGGGGCGTGGTTCAAAAGAACCTTCCCTTATCTTGAGTCGGCGTCGTAGAAAACAAAAGTTGAGACGAAAAATTGAGCTGATAAAATTTTTTACAATATCTGATATATCTTTCATTATTTGGTAGAAAAGAACCGTTTTTGAGATATCTTCTCTGGCAAATGAAAAAAAAAAAATCAAAACAATTCTTTTTTCGCCTAACTCTAAATATTTAACGAACTAATAATAATTAACCGATTTTTTACTATTCTATTCTGTAAAACAGATTTTTTATTTTTCTTTTGGAAGTGCAGCTGCCAAAAACCAGTGTGACGTGTGTTTTGCTGGATTCATTTCATTTGTATTTATTTTCGTTTGTTTTTATGTTGACGTCAAATATCCCCCTTGAGTTTTTGTGAATTCGGCTCAATTAAACTGTGTTATGAACGAAAAATTACTTAAATTAACCGATAATACCGATTTTTCTACATTTCTATTTATTGTGAAACAAATTTGTTGTTTTTTTTTTTTTTTGTTTGAAGTTCAGCTGCCAAACCAGTGTTCTGTACCGTGTTAAAACTTCCCATAATTTTAACTATTTTACAGAGTAGTTCTATTATATTTATTTAACAAAACACAATTTAGAATAGCCACAATTATGAAATGGCAAATCTTTAATAAATTGGTTTTTGAAATTTAAAATTTGCGTTTTTAATTTTTTTGTATGGAATTTTATAGAACAGCAAATAAAGAGAATTTTACCTACAAAAGGTCGGGTAGTTCTAAATTTTTGATATGTTGCATAAGATGTTTGATGATAAAAAAAACAATTTCCACACCACACCCCCTCAGCCCCCTTTGCTATCAGGAAAAAACTGCACAAAATCGGCTAATTTCGACTATAACTTCTTTCTGGTACATTTTATCGAAAAAAAACGAATTACTTAACGCAAAACAAATAGAGCCACTTCATTTGGATTTTGGATGAATCATAGATCTTACAAATAAACTTTCTATATCACACTTGTAGAAAATTTTGTTTTCTACAAGTGTTGTTATTATTTTTTTTTTTTCGATAAAATGTAAAAGAAAGAAATTATAGTCGAAATAAGCAAAAAAGTGACGATTTTTTGCAGGTTTTTCCTAATAGCGAAGGGGCGGAGAGGTTGTGGTTGTGGAAATTGTATTTTTACATCAGCCAAACATCATATACAACATATCAAACATTTAAACGCGCGCCGATTTTTTGAGTTGCAAACTTTTTTTTATAAATTGACAAAACAATCTTACCTATTCATTTCTCCGTAGCAAAGTAATAAGAAAGGGAATTTTGTTAATGCTTGTGGGGAAATTTAAAAAAAGCATGTGTTAAAAAATCCCATTTAATCTAGTTCGCACACCAAAAAGCTAAAAATTTATTCACCTCAACTCAAACGTCAAAAATTAGCCAGAGGATAAAATTTTTAACGCTGTTCGCACACGGCCTAAGAATATGTGTATACAAAATACAAATGTTAATTTATCTTTAATTGGGTGATAAGATATAGCCAATAATAATGTATCTTATAAGTGCAAAAATATCAAGAGCCCTCAATTTACTCCATATACTATATTACATGCTTATGTTATGAATCCTTAAAAAAAAATAATAATTTTTAATTAAAAACATTTTTGTCTCTTATAAAATTAATTCTTGCTCAGGTTAAAGAACACCCTTTTAATGAAACGAGTAGGCACACTATAATGGGGAGAGTTTGGTACTCGAAAATCTGATGATAAAATTTATTGACATAGGCCTGCGGTCAGCAACGCCACGCAGTATACTCACCTCAGTATTATGGTCGTGGATCCTGATGGACTAGGTCATTGTCGATGCGGCTGTGATGGTGACTGCGTTGATGGTAAAAGTTCAGCTACACAGCTATCATTGTTCGGTAATGAGAGATTGGGTCGTTGGGAATGACATTTTCTATGAGCTTGGCATAAATTTTTTGAATTAAATTGTTTTCGGAGGAAAATCAATTACCATCTGACAGAACTTAGTTTGCCTTCATGCATCTGCCTGTGTGCAGTGTACATGTATACTTCATACATGGGATCAGAAATTTTAGAAATCACATCACTATGCTATTGTCGAAATTTCTGGAAAACGCACAATATGTATAGCCAAGTACTATATCGACCAGTTTCAGTCGGTTGGATGTTTTTTTTTGTCGGTTTGGTTCTGTTTGTACAAGCGAACATATTAATTGATTCATATTGTAAGTGTATGGGAGAAACATTCTGCTATGCTCATATCCTAGAGTTATTATTTTTAAACAGTAAAAAAAATATAAAATTTCAATCTTTATACTTACCTACATTTTAAAATGTATTTTTAAAAAGCACTGGTTTTGAATTGACTTGTAAATCTTATAAATAATATTCTCATTTTTTATATTTAAAGTAATTTTAATTAAAAAATCTTTTATGGTTATCCGGGAACATAAGGGTGATAACGAAAAGTGGAATAAATTTTTAAATCTTTAGCAAATTTTGTTGGAAACTTTAAATCTTCCAATTACAAACTATATTATTGTAAGCGGACATTCAAAAAAATAAATAAAGGGCAAGACTGGGTCGCTCAAATTTGCTCTTGTTGCAAGTTTTTTTTCGTCTTGACGACTGAAAAATTAATTTAACCAGTGTTTTTACAAAAAAAAAATATTTTCAGTATTTTATATATATATTTTTTTTTTAAATAAATCATTTTGGGTCCTAATATATTCCAGTCGAGAAGTCGGCAAAAATAGGCTTACATGAAAAAAATTGTTAACTTAATAAAACTTACACTATTGTTCGTGGGTATACTAGGAAGACCCCTTAATTTTTTGATCTCGAAGACCCTGTGCTAAATGGGGGAAGGGCGAAATTTTTCCGATTTTTTTCAGTTCTTCGCTTATAGTTCTTAAACTAAGCGTATTTTATGTACTATATTGCACAACAAAGTTAAAGATCCTAAATTTTGGTTGATGAACCAGATCTGTAGGACCAATATTGAGATACAGCTGACCTATTATTGGGGTATTTCGACCCCTGCAATAAAAGTAGATTTGTACTATACAGTAATTCTATATATTTTATTATTAAAATAAATTTTTAAAAAATAAAGTAAGGCTAATATGTTGAGTCAAGATGAGAAAAAATCATAATGAACGGGGGTTTATTCCCCGGTTTTAGTCAAAAACAAGAAACCAGATACCTAAATGTCTTGTAGTTTTTGAAAAAATCTAAACATAACGAAAACAACTTGTTAACTAAAATACTTGCTAATGAAACATTTAAAAACATATTTCAAAAGAAAGCATAATATTGCACACCCTAAAGTTCGTGGTACAAGAAAGAAAATTCAATGAAATGCGACTTATCTCACTCACTCCCTGGATAAGTGATTCTTCGATAAGTTATTTTAACAAAGATTGACACGAAACTGCAAGTTTTTCCTTTTTCCATATGAGGTCAGAATACTCACGAAATGGGAATTTTCCCACGATTTCCCAGCACTGCCACAGAGTTGGATGCCATACGTCCAAACAGGTTTTATTACCAGTATAACATTAATTTGTTTTCAATGGATATAGGGTAGAGGTTTTTACCAATAAGCAGTACATTGTTCTATATATATCAAGTTTAGTTCTTCTCTTTTTTCTTGAAGTGCTCTTTCCAATTTAGCTGTGTCTAAAATGCCGAACCTTGTCAAAGGCTTCAGCAACATCTAGAAACAGAACGAAACATAATTGTTTTTCTCTCTTGGTCTGTAGTCGTGGTAAGAGTGCGCAGGCTTATGGGTAAGGTTGCGCAACCATTAATACAGTCAGATTTCATAACCCTTGCAGGTTGTGCTCTGAATTCATAAGGACGTTAAATTTTTCACTTCAGTTAACACTACAGTCAACACCGCTTAATTAAAATTTATATTTGCACTTATTTCTTTATATATACAGTTAAATATAGTAGACACAGTAGGTCAAGTAGCTTTTTATCTTTGATGTTTGACGAAATTATGATTATCGATGTGTTAGGTACTGAACAAGTTCTTGCAATCTGTGACGAATATAAAACGTTTGATGCCGTTATACGTAATAAAAATTTTAATTTGTACATTATGAGGTAAGAGTGATGCGCATAGGCCGAAAGGTACAGGTTAAAGTGCTTACTCTTATACCCAACCACATGCACTCTTTCTCGAAGCGCTAATATTTTTTCAAGATATAAAAATTTCAGACATAGAAATTCCATACCTATATTCTAGGTATATGTATTGAATATAGATATTCATACTTTGTGTCATAATCCAGCTGTTCCAAATCGAACAATAATATTCACCATGATGCGGTGGCTTTGTTTGTGATTTTTCTTGTGACTTTTGGGGCAGAATACGGAAAATGTTATCGAATCACAACAATCTTCACAAAAATCAATCGCAATCAATTATTGTGACTTGTGACCCCTGACAACGGCAGAATCGGGTGTAAATATACAGGGTGATTGGTATAAGGTGCACCAAAAAGCTTGAGCGTGTAGGTGGAGTTAAGACAAGAAAAAAATCGTTTGGAAGGGGGTTTATTTCCCACCGTTTAGGCGGGAGAGGCAATTTTCTAAAACATTGACTTAAATCAGAAAAAAAAAAATATTTAAAAACAAGGGTGAATGATACAAAGCCTTGTTATATTTTTTTTGAAAGCCAGAAAACTACTCTTATATTTAATTTTTAAATTAAGTTGTTTAAGTGAATAGTTTTAAAAAAATTAGTTTTCAAACTCAAAATTTTGAAAAAAAAAATTTAAACTAATTTTTTTCAAAATTTTATTTAATTAACTATTATTTTTATTTTAAAAATTCAATGCTCTTATTAATTTTTAGTCAAAAACAGAAAACCGGATGCCAAAATGTATCTTTGTTTTTGAGAAATTAAAAAAAAATAAAAGTAAAACTAGTAAGTAATTGATTGAATCGGATGATATGTAATAAAAAATAAAAAAGGGATAATTCCCTAATTAATAATTGACCTGAGAAGGTCAAATTTGGGAAAGCCAAAAAAAAAATTGTTTTTCTTGGAAAAAAATACTTCTAGTTTTTCTTAATTTCTCAAAAACTAAGATACATTTTGGCATCCAGTTTTCTGTTTTTGACTAAAAATTAATAAGAGCATTGAATTTTAAAATAAAAATAATAGTTAATTACATTAAATTTTGAAAAAATTTAGTTTAAAAATTTTTTTTTTAGTTTTTTTTTTTTAATTTTGAGTTTGAAAATTAATTTTTTTAAAACTGTTCACTTAAACAACTTTATTTAAAAATTACATAAGAGTAGTTTTTTGGCTTCCCAAAAAAATATAACAAGGCTATGTATCATTCACCGTTGTTTTTAAATTATTTTTTTTTCTGATTTAAGTCAATGTTTTAGAAAATTGCCCCTCCCGCCTAAACGGGGGGAAATAGACCCCCCTTCCAAACGATTTTTTTCTTGTCTTAACTCCACCTACACGCTCAAGCTTTTTGGTGCATCTTATACCAATCACCCTGTATAGGGAACTTTTAATTTAAGCACTTGACATTAGATGACATTTTAAATTTTTAGTGCAATGACGTCCTGCATAGAATATTATCTCGAAATTGGACCCTTCTTTGATATTTCCGCCTTTCAGTCTATTTAAAGCTTCCTTATCTTGTTGGTTGGAAGAATAAGTTTGTATGTGTACGACGCAGCATAATAATTATATATTGCAGCTATAAATTCTATGTTCTTATAACTATAAACTTTGTTCGAAATCTTAGTTCTAAGAAAAAGTAATGTGATTATTTTTGAATCCACTTAAATAAGTATTATTCCAACCACAATTTAAGTCTAAAACACCATAATGATGTACACAATGTAAGAAAAAATAATGATAAAGAAGAAGAAGAAAAAAAATATATAATCCAACGAAAACACAGAATCGCCTTTAGATATAGTCTTGTTGAGGGCCACCATAAATGTCCAGATTAGTATAATTTAAGTGTTAATGCTGCGAGTAATCCATCTCCTTTCGGGATTCATTTAATATGGCTTGTGGTCCATTTTACACAAAACACACGTATCTATTTCTGGTTTAACATGAAGGAATCCTTTTTTGTTAAACTTGCCTTTGCAGCTTATCTCCACAGACTTACTCTTCAGTTCTATGTCTGGGTTCATGTCTTGCCAATAAATTACACTTATGTACAAAACTTTCCTCATTAACTTGATAAATTAGTTAAATTGCTTAAGCGAAAATGTGTGGGTGTTTGTGTATAAGTTAGAAACAGAGAACCGAAAGCCAAGCCGCAAGTACCAAAGAACAAATTGTTTTGTGATGTATGCCTTCGGGGAGGCTTTTAGGATGCAAGACTTAATGCTTGTCGGTGTGATTTTGACCGAACTTTTGTATATAACTTGCGGTAGATATACCTGCCTTTTGATTTCACTCTAAGGTCCTGCCGACATTGGTGATGATTATGATGAAGGTAAATCCATTATGATTAAGGTAATATTTCATCAAGGATACTTAGAAAATAATTTAATTTTAGTAAACAAATTGCAATATAATATGTTTTTTGATGTTTGAATTGAAGTATGTATTAAGGATATCGAGCGCAGCGTCATCAAGTGGTCTTTAAGACAAACACAGCTATAAGTATGTGAACAACGATACTCGAAATGAGTTAGTAATAATTCTTTCTACTTCAATTGTTTGCGGTGAATGTATTATCTCTCATTCCAATAGATACACGAGTTTCAAATAACCCTAACTTTCGGTCATTGCATTCGGTACGTCGATAACTTAATTCATCAAAAGCAAAATAAGCCACTAAGATACTTGTAAAACTGACAATTATACTGTACTTAATTAATGAAATTGAAAATTTTCATAGGCTTTTCTGATAGCCAGCTAGCAGATTATCCACAAAATTGATTTCCATTATAAACGTTCATCCGAATAATGTGTGGATATAATCACATTCAATCAACACCTGTTATACCTGTCAGGTCAGCTGGCTTTATTCAATGTATATCAATATCGGGTCATTTCTGACAGGAGCATCATTTCGTTAGTTGAATGAAAGTAAAGATACATTGCATCAGTATTATTCAATTATGGCAGATACAAAAGATAAACAATTTTAGGCTGAAATGCCATTCGGTGGTATCATCATGTTGCATGACCATCATCATCTGATATTAAAATATAAGTAGTGCAAGTACGTGATTCAAAATTATATTATTAATTAAGTACTTTGTCAATCCCAAAGTATAGGATGAGTGAGTTTAATATTTGAATGCTTGAGAATAACAATAAGGGCATAGATACTTCTTGGGTAATTGTTTAACAGAATTCAGATGATTGAATGATTATTATTTTCTATATGAAGGAAATTTCCGAAATTTCATATGTAAGTATGATCAAATTATGACACCTCATCTTTATCGTCTACTGGTGTATGAAGTGGGATTTATGAATACTGAAGCTATAAGCCAAATTGAACAACTCAATTTAGTCAATGTATATCAATATCGGGTCATTTCTGACAGGAGCATCATTTCGATAGTTGAATGAAAGTTATGACAGGTTCAAAAGATAAACAATTTTAAGCTGAAATGCCATTCGGTGGTATCATCATGTTGCATGACCCATCATAATCTGATATTAAAATATAAGTAGTGCAAGTACGTGATTCAAAATTAAATTATTAATTAAGTACTTTGTCAATCCCAAAGTATAGGATGAGTGAGCTTAATATTTGAATGCTTGAGAATAACAATAAGGGCATAGATACTTCTTGGGTAATTGTTTAACAGAATTCAGATGATTGAATGATTATTATTTTCTATATGAAGGAAATTCCCGAAATTTCATATGTAAGTATGATCAAATAATGACACCTCATCTTTATCGTCTACTGGTGTATGAAGTAGGATTTATGAATAATGCTGCAGAAGATTGAAGTTAATCAACCTCACCAAGTCTAAGTGAAGCTATAAGCCAAATTGAACAACTCAATTTAGTCCTATATAGCTTATCAGCAACGTCAGTGTGAAAAACAATATTGAAAATTTATTCGAACCTCAATTTGTGTTGGTAGGTTAGGTACTTATAGAGTTTTTTATTGTTCGACGCGAAATAAAAAAAATTAAAATTTACACTTTTAAACGCAAAGTCTAGACCGAAATTTAATAGGTTTAGACCATAACTTTTTAAACTGAGTGAACAAACTAAATTTGAGCATAATGCCGTAAATTTTGAAATTCTTGAAGAAGAAAATGGGTGTTACGAGCAACAAAAAAGACGAATTGTAGAATAGGTGCTTCGTGGGTGACGCCACTGCGTATACAGGTGCTTACATATATCTTATTCAAGTGTTCAGCCTGAAAATATTAGGATATCAACAAAGGTATGTGTCGGATTCAGATATAATGCTGCAAAAAAGAAAATGATAAACAAAAGGAAGACCTTGGCGCTTTAGAAAATATGCTTATTTGTTTCTTCTTCTTTCTTCATTTTCTTTTTTATCTACTTCTTTTTACTTCGAAAACATTGACAAAACATCAATCAGTTTGCATTTCTTAAGGTTACCGATTTATTGCAAGTTTGTCTACCCATCCCCCTTTTCACTTCTCATACACAACGTTTTAGTTCATTACTTTTCAGCACTTATTTTTGATTTCAGCATTTAAACATGTGTGATTATGGATATTCTTGTAATTTCGGATGTTGTAACTCCTTGTTAGTGACTGATGTGGGGGTGAAATAATGGTGTACATTTTGTCTATCGAACACTAATTATTCAAATCACAAGTTTTCCGAGAGTTACAGAAGTCGACAAAAAAAATCTCATAATAAAATAACAAGAAGAGCCTTAAAAAGAAGTGTATAGCTTTTTTTATACGTGCAGCTAAAATAAATAACACATGTTTTTATGGGAACAAGATCGAAAACTGCATGCAGCAAAGAACTGCAAGATGTCTCTGTTCTTGAAAGCATAACTTACAAGTTACATCTTTTTTTTATCATTTAAAATTAGTACTCTCGAAGTAAATCGCTATTTCAAAGGAAACTCCAGCAAAAGGTTAGAATATACCATTCAAATAGACAAGTGTATACTAAAGAAGAGGTGCTTCGCATTTCGAGACTTCAATTCAATCAAATTGACACTTCGTACAATTGTCCTTTCCAGAAGAGACACTTTAAATGTAAAAGCAAATTCATCCCGATTCTTCGAACGCCGATTATTTGCCAAAGGGTTGAGATATAGAATTTGAACATTATGTAGGTATATGTTTGGGTGTAGGTACACATCTATAGAGGTAACATTATATACTCACAGAAAAGAGCGTAAATCCTTGCAATCACTCAGCACGTCCAAAACTTGTAGAAGGATTTACTTTCGTTTCATAGAAAACAAATCGCAACAACACAAACAAAAACTAATTCTTGTTCTATCGATTTTATCCAAGATATGGTCAAACATTTCAGAACGATGGTCCATTGTGCGAGTGGTTTTGTTGATATTTAGGGTAAAAGCGGATAAAATGCAGATTTGGGAAAGGTACAAAATACACATTTTTAATATCTCGTCGCAAGCCAGGATTCGAACTAGATCGTAAGAATAGACATAAATATCTTTAAAAACAACTAAAAATGTACTATATTTGTTCAAAAGTCTGTCTAAAGGCACATTATTTTGCGAACGTGAAATAGTTCTCCTATACAGAAACATTTTGCTTAGTCCTTTTGGTACTCTGGCTTTCAGGCGCCTTTTTCAACAGTTTTCTTATTTATTTATATCTCATTATGGCTTCGCGTGTTCAAGCGATTTTAACTCCCTATTTATGCAGTCCAGTCCCGCTCACGCAACTTCGTTGCTCCGCTAAGCATATGCCCAGTTCCCAGGAGCGGTAGAGAACTCTTTCGCGTACGCTAAATTATGTACCTTTAGACAGTTCCTTAGTTAAATTGAACTCGATTGTTTATCATCCTGGCTATACGCTCCGCAAATTAAAGACGATTTTATGTAGTAACCTCGGTAATAACATTTTTGGTTTTAAATATGAATTAATAAATAACAATACCTACATTAAATTAAATTTGTGGTAGGCAGCCATAAAAATATTAAATTATTTAATAAAAATAATTTAAATATTTTTTTTTAATAAAAGTGAGAAACACCAAATAAATCGTATGAATTTTTATTAAAAGTGCCAAAACTACTGGTTTGCAAAGACTCAAGCCAAAATTAAAGTATTTTGTTGTATATATATAAGTTAATTTAAAAAATAATTCCAAAATTGTTAAAGCGTTTTTTCAATAAATCGATTAATAATTTGTATAAAAAAGATTTTTTTTAATTTGAAGTAGTAACGCCAATTTTAAGCGCTTACTAGTATGCATTCAATGTAAATGTCAAATTGTTTTCAAAGTATATATTGAATTTACTAAAAAATAATTAAAAAAGGCAGATGTACCGTTATTTAAAGAGTTTAAAAGAATATTTCAATTTTCCCTCTATGTCCTTAAACACTTGATATATGTCCTTAAACACTAGATATATCTGTATGTGCTTAGACAAACAGACTGCCAGACAGATAGGCAAACAGAGAAGACTTTTGTAAAATTGTAAAAAAAAATTGCTAGCCTATATTAACGGTACTTCCCATAGAACCGTTGTTTTTTTCTTAAGCTATCTTGTGAACGGATTTCAACCAAAAAAAATGTTTTAGAACAAATTTCTTAACAAAAATAATTGCAGAAAATTGTTTAATTTTAATTTTGATTAATTTTTTAATGCAACTGTCTTATGGTCAGTTTCTCCAGACACTTTTAAATGTGTATTGGTTTGTTAAATTTTAAAATGGCATTTTTCAATTTCACCAACTGCGATTTTGTTCCAAATAAATTTTAAAGGCGTCTTAAAAATGCAAGACGAAGAAAACGTTGAAAATTTTCGATTGATATGCTTTCCTCTCGCTTACTCTAATGAAAGAGACCCATGTGTGGTGAATAAAAATCCGGGGTTGGCATCAAGTTTCCTCATTTTTTTTAAATTCACCTCATAATAATGGTGCACATTATTTTATTATAAATTTTATTACTCCGTGAACTAAAATTCTTTTAGGTGTATTTTAGTGAAACTAGGCATTAATGCACTTAATTTCGTCGCTGTTTAATAAGAATACTGTTGAAAAAGGTGACTGCACAGAGTATGTCCAAGAGAGCCAGAGAACTATTTCGCTTAGGCGAAATTACGTGACTTTAGACAACATCTTTTTTTTAATTCAAAAAAATTTTGAGATAAAAATCAGACATGAAATTACGATGATAAAAAAGACGTACAAAGTAGGTCCGACAATTCTGTCTATCTAACTGTCTGGATGTATGGACACCTGCAGCATTGTCGGTAGCCGATTTTCTTCAGAGTTTGAACATATAATTCTGAGAGAAATATCCCCGTAGGTTTTTTTTTTAATTTTTGACCTAGGTGTACAAATAACGGTACCCACCAAATATATAAGCGTAACATAGTTTAATTTTCGTCGAAAAAAAAACCATCAATTTCGATAAAAATTTTTGTGAGTGATTTGTTGCAATCTGAAATTTATTTTTTTCAAAGTCAACTTATCAACGGTATACCTATGCGATAGAACCGTTTTTAATTATTATTACGACTATCTTATGAACGACTGCACGGATTTTGACGATATTAAATATTCTAAAGCTGCAGCTAAACTTGAATAATAGATACTGCAAAAAGAAATTAAAAAAAGGAATTCTTGAAAAAGTTTTTTATACAAAAATTTTGATAAAATTTCATGTATTTGAATTTTTGCAGGCAACTATGTCTTACATACAATTTTTTTTTCTAACATTTGTTTTCAAAAGATTTTTTTAAAAATAAAAATATTTTAAAATATAAAACTGATTTGTTTTATATAAAAAACTGGTCAATTGATTTTTTCCTGTCGTCAACACGAAAATAACTGGCCACAAAAGAAAGTGACCCAGTCACGTTCTCTATTTATCAGGAAAGCTCTTTATTTTACAGATATTTTGATATTCTCTTGTTAACGGAGAAAACTGCACTATATGCAGTCTTACCCCTAACAACTCGATTCATTTATAGAAAAAAAAAATAATTTTTTACGGAAGATAAAGGACGGGTACGAGTTGAGCACTCGTTGTCGACATAAGATCTTAAGCTGATGGCTTTATTGTTGATGCTCTTGTATGTTCTTATAGTTTTGTTGTTATTTTATGTTGCATTTAATATTATTAACTTATAAATATTATAAGTATACCTTAATGTCATTCAAAAGCTGTTTAACAAAAAAAAATCAGAGTCTCAATACTTTCAATATTTTGGATATTAGACCTATAGAATTTATTTATTTTGAATATTAAAAGAAATGTCGGAAATAATTTTGTTTATTGTATAGGATACTTACTGAAGACTGAAAATACGCCATAGATCCACCGCCTACCCTTACAAAATTCCAGAACTTATAATGTCAAATTTAAATTAAATCGAGTAACAGGAAATACCAGCATTATAAGATAAATGTTTATGTTCTTTGTTTGAAGTATTCAGTAATATTGCAGTGAGTCCTTAACACTTACTTGTAGTTATTTTATATTTGTTTATCGCAAGTCTGTGGCAACTCATACGGAATTCATGGAATCCAATCATTAATGCATGAATGCATGAATTAATTTTATGTATAGGTATACTTTACTGATCATTTCGTTTGCTCCTGCAAGACTTTTAATGTTACTATACAAATCAAAGCCTATATACATACATATACCTTGTTGTTGAATATGATGCTATTGCCTACAGATTTAATTGAAGTCCCTTGGAGACTTCAATATTCTGTTTGTACCTATATAGATGAGTAATAGACCTAAAATATACATAGCTATATTAATGAAAACTATATGTACCTAGCCCTTTTCAACATGAAAATATTATCCAGGACTTAGTTTGATGAGCAGACATCTTTAAACTTACATAGATATTTCGTTTGGTTATAGGACAAAGCATCTTCTAATTTAGATGTTCTTTTCAGTTTCTGAATCACCATACTTTACTCAAGAAAAGGTACTTTGTTTTTTTGGTGCGCATTCATATATATGTGAAACTTTTATACAAACAAGTGTTTAATATGTCATCATGGCGACCGACGAATAAAATACAAATTTAGGAAATAAACATATCGTCGCCCTAGTATCGCCCAAAATCAACAGTTTCTTTTTGGTCCATACACGTACGTCAAAAAATCGAAAACATATGGCATTTCAATACTAAAAACGTAATATAAACTCCTTGGGAAATTTGTATGTGCCAACCATTTTTCGTTAACGTCAAATATCTCATCAATTAGAAGCGATAGGAACAAACAGATAACAGATTTGAAAAGAGCGCACCCGAAAACATAAGACTGCATACCCAGTTCAAAAAACGCAATTTGGCGCTTACGGCACTTCAATAATAGGGCGACGATATGTAGGTCTAGGCACAGTGTGCGGCAAAAGTTTACGCAATAAATTATAATTAAAATATAAAAAATAAAAATGGTTAGCAATAAAAGCATATGGTACTTAAAAGACTCTTTTCTTCTTCTTTTCCGATGATTAAGGATCTCAACTGAGGGCACAACTCTCCCACTTTATTGTATCACCTTATATAGGGACTTGCTTTGTGGGTTTTGGTTTCGGATTCTTACATGTCTAGAGGCCAACTGAAAGTCATTGCGCATTTGTTGTAATGTATTAGGTTTCAAAAGTGGTTGATGAAAAATAACACCAGTTTAGTTTTTTTTTAGTTTAGTTTAGTTAAAAAAAAAATATATAAAATCATATAAACTTGAGATAAAGATGTTGTTGCCGTTTAAAACTACTTACATGAACTGCTATCAAAAGAAACAATATTTTATGAATAAGAATACCTTATAGATTTATTTACACATAATTTCATTAAAATATGAGGTACGTATTGTATTTAAATTTTAAATTTCGATACTTGCATTGCAGTCGGATCAAATGCAACCGCCATATTTTATTCATTAGATAATATGCATTTGCTCAATTTGACCAAACGCGTGTTGCACATGGAAGGATTAAAAATTCATTAAGTTTTGAAGTAGTGAACAACCAACGTTTTTATATTTTGTTTCCTAACACGATCGCCGTCAGAACAGATGTCTTGACCAGGAGAATTTCTAATACTATATCCCACACCACAATATGGCAGTCCTCACAATCAAACCCACAAGCTAAACTGCTCATTTGTTCCTAAAATCAACACTGACATTATTCACGGACATTGTGATTATTATCCACATCCTTTCATGCATAACCATATTTCAGAGAAATCCAGTCGATCACTACACTTTGAAATAACCACTACGACGCTACCAAAAAGTAACTCTTTTTTTTTTTTTTTTTTTTTGTATATTCAGTTTTTATATTTCAATTTTCTTATAACTACTTACTTGCTAGACAAAAACCTTAACAACTAGCTTACATATTAACTTAACTAACTTACTGGCCCTATGCGAGCGCTCTACATTATACCATAACCAACTTAAAATTATTGCCTTTCGGCGTACCTAGCTTGAATATTATCAAAATTCATTTATTACTTAAAAATAAGAAAATTAGGAAAAAACTTATTATATGTATCATTTTTTTATTTTTTTATAAAACTTAAAACTACACTTAAAACTACTTAAAATAACTTAAGACTAGAACAGCCCCAGCAACGGTTTTTTTTTTCTTTTTAGTGCCACCATGATTGTTTTGTGCTAACCTACTTTTAAAGCCAAGGACACGCCTAAACCTGCGCAAGTCAAACCAAGGCAATAAACTCAATTAGTGAACTTTTATTATTATTTGTTTTTTAAATTTTATTAGTTATTTTACATATGATTCAACCACCAGAACTGGCGATTTTGGTCCAATCTATCTATCTGGTCCCTTTCGGACACAGCCCTACTGAACCGAAGGCGCTCTGCTCCGCTTTCTGCGACGACGTCACGACCATAAAAGAGTCGCCTATCCACAGTTTTTCGGCCGACGTGGTAGATCAGCGGTACCGCCGAACTATCTTGTATCAGCCCTCGACTGTCTAAAAAGAGGAAAGCGTCGGGTGGGATAAATCCGCTTAGACACACACTTTCGTAGTATTCATCTCTGGGGTAGTAAGCCCCGAAAATCAAGCCATTAGTTGAAGTCATCGCTCTTGCAATATGACCCCGAATCAGCTTGATTAAAAAATTATCTATTCTGTTTATGTTAGCCCTGTTGTATAGAACCTCGTTGGAATAATATTTTATGTACTCCGACTCTGGTGTTCTGTGCAATCCAAGGCAGCGTCTAAGACACTGCCTCTCAAATACCCGAATCTTTTCCATTTGAGATGGTGCAACGTTGAACCACACAGGACATCCATAGGCAATCATCGGCCTGATTAAAGCCATGTAACAAATCACCTTCACCCTGCTATCAAGATGGCTGCTGTAAAACAGGCGTCTTGTCAGGGCAAGGGCTCCCCTAGCCCTGGTCAGAGCAGCATCTATATGTCTGTCGAAATACAGATATTGATCCAGCCAGATGCCAAGGTACTTCACGACACTTTTACTTGCCAGTGGCTTTCCAAGGGGTCCAACGATCACAAGTTTTCGCCAGTTCTTTCTCGTATCCGCAGAAGCTCTAGATAAAGGGGTTCTAAACAGAATAGTTTCGCATTTCTGAAAGTTGATTTTCAACTTCCAGTCATAGCAATATTGCTGAATCTTGTCGAAGTCACGCTGCAAAAGAATTTTGATAACTTCAACTTTTGGACCTGTTCTGTACGCTATTAGATCATCGGCATACGCAATCCAAAAAGTAACTCTTCCGCAAGGCTGATACAGTTTTCGCCGTCATATTCATTAAGTCTTCAGGATGTTTTTTTTTTTTTTTTTGTTGCTTCACAGTGTTTTGCTATTTTGTTTCTTGAACGCACAAGAAGACCCTTCATTTACACTTCCAGCCAGTATTTTATTCCGTTTAAAATTCCAACATTCCAGATCTTAAATTTCAAGCTATTTTCCTGATTTATTGTTTGATTCACATCTAAACTATAGGAAGCAAAGGGTGGAACCCAGGGATTCACTATACAGGGTGATTGGTTTAAGGTGCACCAAAAAGTTTGAGCGTGTAGGTGTGGTTAAGACAAGAAAAAAATCGTGTGAGGGGTCTTTTTCCCCCTGTTTAGGCAGGAGGGGCAATTTTATTAAAAATTGACTTAAATCAGAAAAATTATTTAAAAACAACGGTGAATGATAGAAGGCCTTGTTATATTTTTTTAGAAAGCCAGAAAACTATTCTTTTATTTTGTTTTTAAGTTAAGTTGTTTAAGTGAACAGTTTTAAAATAATTAATTTTCAAACCCAAAATTTTGAAAAAAAAAATTAAAAAAAACATTTCAATCTAATTTTTTCCAAAATTTTATGTATTTAACTACTATTTTTATTTTCAAAATTCAATGCTCTTATTAATTTTTAGTCAATAACAGAAAACTGGATGCCAAAATGTATCTCAGTTTTTGAGAAATTAAAAAAATACTAAAAGCACTTTTCAAAAAAAGGTGAAATCTGGTTGATCTGGTTAAAAACAATTTACTGGATTAACCAGATTCCACCTTTTTTTGAAAAGTACTTTTAGTATTTTCTTAATTTCTCAAAAACTAAGATACATTTTGGCATCCAGTTTTCTGTTATTGACTAAAAATTAATAAGAGCATTGAATTTTGAAAATAAAAGTAAAGTAAAAAAATTAGTTTACATTTTTTTTTTCAAAATTTTAAGTTTGAAAATTAATTTTTTTAAAACTGTTCACTTAAACAACTTAATTTGAAAATAAAATAAAAGAGTGGTTTTCTGGCTTTACAAAAAGATATAACAAGTTTTTGTATCATTCACCGTTGTTTTTAAATATTTTTTTTTTTTTTTGATTTAAGTCAATTTTTAAGAAAATTGCCCCTCCCTCCTAAACGGGGGAAAATAGACCACCCTCCCATACGATTTTTTTCTTGTCTTAACTCCACCTGCATGCTGAAACTTTTTGGTGCACCTTAAACCAATAACCCTGTGTATTATTTGCTTATTTATCCTTTGTCCCTTTGCCGCCTTTTATGACAAGCCATAGTCATTGGCAAGGGTATTAAGACCCGTCTTTTCCATTCGTGATCTAGCTCGTATTTATTCAGCTTTTTCATATCGGAATAGCTTTTCATAACTAAAAATAAATACATAACCCAATATATCTGGTCGAATTAGCTGGTATAAACAGTGGTGTTAATATTTAAACTGAACAAAAAGTGTGCAGTTAAAGTTGTTATACTTCAAGAACCGGAAGTTTAATTTTACAATATCATTTAATTTTATTTGAATTATTAATATTTTTCAATAAATTCGTTCTTTCTTTAATCCAACCAATTGTATTTCCGTCTGCGTGTGTCTTTTCTTTGCATATCATTCACAATATCCTTCCGCTCTACCGATCAGACATGTTAGTAACAGTTCACAGTCTCTTATCCGGTTCCTTTGTTTTGTACATTCAAACAGCCTTTCCTCAGTTGGATATCCCTTTTGACTTTTATTGCTTTCATACTTTCACTGTCATAATTGTCAGAGATTTGCGCTTAAAAGCATATCCGTGCGCACTTCCTGATAAAGTGGACGACTAACAAAATGACTTTTACTATTGTCAGTTTTTTTTTTTTTTTTGTCACTTCCATATTTTTAATGTTGATTTCTTTTGTATTCAAACTCAAATGTAAAACATTATGATTGCTTAAAGTGTTACAGTTACATCAAAAAAACTCAGTATGAGATTAAAAACTCACTGCGAATAAGACAAAAAAAAAACAATAGAAACCATTCAGGATAAGGAGTATTTGAGTGTTTTTTATTCATTGTTGACGTTTTATTTTTGTGTTCATTGTTACATTTTCGTTGGTGTTGTGTTTTCATTATCAACTTATTGTTTTATTGCTACCATGATACTGTTGTTAATCCGATTATGAATTTCATTGCGCTCTTATCGCCTTCTTTTTAATCCTGATTGGGGATAATGATGGTAAAATTATTATTTTAAGGATTATATATTTTCTGTTTGCTTCTTTATAATGGTTTTAGAGATATCAGGAATTGTAGAAACAAAAAGGTTTTTATTTATAAAATTAAAGAATAATTTGCTAAAATATGTATGTATAAAACTGTAAAACGTCTTCTAGATGAAAAAAATGAATTGTACACATTTATGGAGACTTTAAGCGATGTGATAAAATACCTAAAGATTTATTATGAGGTAAAGATGGGAATCCTGCTTTTTTAATTACGACTGAAGTGTTTGATTGGAAAATCCTCAGAGCTTTAAATTAAAATCTGAAATGTGTTTGAAATAACATTGTTAAATTTGAAAGATTAGAAAATCCTCCATGGTTCTAAAGTTAACTCCTTAAAATTTAAATCCTAATGAACAAATTATTAAATATGAATGTAACAAATAACATGCACAAATGAAAAAAGTCAAATAAAAAGATGAATATACATTTCTAATAGCCCAGGAAAATGAGAAAAAAAAATGCAAAATTACGAAATAATCAAGACAAAGCTTGATTTTGGAGACCTTTGTTTTGATGTCTTGAGTAAATCCTAAAAAAAATCCTTCCAAAAAAATACAAAAAAATTAGCTCCGGGACAAATCATGGGTACACTTTTGTACATTTGCTCACGCAAAACATAGAAATAAAGGTCTCAAGCAAAACCCAGCTTAGCTTGTAATTTTTTTCAAGTAAAACTCTAATTTAAATAAGCTTTAACGTGTAACAAAATTTGTATAATGCATCGTGTTTTAAAAACTACTTACTTCAGAAGATTGAAACTTCTACCGATAAACAGTTAGCACCAGTTCATTGAAGCAATCAAGCTCGTTTCATTAATAAAAAAGTTAATTGCTCTAATTGAAGAGTTAATTAAATCAATTGATTTATTTCATTATACATTGTAGTTTGAAATATGCGTTGATATCAACTAAAATATTTATTCATTTAATGATAATACAGTCGAATTTATAAAGGAACAAAATTGAATAGAAAATGATTAAATAGTGCGTGTTTCTATTTCGAAACTCTAAAGATTTTAGTGATCCGTACACTCTAAAAACTCTTTTTGTATCGTTGGTTCGCTCTAACCTTGAATATTGTTGTGTGATATGGTCTCCGTTCTACAACAGCACTTCAATGCGTATTGAAAGAATACAAAAGAGGTTCGCGAGATATGCGCTTCGTAAAATATATTTCGAATCTAACATGCCAAGTTACGATATAAGATGCCAATTGATTGATTTAAAGCCGTTAAATAAAAGAAGATTTTACTTTTTAGCTATTTTTGCCAGGGATATTTTGTGTGGTCATATCGACTGTTCTTCGTTACTATCCTTTTTTAATATATATGCTCCAACGCGCTCACTTAGGCCAAGACATAATAACTTCTTTCAAATAAGTAGACACTCCACTAACTACGGTTTGAACAATCCAGTAACCAATGCATCATTATGTTTTAATCAAATTGAAAATTATATAGATTTCCATATGAGTAGAAATGAATGCAAAGCTATTATTTTGAACATTTAGTAAATATTTAACTTTTTATTTTTGTTAATTTTATTTTATAATTACGTTTTCTTATATTCTTGTTTATAAATTATGTAATTCTAATATCTAAGAAAGTCTAATGTACTTGTTGGATAAATAAATAAATAAATAAATAAATAAACAACTAAGTGTTTTCTTTAAGACGAATATAATGAACAAATTTTTTTTTTACAGTTACATACTTTTTTGCAATTTCGACTTATTAAATTTGATTTAATGCGGATGGGACGTGAGAGCATATAATAAATACCAATAATATATTTAAATTGAACAATAACACTAATTTTTACTAACGATTGTGGGTACTAAATATAGGTAAGACAAGTTATGCTTTCGTAAAAAAAAATTGATATAACAATCAAACATGACAATAGTGATGATAGAGAAGACGAAAAAAGTAGGCCCGAAAATTCTGACTGTCTGTCTGGATGTATCGACACCTGCAGCCTTAACGGTTGGGCCGATCAAAAAACAACAGTACCAGCCATACAATCGTAAACGAAAATACAATTTTTTCGAAAATAAATACGATCGATTTTGATAAAATTTCACATGAGTGATATTTTGACAACAATAAAATCTTTAATCAGAATTTTTTTTCGATAAAAGCTTTTAAACGGTACCTACTATACAACCCCTTTTTTTGTATCGACTATCTCTTTAATTTATTGACCGATTCCAATGCCTGATAAATATGGAATAAAAATATTTCAAAAAAAGTAATGTTTGGAAAAAAAACAATTTTTTGAAAATTAATCAAATTAATTTTCAAGTCGTTAACAAGAAGTTAACTAGCCACAAGAGTAAGTTCGTTTGACTTGGTCATACTCTTCATTTTTTAATTTATTTAAAATTAAATATTAAATTTTAATTTTATTTTCGTGGTAACTCGCCTCAAGAACAAGTTCGTACGGACCAGTTGGGCACCACAATAGCAATAAGTTCGTGTGACCCAGTAGTGCACTTTATTTATTACTTACTCTGACTATCTTTTGAATGGCTGTACCGATTTTGAAGAAATTTAATATTTTAAACTAAGTGCCTACTGCTTGATCTGAATAATAATGAAAAAAAAAATAATTTTTGAAAAAAAAATTGTTTTCCAAAAATTGATAAATTCTACCTTTTTCGAAAAAATAAAATCAATTTTTATAAATTTTCATGCAATTGAAATTTTCACATATTTTTTTTTATTCCATACCTACACGTTTTTTTTTTTTGAAAAATAATAAAATCTTTCAAAATATTAAATCTTTTTTTTTTTATGAAAATCTGGTCAAATGAATTTTCCAGTATAATCAACACAAAAGCCCTGTATTTTTTAGGGAACAGTGTTTCGTAGCGCAAAAAAAAAATTAAATATCTTGGACCAATTTTCTTTAGTGGAAATTTTAGCTGTATAGCTAATAACGACGAGATCTCTTAAATGGAAGAATTAAAAAAACGCAATATATTCTTGTCATTTAGGTATTCACATTATTACTATACATATTCTTATACATCCCAACGAACTTCAAAAGTAGATATTCTTTTAGAGCTGTGATGTGTGATGTTAAGTACCTAACATCAAAGTTGAATTAGCCGCGGTTCTAACATATTAGGTTTCATTCGGTTCTTCTTCGGTTTGTTTTCAGTTCGTTATCGGTTTTCACAAACTCATTCACACACATTTGGTTCCCATCAGGTTTATATTCGGTGATCAGTGTAGAAATAACGAGCCTTCTTCAAAAAGCCAAAAATAGCAACTTAAGTTCAAGATGAACGAGCCCTGGAAGCTCAACGACACGGGTACACTATTTTCAGTCGGAAATTGTCATACATAAACGACGAGAGTAATATCCATTTGAACGCATTCACTGTTACTCCATGGCATCATTTACACCGGTGGCAGAATCATCCACGCATGATTTATACGAGGACACGTAACGCTGAATGTTGGGACAGGGACTAGTGAGTGATATAGTATAACAGTACAAATAATCCACGAGTTTTTAGTGCTCAAATATTAAGAATTGCGAAAATTCGGTCTAAATCATCTCACAATTGAAAGGATTGGAAGGATTCGCACCGAATTGAATAATTAAATAAATCTGCATGGTGTTTCAAAAAACATTTTATGTAGTCATTCTGTCTGCATGTGGGCTTTTTTTCAGCACTTGAAAAAAACGTTTTTTCATCTTAAAGTTTTCTTAACAATATAGCACTGAGAGAACATCACAACCTTCAAAGTCCTCAAACAAAAGATGACGAAAAAAATCTTGTTCAATACTTAACCCCTTTTATTTTTACGATGGCAACTCTTATTAATGTGAGTTGTATGTGCAACCTGTGTGGTTGTTTTCTCTTTTTCTTCAAATGTTATTCTTTTGTTTGTTGGGTCCTTTTCTTTTATTTATTTTAATGTTTTATTTATGTTCATTTTTTTGTATGTATTAGCCTCCCATCCCATGAAAAGCCACAATTCAAAACCACGTAAAACAACAATAACAACGAGAACATGACATTGACGGTTGATGTTGGCTTTCAACATTTAACCTGGTTCTGTTGTGATGATATAAGTGTTAAAGCTTGTTAGGGTAGGTGGGGGGTCAGAGGATACTCGAGAAGGATTTTTTTTTTCAAGTGCGTATATGTGCACATTTAAAAAATCCTTTATGCAAATTATTATCCTTGTGCTTGAAAAAAATACTTCAAAAGATGAGTTCAACTGTTGCTGTCTTATTGTTTCATGTGTATTGTGAACATGTTGGTAGGTATTTAAATTGTGAGTGGTGTGGTTTATACAAAAGTATTCTTAAAGTTTTTGCTTTATTGTTTGCAGAAGATAAAAGTTTATTTATAATTTAACCAAGGACATTTTGTGTTTTTAATAACCTGGCGGGAGATACTTACATATTAGTACCCACGGGACTCTTGGTCAAAGAAGGATGAAAAATACTTAATTAAATCGAAGTAATCGGGGTTTGCTAAGCTATTAAGTTTCAAAAAAAAAAATAACAATGAACAATGGAAAAGGCTGAAAACAAGGCTCTAAACTGCCAGTTGTTCCTCCAATGCTTTCATACGATTTACAATGTTGAGTATAATGACCAAAATGAGAGCAAATTAACGGCAGTTGTGGCAAAAGTTTTGCACTTGCACACATTACAGCTTCGTTAGTTACAAAAACATATTTTGATTGATTGAATTAAAAGTATGAAGTTCCTAAAAAGTCTTCCTCTTCGCGCCAAAAAATGAGTTATTTTAGCTGATATTATTCGCTAAAGAAAATTGGTGCAAGATATTTAAGTTTATATTTTTTGCACTGTAAAACAGTAAAAAATAAAGGCACGAGTGGATCGCACAAACTTGTTCTTGCGTGAAGTTACTTTTATGTTGACGACTGGAAAATTCATTTGACAGTTTTTTATTAAAACAAAAATTTCAGAATTGTGTAGGTATTTTGAAATATTTTTTTTTTTAAATCTTTTAAAAACAAATGTTTGGAATAAAAAAAAATTATCAAAACTGATTGTATTTTTCAGGAAAATTAGAATTATCTGTTTTTGACAAAAAAAAACTTTTTCAAGAAATTCTCGTATTTGATTGTTATTTCACAACAAAGTACTGTATATTACCGTTTTTTTTTTTTATATTTTTTTGTTTAAGTTAATTTTTAGAAAATTGCTCCTACTTGCTAAACGAGGGGGGGGAAATAATCCCACGATGCAGTGAAATAAAGCCAAGCGAAATAACACCGAATTTAAAAGTTTGGCCTTATTACACTTTTCAAAGTGAAATAAATCCGAATTTGAACGTTCGGCTTTATTTCGCTTTGAGAAAGTAAAATAATACCGATTCGGCCTTACTTCACTTTAGCGTATATGTAAACAGTGAGGTAGGTATTGGGGATGCAGGGAACTAACTTCATGAGAACAAACTTCACATGGGAACAAACTTCACCACTAGTGGGAACTTATTTCACTTATTTTTTGTGAAGTAAATTTCCACTAAAAGTGAGAACTAATTTTATCTGACGATTATGTGAAGTTAGTTCCCATTTTCCAATTTTTTTTATATTAGATACAGGAGATATAAATTTTAAAATATGAGTCGACTTTAGTTTTCGGTTCCCAACAGTTGATATTGGTAATTGATTGGCTAAGTTATTTCCACTAGTGGTCAAGTTAGTTCCCATGTGAAGTTAGTTCCCGTGATGTTAGTTCTCGAACTGGTTTTAACTGACCAAAAAAGGGAATTTCACTTTTACTTTTTGGGCATTTTTGTTTTCCCCTGAAATCGGTCATTTCCCTTTCAAGCAAAAAGTTAATTGTTTTCCAGGTGCAAGGACAACAAGAGTATAGCGAAAAAAAGTGATTATGGGCAGATCGGTTTCGGGTGTGAAAATTGAAAATTCGCGTGAATTTTTAATTGTGACACCCCAAATCGATTCGCTTGTGCGTCGTAAGCCCAAGTCGGTTAATTTGGCCTTATGCATGCTTTTCAATAGTGACATAAGACCGAATTCCTAAATTTGCTTTATGTTATCACGGCACCGCATTGGTTCACAGTTGGATTTCGGGTAGGAGCGATGTTAACTCTTCCTGTATATATGCAAAAACGGAGTTCGGTCCTATTTATGAATTGACGCACGACGATATATTTTACTTTCTCAAAGCGAAAAAACGAACGTTGAAATTCGGCATTATTTCACTTTGAAAAGTATAATTATTAGTCGGTTTTTTGAATTTCGGCGTTATTTCGTATTTCACGGCACGACGCCCCCTTCTCATACAATTTTTGTTTTCTTGTCCCACTAGCCGTTCCAGCAATTTCGTTTGAACTTTATGTGAATCACCTTTTAAAAGTGATGCATATGAGTGGATATTTAAGATATTTTGAGTGTGAATATCTATACTGAGCTAATCGACTTAGAACTTTGGGGTAGTAATATAAAATGTTTATTTTAATACTGTCTGTGCAGATGTGCGGATATGCGGATGTGCGTATGTGCGGTTGTCTGTGCACCGACCTACAGCTTAAACGGTTTGATGGATTTTCTTCAAATTGCGTATATAACACTTTTTAGTGATTCCCTAGAGGAAAAATTCGAATTTTTATTTTAGCCCGGCTATAACGGGTACCTCCCATATAAAGGTTTTAGTTTTTCAAAATGTTATCAAAAACAGCTCTAAAGATTTTGATAAAACGTTTTGTACATTATGTTCAGACTACTGTTAATATAACAGCATTTCAGGTTCTTGGCTAAAAATTTATATAACGAAGATTTTGTGTGAACGGTTTTTACAAATTCGTCCATAACGACTTCACCGATTTCATTTAAATTTTTTATGAAAGTTAATTTGATTTTACATAAAATAACATTTAAAGTTTTTGGCTAAACAAACGTGTTATAATAGCTACCATACAACTTGGTGTCAGATTTAGGCCATTTTCTGATATTTTTCTCCTCTTTGAAAATAATGTATTAAATTGAATTTTGTTTCAATCCCGTGGTTTGTTACAAGAGCAAGTTCGTGTTACACAGTCCTGCATTTTATTTTTGAGTGGCTGGCTAAAATAAGATTTTTAAGTCGTTAGCATCAAGTTGTGCTCTTTATTCATTTGTTATTAGCGAGGGGGTGTCAATATATTAGAAGTCTTTTTGACTATGATCCGAACAACTATACGCTCATTTAATACCTTAATTATAAATTTCCAATTCTAATTTCTAAAACTCAATACAATAAAACTTTAGAAACCAAATCTTTCTATTGATTTTTGAGTTAAGTGCGACAATAAATGATAAGCATGATAAACGCCCACCAATTACTGCCCCTTTTAAATTGATTAATCTCATTAATGAATAATTTTCCAATTCGAAGTTCACAAAGAAGTTTATGATGATGTTTAACAAAAAGTTTAAAAAAAAATAAATTCGATGGTTGTTATAATTTCTCTTAATTGGATTTCTGTTTTTGATTGCTACTTCATTAATACTATACCGACCAACGGCAACGACGATGGTTTTGTCCGTCTGTATAATCGTGGTGATGGTAACCAATTTGTTTATCAAATGTAATGGCTCTTCATTCTGCTTATGACAATTTTACACGAACAATCAAAATTCATTCCGAACTAAGTCCTCTATATATAACATTTGTGAAAATGTATTAATGAGGTCGAGGAATAAGTAAATATTTATATACATAGGTACCTCTTGTACCGAACGATGGATTTCAATTTCAAAAACTTTCTGCAAAACGTTACCACATCCACAGCAGCCACCTTGTTGTCATAGAAGAAGAACTGACAATTGAAATATTTTAAAATGGTTTTTTCATCAAAATGAGAGAAAGATACAAAAGGAGTCAGAACTCAGAATTCAGAAATTGTGTGAGAGCTTAAGTTTAAAACCATTAAGTCGACTAAGCTAATGAGATTGGTGAAGCTCGTGTTTTATTTTATTTTTTTCAAACGTCATTTTCAATGGAAAGTGGTTAAGTTTATAAAATAAAATCTAGATCGTGGTTCATAATTAAAAAATCACAGTTGTTCTACTAAGGACAATGGAATTGAATTTAATTGATTTTACTATTTTGGTTTAACGACCTAGTTGTGTGTTAAGAATATTATTGTCTAAGTGTAGACAGAAGAAAATGAGGATTAAATTAAATCAGTTGGAATCGCAAGGTACAAATGCAAGGACACCATAGTATTCAGGATTTATGGGTTAAGATAAGGAATATTTATTATTGGAATTGAGAGGCTTACTGACGTTTTCTAAGGAAACCTACAATAAGATTCTGTTGGTATGACCAACTATTTCATATAAATATTGACATGGTATCACAGACCCAATATGCATTGCATATATGAAGGGACAATCTTTTAAGAAAACTTTTCATGAAACAGTCGCCAAATATAGATGATTTTTAATACAAAAACTAATTTTTTTTACACAAATAAAGCATATTGATAGAAATAAAAAAATATTATATTATTTTTGTATTGTTTATTAGTATCTATTTTATTTTAATGCATTATTTTCATTTGTATTATATTTTCAGATACTCGCAGTCAGCTCCCGGAATCTTTTTTATGAAATATTCAATGTCATAACAAAAAAGAGTGAAAGAGAAAGCGATAATTTAGTTTGTACAAGGTTTTTATAGGCAAGCCATAAACAAGTTGTTTGCGTTGACTTGTCTTAGAGATACTTATTGCAGCTACATTTTTACTTTAGTTTTCAGTAAAAAAAAAAAACTTCGGAACGCCTTATATAAAGGCCATTAGAACCTTAATCTACAAACCTTGAATTAACTTGTCGAAATACTTTTAGAGGCATTTTAGTATAGCTATTTTGTTAATTGTCTTGGGAAGGTTTGCCTTACACAAACTCTAAGTTATTACTTGCTATACTTCTGAAGTAGCTTGTAAGGTCCAATTATCTTGCAAGTACTTTTTAAAAAAAGCAATCCAATAAAGCAAATACCCGAAATTCAGACGGGAGCTAAACAATCCTTAACACTTTTTACTGTACAATTAATCAATTTCGAGAAAAAGATGTTACAGACACAAGGATTTACAAGTTAAATAAATTTGAAAATATAGATATCAGCAAGTTTAAAGATCTCCAGGACCTCATGGAAATGCAGGTGTTCGACCAAACTTTTTTAGAATTGTTTACAGAAATAAAGAAGGTAAAGTTTTAAAAAGTTTTGTATGGTCATTTAATTGTATCAATATTATATTTATAAATTATTATCTATTACCCCTTATTTCACCGGGAGAGGCAATTTTCTAAAAAAAGTGACTTAAAAAAAAATTACTAAAAATCAACGGTAATACATACAATATGCCAAGTGAAACTTTTTGCTTTTGTTTCTTTTATTCTATTCTTTTTTTTTTATTTCTTTTGTACACAAAGTTTTTTTACGTACGGTTTTTGATAAACCATTATTTTGAATTTTCTCAAAAAGTAGAAGACATTTGACCATTCGGTTTTCTGTTTTTGACTAAAAATCAGTAAGAGCATACAATTTTTCAAATAAAAATAGTACCTACTTAATTATATTAAAAAAAAAAAATCGTTGTAAAAATTATTTGTTTTGAAAACAGTTTACTGAAAAACTTTATTTTTAAACATAGGAAGAGGTTTTTGTCTTTGCAAAAAACTATTACATCACCTTGTACGTACTAATGTTGTTTTTTAGTAATTTGTTTCTGTTTTAAGTAATTATTTTAGAAAAAGAGGGGTAATAGACACCACCTTTTGATCCAGTTTTTTTTCTTGAATAAACCTTACTTACGCGTGTAGAAAAACTGGCCAAAGCAGATGTTGTTAAATCAAAGAAAATCAAACAGAAGCGCAGAGGCTTATACCCGTGTTGTTGAGTCGAGGTCACCTTGTAAAGCTCGGGACTCTTCATATCAGAATAATAAAGAACATATATTTCTCTAGCTGAAAACGAATTTTCATGATCTTTGCAATATTTTTGCTTATTTTCGCTAATTTGCGGACTTATTGTTTTATAACTACTTTACAGTTAATACAAACAATAAAAGGTTGAGTCAAAAATCAATTAACAATTAAAATAGTCAAAAGTAACTATTATTAACTATTAAAAATAGCTGTCACGATTTGGACTATGAAAATTGTCAAAAAATAATTGTATATATGACTATAGTTTCTTCTCTACAGGGTGAGTCATGAGCAATGCGACAAAATGCTAGGGCGTGTAGGTTGCATTGAGACAAGAAAAAAATCGTATGGGAGGGGGGGTCTATTCCCCTCCGTTTAGCCGGGAGGGGCAATTTTCGAAAAAACTGACTTAAAATGGGAAAAAAATTATTTAAAATCAACGGCTTCATTCACAATGCTGTGCGATACGTTTTTGGAAAGCCAATAACTTTTTTCTTTCATTCTGTGTTTAAATAAATCTATTCTAAGAAATAGTTTTTGAAATATTAATTTTCAAATATGTATATTGGTTTTTGATCATATATATTTAACTTTTGATAATTTCAAATTGGGCTTGATGATCGATATGAAAAAAATGCAATCAATTAAAAAAAACTAATTCATTCTTTTTCCCAACGTTTCTCCGGTTTTTTCCGGCTTCATCAGGGGGTTTTGGATTTATTAGTTCTTAAAGAAACAATTAACAATGAAATGTTTTATGAATAAAAAAATAATAATAATTTAAACATTTAAATAATTTATAACAATTTGATAACTATTGCACTTACTTTTGTTGTTAATAAATTACATTGAGGAACAATTTATATAAAATAAAATTAAAAATAAACTTTTAAAACTTTACAGAAAATTAAACACTTCTTATTGGCAAATGCAAACTTAAAGAATATTAATTTAGATAACATTACGATATGGCAATACTATAGACAGCGCTTATGTCATCAATGTCCTCTTTATGGTTCATCGTTACATTTATTTTTTGTTGGATACGAAGACTTTCTAGGGTGAACCTTGTGTTCATTCTTCTTTCTTTATCTAATATTTTGACGTTTTCAAAATCTGCATTGTGTTGGTGATCAAGCATATGTTGTGAGATTGCTGTAGCTGTCTTCTTTTTCCTTATGTCAGCTTCATGTTCTGACAATCTCACTCCCAATGCGCGTTTTGTTGTTCCAATATATATTTGTTGACAAGTTTCATTAGAATTTCCTTTGCATGGGATTTCATACACGACGTCATGTTGCTCGGATATTTTGATGGATGGTTTGGTGTTAGTGAATATTGTGTGTAATGTGGAGTTAGGTTTGTGTGCGAATGTTATTTTATCTCGATCAATTTCTATTGTTTTGTTGAGGGAGAGGTTATCAGTAGGGAGTGGGATGAATGTGAGGGAGAAGTATTTAGGGTTGCCAGGTTTACTTTTTGTGATATTGTTATTATTTTGTTTTTGATGTAATTTGTTATTGATGAGATCGGTTATAATTTCGTTTGGAAAGTTGTTCATTTGCAGAATTTCTCTAATTATTTTTATGTTTTCATCATGGAATTTAGTGTCACTGATGTCGATGACTTTATCAATTAGATTTTTTGCTGTGTTTATTTTATATTTCATTGGTTGTGTAGACATAAAGTTTATTATTCTACCCGATGACATGGGTTTGGTGTACCAATCAAAAATTAGTATGTTGTTTTGACGGATTAGTTTTACATCTAGGAATGGAATCATATTTTCATTTTCAATTTCAAGGGTAAAATTTAACTTGGTGTGGTACTCATTCAGTGTTTTGAGTATGATGTTCGTTTCTGAGTTTTTGACGACTGCAATTATATCATCTACGTACTTAGCTATGAATTTTATTTTTGTATTGCATTTTAGTAGTTTGTCTATTGAATCGTTTAATAAATGGTCCAGTACGATATCTGCGATGGTTGGATTTTCAAAGTCAAAATTTTGAAAAAAAAAAATTGAAAAAAAAATTTCAAATTCATTTTTTTCAAAATTTTACGTAATTAAGTGCTAATTTTAATTTCAAAATTCAATGCTGTTATTAATTTTAAGTCTAAATAAGAAAACCGGATGCAAAAATTTTATTTCGTTCTCAAGAAATTAAAAAAAAACCAAAACCACCTTTTTCTAAGAAAAACATTGATTTTTATTGTAACGAAGCAATTTAAGAAGCATTAATCTTATTTTTTTTAGTTTTTTTTATTCCTTTTATTTTTACTATGTTTTTTATTGGAAGTACTTATAAAAAATTCTCGATATGATCTCCATTGTTTAGAAGGCATAGATTATATCTCCTTGTAATGGCTTCACATAAGTTTATGCTTGACAAATTTTCCTGCAATTTGACTCCAGCGACTTTAATTCGTTCCTTCAGTTGTTCCAATGATACTATTTCCACTTCGTAAACATAATTCTTCATAAATCCCCATGCATAGAAATCTAGGGGAGTTAAATCTGGTGACCTAGGCGGCCATTCCGTGGGGCCCCTTCTTCCGATCCAACGGTCACTAAAATGATCATCCAGCCAGTTTCTCACCTGTAAGCTGTAGTGTGCTGGAGCACCATCTTGTTGGTAGATTAAAGTATCTGCTATAACCAATGGAACGCTGTCTAATAAATCGGGTAAAAGATCTCGTAGGAATTCCAGGTATGATTGTCCCCATAACAGGTAGAACCCATGGGCTGCGGGCAGGCCAAGGCAAAAATATTGACAGGTCAGTTTTCAGAAGTTATCAATGAAAATAATATTAATCCAGGGTTATTCCAATACTATTTAATTTTATTACGTTCTCATAAAACTCCAATTAAAAAAAAAGTAAAAAAACTAAGATTAATGCTAAATAAATAAATAAATTGCTTCGTTACAATAAAAATAAATGTTTTTCTTAGAAAAAGGTGGTTTTGTTTTTTTTTTAATTTCTTGAGAACGACATAAAATTTTTGCATCCGGTTTTCTTATTTAGACTTAAAATTAATAACAACATTGAATTTTGAAATTAAAATTAGCACTTAATTACGTAAAATTTTGAAAAAAATGAATTTGAAATTTTTTTTTCAATTTTTTTTTTCAAAATTTTGACTGAAAATTAATATTTCAAAAACTATTTCTTAGAATAGATTTATTTAAACACAGAATGAAAGAAAAAGTTATTGGCTTTTCAAAAACGTATCGCACAGCATTGTGGATGAAGCCGTTTGTTTTAAATAATTTTTTTCCCATTTTAAGTCAGTTTTTTCGAAAATTGCCCCTCCTGGCTAAACGGAGGGGAATAGACCCCCCCTCCCATACGATTTTTTTCTTGTCTCAACGCAACCTACACGCCCTAGCATTTTGTCGCATTGCTCATGACTCACCCTGTATACAGGGTGATTGGTATAAGGTGCACCAAAAAGCTTGAGCGTGTAGGTGGAATTAAGACAAGAGAAAAATCGTATGGGAGGGGGGTCTATTTCCCCCCTTTTAGGCGGGAGGGGCAATTTTCTAAAAACTTGACTTAAATCAGAAAAAAAAATTATTTAAAAACAACGGTGAATGATACAAAGCGTTTTTATATTTTTTTGAAAAGCCAGAAAACTACTCTTTTATATAATTTTTAAATTAAGTTGTTTAAGTGAACAGTTTTAAAAAAAATAATTTTCAAACTCAAAATTTAAAAAAAAAACTAATTTTTTTTTAAAATTTTATGTACCTAATTAATTATTATTTTTATTTTTAAAATTCAATGCCCTTATTAATTTTTAGTCAAAAACAGAAAACCGGATGACAAAATGTATCTTAGTTTTTGAGAAATTAAGAAAAACTAGAAGTATTTTTTTCCAAGAAAAACACTTTTTTTTTGGTTTTCCCAAATTTGACCTGCTCAGGCCAATTATTAGTTAGGGAATTATCCCTTTTTTATTTTTTATTACATACCATCCGATTTTAATCAAATAATAAAAAAACGAATTAACTTTTTACTTTACTTATCTACTAGTTTTACTTTTTATTTTTTTTTATTTCTCAAAAACTAAGATACATTTTGGCATCCGGTTTTCTGGTTTTGACTAAAAGTTAATAAGAGCATTGAATTTTGAAAATAAAAATAATAGTTAATTACATAAAATTTTGAAAAAAATTATTTTAAAATTTTTTTTTTGTTTTTTTTCAAAATTTTGATTTTGAAAATTAATTTTTTTAAAACTGTGCACTTAAACAACTTAATTTAAAAATTAAATAAAAGAGTAGTTTTCTGGCTTTTCAAAAAAATATAACAACGTTTTGTATCATTCACCGTTGTTTTTAAATATTTTTTTTTGATTTAAGTCAAGTTTTAAGAAAATTGCCCCTCCTGCCTAAACGGGGGGAAATAGACACCCCCCCTCCCAAATTGCGTTTTTTGAACTGGGTATGCAGTCTTATGTTTTCGGGTGCGCTCTTTTCAAATCTGTTATCTGTTTGTTCCTATCGCTTCTAATTGATGAGATATTTGACGTTAACGAAAAATGGTTGGCACATACGTCAAATTTCCCAAGGAGTTTATATTACGTTTTTAGTATTGAAATGCCGTATGTTTTCGATTTTTTGACGTACGTGTATGGACCAAAAAGAAACTGTTGATTTTGGTGGCGTATACGGCAAACTAATTTTGAACAAAAATGTAAATATTTTTAAAACTAAAACATGCGGAAGGTTTCTGATAACAACTATTAAAAGAGGATTTACAAACAGATACTGTTTAAAAAAATTAAAAAAATCCTTCGGTCAGTTTTTCCACACTAGACTGCCAAACCTTTAAATGCGATTTCCCAAAAATGTAAAAATGGCGTTTACGGCACTTCAATACTACGATATGATGTCTTCTGATGAGCCCACCATCATACCGGGATAAAACACTTATGTACTTTGTAGTAAAGGGCACAAAACCTTAGATATTTTATTTCATTTATAATGCTCCACATAATCAGATTATTTCGCTTTTTTGCAACATCTTTTGGAGTGTGATTAAATTTTTCAATTCAACTCTTATCTTTATGTT